>OU426989.1:154684582-155055274 GCA_911387755.1 Chrysotoxum bicinctum
GGACACCCTGTATGTTATATAATTTATATATTTTAATCTACCTCCACGGTAATCCTGGTATGATCCCCAAGTTCCTAAACCACAATCTTCTTATATTATTATTAGTATTCGTTTCTATGTAATTTGCTTGAGTGCGTTTTAACTTGTGAACTATTGGGGTCTATACTCATGTGATAATACGGACGGTACGCTTTATTTTGCCTATGGTAAGTCTGCCGGAAGTTGTTACTTTGGTAATTACTGTTAAATGAGTTATCATGTTTGATTCCCCTGTATTATTGTGTCGTTTCTGTTGTCTGAGAGAGTCACTTCCCTTAGATTGCTAAGTCACGTTATATGCTCGATTAAGATGGTACTCGTATCTTCTGTTTGAGAAGTTTCTTTGTTGCTGTGAATTTTGTTTTATTCGTGTTTTATATATGTATGTATGTAGGTATGTAGGTACTTGGTTTTTCATTAAAAGTTCGGCTTCTATCTCTTCAATATCCTACCGCTTTTATTTATCTAAGAAAATTTTTATTGTTCATGGTTAATTTTCCCTTCTATGTTTGGCAATATAATATCTGTTAATATATAATCTAAACTGTTGCGTAGCTTTTTGCTTTAGTTGGGAATATAATTAGGTGTGTTTTATTCACTGCTGTATAGCTAACGCACCAAAATTTTCCTCGAGAAACAACAACAATTTGATTGCTGGCGAAAAAGAAGCCAGTAAAAATAAAATGCACGGCTGGGTCGCACGAACTTGCTCTTATGTAAACGACTAAGAAATTCAAAAATGAATGTTATAGCATAGAATGTTGAAAAGCATAAAATTAATTTTTTAATAGACTAAAACAACTCCTTTAGTAGTTGGGGCTAAAAACAGGATACCATGTGATTCAAGCAATTATTAAGTTATACATAATTTTTATAACATAATAATTATTTTTATATACATAATTTTTATAACATTTTTAAGAAAAAATTTTGGCAAGCCAATTTAAAGTTTTTATTATTGTTCGAATAAAAATTAAATTTAAAAATAAAATATTGAGCCTGAGATATCGAATTTTCAAAAAAAAAAAACAGATTTTTTTTCAAAAATTCAAAAATTATTTTTTTTTTCGAATTTTGAAAAGCAATGTTTTTTAAACTTCTTGGAAGCTTCTCTATAAATTATTGCATTAAAATCCGTAATCTCAATAATGAGATATTCTAAATTCGAAAAAATGGTTCTATGGTAGGTACAGTCAGTAATATTTTAATTTTTTTTTTCATTAAATTATAGATCGTAAAAATTAATCAAAAGAAACAAAATTTTAGCGAAATTCTCGGAACTAATTTCGAGAAAAATACGATTTTCGGAAACCATTTTTTAACATTTGTATGGAGGGTACCGTTATTTTTAGGTAAAATAACTTTTTTTTCTTATATCTTGTAATTTATATCAAGAAACTTTTATTTATCAAGTTTTAAAAAAATCGAGCATGGGATTTTGGAAATATTGAGTTTTGAAATAAAAAAATTTGAAACAAAACAATGTTCAAACAACAATGTTTTTGAGAAAATCAAAAACCAAAAAAATGGTTCCAAGGGAGGTACAAAAAATAACCATTTTTTGGAAAGTTTTTTCAACCATTTCTTAGCTTTAACGAAAGAAATTTTTTGAATTTTGTTTACGAATGCATAACTTGCCTTATAGTACCTATAAGTCGCAAGTAAAAATGCTCGTTAGGTATACACAAATAGATGTTTGAATTGAAATGAATGGGGCGAAAAAGCGACCCCTTAACTTCGCCACTCGAACACTTCACTACAAGTGTAGATATATTTTATTGGCATCCGAAAAGTGAAAAATAGAAGCAGTGTAATGGCCTTAAATAGTTCTACCTCGATATATTCTCCGACATTAAATAAAGCTTTGAAGTGCGACGTTCAGATGACCTTTGAATTTGAATTGTAGTTCTACGGCTCGAATGTTAAAAACCTCATTAATGCCAATTCATTTATTATTAACAAAACAGAAGAATGTTTACCTGCTCATTTTTCTTGCAATCAAAAACACAAGTGTCCACTCTTAGAAATCATGTTCTATCTATAAAGAAGATCAATAAATTGATAACATGTCTTTTTGTAATTTGTCAATGACAAAAAGAAAATGTGTTGAATGTGTTACTGTGATTACTTTATTTTTTTCGTTAGGGTTAAGCACTGAGTCCTTGACACTGACATTTGAAAAACTAAACTAAATAAATCGAACTATTTTTTCTCTTGGATTTTCAGTCAGTCTATAGTTAAACTCAATAACAAAAATAGCATCACAACACAAAACCGATTAACTGAACGGATTTGATTGGATTTTTGTTGTGTTAACTCGTTTCCCGCATAAGTTCCCTACGACTTGATTGCCATTCGCTCTATAAAATTCGTTGAAATTGCTGAGACACTGAATTTGATAACATGGTATCATCAGGCATTAGTTTTATCAGCAATTTGCTTGGGATCCTTTCGTGCTTGTAGTTCACGTAGGGTTGAATTGTCAGTTAGTTATCTGACGATATACCCTTTTTTATTGGATATGAGGTGGATTTAGAATATGATATACGGATTACGAGGTATTCAAAAAACACTCATATGCTTTTGTGAACTTTTTCAAAGGACACCCACTTTGATGTCGTTGCTCATGTGTTACTCGTATATTATTATTAATAGTCCAGTCATTTTAGGTTTTATCTGCGGAAAAATTCCTAGTGAGCTGAATTTTTGTATACACCTTTATTACGGAATTGTAATGAAGATGTAAAAAATCGACATTGATATCGTGCCGGCTAAAAAAGTTATAAGGGTCAAAAGGTCACGAAAATCAGTTTTTCGCCAATATCTCGCGATGTATTGCTCAGAGATCAATAAAGGTCATTATAAAAATTGTTTGTCATGAAATTGTCTACAAAAAATGTCTCATGCATTTTTCTGTAAAATTAACCGTTTTCGGAGTAGAGCGCTGAGAAAGCGAATATATTATGACGATGCACTCGTTTCCTCACCACCTTCGAGGCAGAATGCAGGGCGTGTTTTTTTTTACATGGTTTCCCCCGTAGGCATAATCCGAGTGAATAATTTTTTATTTGAATACAGAAAAATACAAAAAATTAACTTTAGTATATAATTTTTTTTTATCATTCATTGTCGATATCTTCAGTTTTTGTGTCATTAACAAATGCATACCGCAATCTTCGATATTAAAAATGGTCTTCAGCTGTGAGCGGTTAACTCGCTGATTCTATTCAGCATTTACACCAGCGATCTAATAGGTAGTCTAACTCGGGCAATTGTGTATGCCGTCGTCGGCCTTATAGTGTACAGAACAGCTCCCAAAGTCGAGGTCATCAGAATTCTTTTGCACTGTGACTTCAACAAGATTCAGTGATATTGCGATGATATGGAAGTCAGTTTCAGAAATCTGAAACTATTCTGCTTAGGACTCGATCCATCAGTGTGGCACTTGATGATATTTGTTTCGAGGATCTCAAGATAACTCCCATTGCCGCACTTCTGATGGCCTCGTGTAGAGGGGATAGATAGAGGAGAACCTCTATAACTGCGGTAAGGCAGGTTCTCATAGCTCCTGTAATACAGATACACGCGAGCCCTTAGACTTTTTCTAGAGCTTTACTTGTTCTTGATAATTCGGTTCTCTTGTGCCATGCAACCGCCCCATATGTAATGATTGGCCTTACCATCATAGTGTATATCCAGCTAAGAATGTTCTGCATGACTTGCCTGCAAGTCTCTTGCAAATCATTAGGGCTTTTGCGGCTTTCCCGACTATAGCTTTTAAGTGTTTGTTCAAAAGGAGTCTACTATCTGGTAGAATTCCTAGATATTTTACCCCTCTCTGCGTTTCAATCACTTCACCAGCTAGATGGATAGGTTTCATATGTGGCAGAAGTTATTCCTTGTAAATGGTATGATTGTCGTCTTGGGGGGTTTATTGATAATTCTACAGATAGACACTATTTCCGTGTAATTGCTAGTCCTCTTTGGATTACCTACGGCTATGATGGCAACATCATCAGCAAGTCCAATGGAGAATATACCTTGGGAGGTAAGATTTTCTAACAATGCATCCACTACAAGACTCTTCAACAAGGGTGATAATACACCACCCTGAGGACAGCCTCTTGTTGTGATTACTTTTTTTTACATTTTGTCCTTTTTGTGACAGTATTTTTAGTGCCTAACATTTCCATCTAGTTATGGTGATGGGTACGCATTTTCTAACAAAAGCTGTGCCTACAGCCTCGTGGGATGTGTTGTCGAAGGCTCCCTCTATATCTAAGAACGCATCTAATATTGTATCTTTTTTCTTTATTTTGGGAATAAATATTAGCTTTCCTGTTTTCCATATACAGTGCTGTTCACATGATTAGACGCACCATTGTTCTCTCAATAAATTGCAGTTTTCTTTTTGTTTTTCTTCATGAACTACGAAAGAATTGCATTAATTTAAAAGGTTATTAAATTCTTTGGGAAAAAAACCTAAATTCAATATTAGTTAGAGACACTTAACGGTTGTTTTGATCTCTTTCTTCGCAGCAGTGCAAAAAAAGCTCAAATAAATCGGTTCACTTGATTAGACGCACCTGTTAAAAGTTAAAAAAAAGAGGTTGATCAATTTTTACCATTTTCTATTTACTTTTTTATTGTTATTGAAGTTATTTTTCACAGTTTCAATACTTTGTACAACCTCTACGATCTGAAATTACATCAAAAATTCTACTTCTAAGAGATTCATACAATTTTCTTAATAATCTAATGAAATCTTAGACAAGGCTTCTTTAATTGCGGCAATAATTTCCTCACAGCTTTCATACTGCTTACCTTTTTCATAAATTTGATGGGTCAGCCATACCGAAAGGTTTTCAATGATGTTTAGATCAAGTGAGTATAGTGGCCACTGCAAAAATTCCACATTTTCACTAGGGATAAATGCTTTTACAACGTGCGCGGGGTGTCCACTTAAGAAAAACATCGATGCTTTTATTCGATGTTAGACATCGGAAACCAGCATCGATGTTTTTCGATACATCGCTTAAAAACATCGATGTTTTTTCAACATCGAATACTTTATTTAATGATTTTTTACTTCAACAAATAGAAACTAACAATATGCGCTAGCAAAAGCATTATCTGTTATTTTAAAATTCCAAAAAAAAATTGATCAGTTTAATTGTTTTAGATTAGCGTAAAAAGGCAAATTTCGATTCACAAATCACACTGTAGATGAGTGAGAGCAAGAGCAAGTATTTGAAGCAGTACATATACTACGTTTATATGGAGAATTGAATCGGAATTGAATCAGTATTAAGCTCCGTTTATACCTGGATCGGATTGAAATAGGATTTCTCGATCCGATCCCACTAAACGAGCTGAATCGAATCGAAAATATGCTTGTATACCTGAATCGAAGGATCGAAGAATCGAGTGTGTGTACAACAACAGTTTAAAAGAGATTGTCATTTCGATTCCATTTCAATTCGATCTCTCGATCCAGTGTCGCCATATACCTGGATCGAAATCTCAATTCGAATTCGATTCGATTCCTCAATCTACTCTTGTAACCGGGGTAACAGTTCAAGCAGGACAGTGACAGTTGTTTACTATTGGGAATCAAATCACTTGAATCCAGAAGATGTATGCATGATATTGTGTTTGTAAGGGATATTTTGAATAATCAAATTAAATGCCCATCCTTGCTCTCTAAAATATCATTTTATGTACCTTCAAGAGCTTTACGTACCAGAGATTTGCTTTTTGAACAATACCACAGAACAAACTACGGTAGAAATGAACCAATTTGTAGATGTATAAGGCATTTCAATGAAGTTTGCCAGAGTGTTGAGCTAACTTGGGCAAAAGATTTGTTCAAAACAAAATTATTGTTAATATTGAAATTTTAAAATAATTCATTTATGTATTTTCTTTTTGTTTTTCATTGTAATTTATTTTGTATATAATTATATATTTTTATTTGTAAATATTATTTCTAATATCTGTTAGCATAAGCTTGTAGATCAATAAATAAATAAATAAATAAATAAATAAATAAAATGAAAGAGTAAACCGAAGATACTACTCAAAGACAAAAAACCAAAGACAAAAAAGAGCTGATGCACACATTTTTGCAAAAGGATGCGTTATCTCGGTTGCTTTAGTTGTCATTTCTACAAATTCGAAAAAGCCGATGCTCACATTTTGCAAAAGTATGCGTAACTTCAGTTGCTCGGCTGTCATTTCCATTTACATAATATCCAAAGACAAACACGTAAAAGAGCCGATTCTCATATTCACCGACCTGAATGAAATTAATAAAAATAAGTCTATATGTTCTTTGTCATAGTTTTTCGATTTAAAAAAAAAAAACATCGATACATCGAATAGAAAATTTACTAGGCAAAACATCGGATCAATCCGATATCTCGTATGGTGAACATCGAATGGATTCGATACATCGATGTTTAGTGAATATCCCTAGCGCGTTGTGGATCGGAGCATTGTCTAGTTGTCAGATCTACTGGATAGGTTCAAAAAGCTCTCTTATGGCTGGAAAAGCTGTTTGCATAAGAGCTTTATAAGAAATTTCTGTCATTTTGTGAGACACAAAACCAACTCAAAGGCGCGGTAGTACGAAATGGCACCCCAAACCCTTCTTCTTCTCCTTTCTTGGAATTATTTCGGTTCAAAAAGCATTCCGATGTCATAGAAATAAAACTTATACCCATCAGGACCATCGAGGTTGAACTTTTTCTTCAATTTAAAACACTTCCAACCTGCGCATACCATGTCATGTGAAGACGCGCGAACTCCAACCGCTGTTCTTTTCTTGCAGCGTTAAGTTTTTTTTTTTTTTAGCTTTCTGAATTTCAAGTGTTGAATACCTAAAAAAGCTCGAAGAACAGTTGATTTGCTTTGATCAAAACAACCATTAAGTGTCTCTCACTAATCTTGAATTTAGATTCTTTTCCCAGAGAATTTAATAACCTTTCAAATGAAGGCAATTTTTTCGTAGTTCATGAAGAAAAACAAAAAGAAAACTGCAATTTATTGAAAAAAACAATGGTGCGTCTATTCATGTGAACTGCACTGTACTTGGTATACATAATACCCAAACGCAATGCTACTACGAAGAATATTATAGAGATATATGGCATAAGGTTTTCTTTTCCCTTCTACAAGAAAGCTGCGAAGATACCATCTACATCTGGTGACTTTTAGAGTTGAAAAGTATTATCCTTTTACTTGAACACATGTTCCTACCTATTTACCTGTCCTCTATTTTTGGTATAAGAGGTATTCTATCTACCAAGTTAGCATTTTAGGTTTTATGATAAAATGCTATTTTTAGGACTTTTGCCATATTTAAGTCATTTTTTGAGGCATTCACGGGCACGAAATGTCCTGTCTATACTAGTGCTATATGTCTGTGTATCTAGTATATTTTACTAACAACACACTTACAAACATGAATAAAAAGCAATAGAGTTTACGCCTTGATATACGCCGTAAGGTATACAATACCGTATGTGAGTGCATTCTAGTCGTTTTCTCTACTTCAAAAACGGTTAATTTTACAGAAAAATGCAAGAGACATTTTTTGTAGACAATTTCACGACAAACAATTTTTATAACGACCTTTATTGACCTCTGAGCAATAGATCGCGAGATATTTTCGAAAAACTGATTTTCGTGACCTTTTGACCCTTATTACGTAATAAAGGTGTATAAAAAAATCAGCTCACTAGGAATTTTTCGGCAGATTGGGGTTTAAAATGCATAAAATGACTGGACTATAAGGGGTGAAATCGTTAGAGTCCTAAATGAGAAAGTTGAAAATAAAAAAAGGGTCTATGACAGATTCCGTTAATATATTTTTTTTACCAAAATGTAGAGCGCATTGTTGGTATGGTCAATACATAATTTTTTTATCAAAGTCATTAGACCCGTTTTCGGAATAATGAAAGTATGGAAAGAAACGAACTAAAAATAAAATGCACCACTGGGTCACACGAACTTGTTCCTATGTAATAGACAAAGAATTTTGAAAACGAATGTTATTAGAGAAAACTGTTCATAAGGATAAAATTTATTTTTCAAACTCTTTTAGTAGTAAGAGAACAGAACGCTACGGAAATATGAAACTATGTAAGAACAAAAATTCGTTGTAGTGGTTTCTTAAAAAAATAAGCTTTAATATACAAAATTCTTAAAACATTTTTAAGAAAAAAATTTGGTATGCCAACTTAAATATTTTAATATTGTACGAATGAAAAATAAATTTCCAAAAAAATACTAAGCCGTTTTTGAAATATCGAATTTTCCAAAAGTTCAAAAAATGATTTTTTTTTTCAAAAACTCAAAAAATATTTCTTTTTTAAGTTTTGAAATGCAATATTTTTCAAACTTTTTAGAAGCATCTCTATAAAATATTTCATTTAAACTTTTATTTATCAAGATTAAAAAAATCAAGCATGGGGTTTTCGAAAAATTGAGTTTCCAAAAAAAAAATATGAAGTTTTTTTTAAAAATCCAAAAAAACTTTTTTTGAAAATTTGAGTACACAGTTCTATTTATGTTTTTTGGGAGCTTTAGCAAAAAAAAAAAAAGATCAAAATCGGTTGAACCGTTTTTGAGAAAATCAAAAACAAAAAAAATGGTTCTATGGGGGGTACCCTCAATAACCATTTTTCGGAAAATTTTTTTCAACCAATACATTTAATTAAATGAATTTTTTCTGTATTTTTATTTTTAAAATCTGTCGAACAGTTTTTGAGAAAAAAAAAAAAAAAATTATAAGATTTCGAAAAAAATTCATATGGCAGGTACCGTTATTTTTGGTCTAAAAAAAAAGAAAAAAACGTGTGGGTGAAAAACTACAAATACTATCTACCAAGTTTAAAGAAAATCCGATGAGCCGCTTAGGCTGTAGTCGAAAAGACAGACAGGCACAGAATTTTGAGACCCACTTTTTTGGTCTTCGCTATCGTCGTCGTAATGTCAACTTTGATCAAAATCTCGAGTTAAAGTTTTTTTACGAATGCATATTTTGCCTTATACATATGTATGTAGTACATATAAGTCGCAAGTAAAAACAAACCATTTCAATTTCTCCTCTATGCTGCAGGTTGAGGTACAGACCTACAGACAAACGGAATCACTACTTTTTCGTGTTTTAATGTCAACTGATAAAATTTGAGTTAGTTTTTTTTTAAAGCAAGTAAAAAGTCATTTAAAAATCTACTTCAATTTTTCTCAATTTACTTCAATTTTATCTTCATATCTACTTCGACTTTTTTTCCGGAAGTGGTACCGCTGGTACCGATATTGAAAAAATAAACTTCCAGCGAGCGGCTTGTGTTGTAGGTTAATGTTCAGATATACAACATTGGCAACTGTTTCAATCTATAATTAAAAAAAAAAATAAAAAATTGTGTAGATTTCAGTTTCAATTTCAAAATACCATATTTTTGTAACATGTTCAAAAACACTTATAGTTTTCAAAATTGGCAACATTCTTATTTTCCAAACTGTACAAACACCGAATATCAGTACGAAAAAGACTGAATTTAAAATCGTTACTCAAAAACGGCTCAACAAGATGAAATTAAATCCTCGAAAATCAAATTTACTCAAAAACCCTACCTACCCCTTCTTTAAAACAAAAGAACTGTATTATTATGTAAATGAAGATGATAGCGGCATAATTTTCATATTAAATAGTGTTCAACTATTAAGATTCTTAGACCAACAGAAAATTTGTTTAAAGCAAAAAATATGCTCTGCTGCAATGAATTAAATACCTCTGGGGATAGAAGCTTAATAATAGATGTTGTAATATCAGAAGAAGTGCTTTTCACACTCAAGTGAATATTATCGCGAAAAGCCTTTAAGATAACAACTTGTCTTTTACAATCACTAAGGGGCTGTCAGGGGAGTCCTCTGTGTGAATAATATGACCTAAGTGACAGTTGTGTACTCGTCAGCGATTATTAATAGGGGTTATAGGTTTTCCACAGTTCTACTATCCTATTTTCGAGTTAACATTGATTTATGAAGTCGTGACAAAGGCCTTTAAACTTGCTCGAGCGTAAGGTTTGTTACATTAAATGAACAGCATTCTTGCACATATCATTGGTCGCGTTCGGGTACGTATCCAAAGGTATCCGGATTTGTTGGTGTTGTTGTAATCCCATAGGAAAGAACAACTGATTAACGAAACAGCTGATGTCAAGCAGAAATCTAAAGCTATCCAAAAATTTTTGGTATACTTAACTATCCAAGGGGAATTTTGAAGAACAGCTGACATTTCAGCTGATTTATTTTCTTTTGTGTCGAGTACAGGGTTGGCCGAACTATAACTTTTTAACATTTGTTGCGTCTAGTACTAATTTACTAATTGAGAAAAGTAAAGTTTGTTGCATTAAAGATCTCATTCGGATCCTACTGCAAAGCTTTTATTCTTTGAACTTCAGATTGTTTCTTGATATAGGAGGTATTAAACTCAAATTCTTTTAGGATTTTCATAGACATAGACATGACTTGTTATGGGATTATATGGACATATTTAGAGCTGAGTTTTCAGAAAAGGATTCTTTTAAGACTATAAGCTTATACAATCTTATTTTTTTTTTTTTTTTTTTTTTTTTTTTATAATCTACCCGCGCTCAAGGGATTATGATTACCCTTTAAATGTTTCAACACAGCGCGGGCGTGAAGTTAATGAAGAGAAAGGGATAGGAAAGATGTGTGGCACGATGTTCTGAGACTGTTGGTGGTTGTCTCAGATATTTTTATCTCCAGCTTATACAATCTTATTGGAAGAAGAGAAAATAGTTTTGCTATAAGATTTAAGTAGATTTAAGTAGTTTTAAGCAGCAAAAGTGTTTACCTCTTAAAATAAAAATGTTATGAAACCCAGGCTGGTCAAAAAGCTACATAATTATTGGGCTGAAGGTGGATTTACTACACAATTAAAATAGAAAATGATTGTACTGGAGCTCTCTTCGACAAGTGTGCTGCGCTCCTTAAGAATAAACCGTTTCAATATAATTACCAGTTCTTGGTTTTTATTATTTTTAAAAAGTTTATTTGGTAATATTTATATGTATGTACGTACCTCGAAACGACAGCGTCTGCTCACCAAATGCGAACAAGCACTAAAATCTCAAAAAAAGAAACCTCGTTGTCGTGAGATGATTTGTGGTTAAAAAATCTGCCCTTTTCAATTTACCTTTCCTCATTGTAGGATTAAATTATCAAAAATTAGAACTAAAAACTTAATAGAGACATTGTCAGTTGTATATATTTATAAGGGCTATACCATATTATATTCTTAAATATTTAATGAATTATTATAATAAAAAAAAATTCATAGGATTTGTAATCCAGTTTACATACATATGTATAATATTAATTGTTTGGTTTGCAGATTAGCAAATGGTCTCTTGCTGCAACTAAATCGTCGCAACATACCTTGTACAATAAGTTCAGCATTAAAAAATATCTTTAAATCATGT
This sequence comes from Chrysotoxum bicinctum, assembly GCA_911387755.1. Taxonomy (NCBI): domain Eukaryota; kingdom Metazoa; phylum Arthropoda; class Insecta; order Diptera; family Syrphidae; genus Chrysotoxum; species Chrysotoxum bicinctum. The sequence goes on from OU426989.1 coordinate 154,696,138, forward strand.
GTTCATAATCCAAATCCTTTGATTATGCCAAAGAAAATTGTTTGTCTGCAAAAATAAACTCCCCATCTATCATGTATCATTCCTACAATTCCTCATCTTTATGGTAAATGAAACATTTTCAGTTTTTGTACAAACTTCATGAGATCATAAATGTGCAAAATTGTTTGGTTTTCATTATTCTATTTTTTTTTTATATGAATTAACTACGTATGTAGCAGATGTAACAAATTGTAGTAAATTAGGCATGTAGTTGAATCGGCCAACCCTGGACGATTCACGTCTTTTTTTGACTTTGACAGTAAATGGTACCTATCCGGTTTTTGTCGTTCGACAAACGTATCGGATACTAAAGTATCTTAGATACCCTATCGGACTACGAGGTGAACGCGACCATTATCATAGTGACCATCCCCAACTTCATTTATTACTTGCCAACAATCTGAGGCCATCTGCGGTAGAACCAAACCTGAATGTTACCTATACATTTCAATGTCAGGTACATAATCCTTAAAGAGTTAATTCCTCACCAACACTATTATTTGTTGAAACAGCAAAGTAAAACTACTTGTGCAGAAACTTATTTTTCACTTCCTTATTGGAGGATGGATCAAGATGAAATTTAACCCGGTAAATCATTAAAATTTTCCATTAAATTGACATCATATTCTGTGTTGTAACACTTCTTGATATTATTTACGAAGTTGTATAAGTAACCCCTCTTATAAGGACACGTAAATCGTTTTCCCAGGACTCTTTTTATTACGCGCTTGAAATGAGATTAAGGTGAAAATAAAGTTAACATATCAAAATGCATATCACAATACATCCCATGGAGGACGAACAACTTGGAATTGGAAAAATCACCAGTGCTGTCGAAGGTATTTATTAATAGGGTAGCGAAATATGTACTTCCTTTTTTTATAATTTTCACGCCCAAAAGGCATTATGACTACTTTTAAATTTTTTGGGCACAGTGCGAGCGTTTTAGGAAAGTTGGAGAGGATTGGCTTTGAATGTCTGAATATCGTAATGGGAGGGAAATATAGAAACGGGTAAAACATTCGTTTAGCGCGGGTAAAGAAAAGATCTCTGAATTTAACAGTACGTTCGAAGTTGGGCTCAAGAGTAAGCTCATAGGCATTCCAGGTATTACGGTCGAATTGTTTAAAGAAGGGGAATGCAACTGGCTATTTCACTAAAACACTGTTTATAAAAATAACGCTAAGGTTATGAAAGACAAGAAACATTGCGACGTTGATCTAGAGATTAGGTTAGGTTAGGTTAAGGTTGCTGCTGGCCGGAAAAGCCAACACACTTAAAGCAATATTTGGTCCGTTGTGATACCACAGGATTTCAAAAATCATTCTTACTCGTTAAACCATTTTGAGCTACCAATGAAGCTGTTCTGTGTCCTCAATGTAAGTTCCAAACATGGATAGTGGCATTGAATGGGTTCCGCTTAAATGACAGGAGACAGCATTGAGTTTGACAATACTATCGAGATCAGAATTTAATGGGCTTATCACACGTTGCCGTTCTAGATCCACATCCGAAGAACAAGGACTTGCATCTGGAAACGGATATGAGAAGCTGAGGGTACTCTCATCAGCAAAACATTTCAATGAATTAGAAGTTTCTGATGATTATCAGAAAGAGAGTCGGTGACAAAACGGAGCCCTACGGCACACCAGCATTTGTTTTATGAATATTAGACATGAAAGCATTCAAAACAAGTTTTATTGGGCGGTTCGAAAGAATATCTAATCCAACGAAGAAGAGATTCATCGATGCCAAATGCGAACTTGATGGCAAATTCTATCAAATGCTTTTGAAATATCAAGTGCAGTCATCTTACTCTCCCCAAAATGACTTAAAGATCTGTGCCACTGTTGGGTGAGATACACCATCAGATCTCCAGACGCCCTATTGCTACGAAAACCATACTGCCGGTTATTGAGAAGCTTTCGTTCTTCAAGAAATTTCTTTAACTTATAATTTATCAGCATTTCCATGACCTTAGGAGAAAGAACGTAAGTGCAATTGAAGCATAGTTATATGGAGAAGAAGATTCGCCTTTTTAGGGACAGGCTGGACAAATGATGTTTTTCATGCACTTGGAAAGAGACCAGTAAAGTAGGACAGATGAAATAGCAATGGTTCTGCCAGCGTTGCAGAACAACTCTTCAGAACAATAGGGGGATACTATCCGAGCTAGCGGATTTGTGTATGTCGAAATCTTTCAATACTCTTGCAACTGTACGAAATAAGATACAATTCTTTGGATAGAGTCGGACAGCTTATCGAATTCGTTAGAAGTCGAGTTCCTATCCAAACTTGGACTGCGATAAGAAGGCATGTATGATTGGTGTGCTTATGGACTGTGAATTTGAGCCACATGAAATTAATGTGTTCATCTTAACAAGTGCCATATTGTGGTTGAAGCTGATAAGCAACGTTATGAGGTATGTATGAACATAAATGGCGAGGCTATGGTGAGGGAAGAATAGAAACTCAACTCCGTGTGGTATGAATTTTCAGCCACCTCGGTTTCACTAAGAGCCAAACTGCTGGCCTGTTTTTCCCTGTTAGGAAATATACAGCATAGAAATTTTTCCAAAAGCTACAAATCAGACAATGGTATTAAGGGACAATGTTCATATTGGAAAAACAGTTCAAGGAATTACCAATGCCAACCCGGACGTACGCAGGAGAGTGTTTTGAGGCATCCAAATTCAGAGCTTCAGGCTAAGAATATGCGTGGGATGATAAAACAGGTTGGAGCGAACGTTATGGGGTGAGGCTGTATGTCCTCCGCTGGCGTCAATAACCTGGATTTCATCAAGGGCAATATGGACGAAAATATGTATATACATTCTTGAAACAAAGTGTCACTAAACTCAACATGGGGGGAAGTTACCGATTGCAACGTACGGGGTGTTAGCGGATTAGTCACTGTTATTCACAATTTGACAAATGTAGCTTAAACGATATTGCCGCACTGACCTGCCAAATTAGAAAATCTTTTATTTTTTATTTAATTAACTGAGCTTTTTAAAAATGCTGTAATATTTAAAACGCAAACCAATCCATTAAAAGAGCTTGACGATCTTGGATCTCGCAGCGGGTGATGGACCATTTCTGCGTAAAATTATTTGTGCTTGCGTTCATTTTTACTTGCGATATAGTATACTATAGGGCAAGTTCTGCATTTGAAAAAAAAAATCGAAATCGAGATTTTGATCAAAGTTGACATTACTATGATAGCGAAGACTAAAAAAGTGTGTCTCGCAATTCTGTCTGTCTGTCTTTGTTTTCGACTACAGCCTAAGCGGCTGTGCCGATTTTCTTTAAACTTGGTAGATGGTATTTTTAATTTTTCCACCCACACGTTTTTTTCCTTTTTTTTTTAAACCGAAAATAACGGTAACTGCCGTTCGATTTTTTTTTCGAAATTTTATAAATATTTTTTTTTCTCAAAAACTGTCCCACAGATTTTTTTTTGAAAAAAAATCAAAAAATTTTATTTAGTTTAAGTTGAAAAAAAAAATTTCAAAAAAATGATTATTTTTGGTACCATTCTTGGAACCATTTTTTTTGGTTTTTGATTTTCTCAAAAACGGTACAACCGATTTTGATATTTTTTTTTTTATGCTAAAGCTCTCTAGCGGTTTGAACATTATTTTGTTTTCAAATTTTTCAACAAAATTTTTTTGGATTTAAAAAAAAAAAAATTTTGAACTCAATATTTCAAAAATCCCATGCTCGATTTTTTTTAAAACTTGATAAATAAAAGTTTCTTAATATAAATTATAAGATGTAAAAAAAAAATTATTTTACCTTAAAATAACGGTAACCCTCTATACAAATGTTTAAAAATGGTTTTCGAAAATCGTATTTTTCTCGAAAACGGTTCCGAGAATTTTGGGAAAATTTTTTTTCTTTTGATTAATTTTTACTATCTATAATCTAATAAAAAATTTTTAAATCAAGATATTACCGACTATACCTACCATAGTTTATAATTTCTCATTAACGACAAAACGGATTTTAATGAAATTTTTTATAGAGAAGCTTCTAAAATTTTTTTTTTTCAGAACTTAAAAAAAAATTTGAATTTTTGAAAAAAAAAATCTGTTTTGTTTTTTTGGAAAATTCGATATTCCAGAAATTTTTTGTTTGTAAATTTAATTTTTATTTGAACAATAATAAAAACTTTAAATTAGCGTACCAAAATTTGTTCTTAAAAATTCTTAAGAATTTTGTACATAAAAGCTTATTATTTTAAGAAACCAGTACGGACTGATAATTTTTGTTCTTGCATAAGCTAATATTTTTCTTGAATCACATGGCATTCTGTTTTTAGCTCCAACTACTAAAGGAGTTGTTTTAATCTATTAAAAAATTATTTTATGCTTATGAATAGTTTTTCTCTAATAACATTCATTTTTAAAATTCTTAGTTGTTTACATAAGAGCAAGTTCGTGCGACCCAGTTGTGCACTTTATTTATTTTGTTGTGCAGTGTTGTGTTTGAATTGTTCTTCTGTCAAATAAAGTCTTCTTCAACATGATTACGTTACGTTACGAAATAGACATTGAAAAAGTCAGAAAAGGCCTCAAAACTAAACAACGACTCTGTTAGGTAGAGCCAGATGTATTCCTTGTTTAGCAACGTTTTAATTGTTGCGCAACTTACTGTAACTTTTTCTGCAATGAGAACGTGCTGCTTTACAAAAAGAATTCCAAAAATAAGATACTTTTAAAACTGGCCTTAAAATTTTATTAAAAACTCACTAAGTTGTAAAGTACAAAACAAAATGGCCTAAAAATATAATACAATTTTATTATTTCAACATTTATAGATTTCAAAAAACTCAGCCGTGATCTTATTGTTCACTTAATTCATAAAAATATTATTTTCTTCAAATTCTTGTCAAAGTCGAAATTATTATTCCCAAACTTTTTTTCAAAATATTAAATCACATTATGGTATCGTTTACTTGCCTGAATGCAGAAGAGACGTAGCACACACATCTTCTTCAAATACATAATGCCTTATTAAAAATATATATCTATTTAATTATATTATTTACATTTTTACATGGAGTATATAAATTTAGATATTAAAAATAAAATAACTTTTTTTTTTAATTCGTCTTGCTGCATCGGCTTGGCACAGTCCGGTCAGTACTCTTATTTATCTATTATAGTAAACCTCGTTGTTTGGAATAAGTTTTCGCAGTGCATCCGGTAGCTGCTTCAATCTCTAGTATCTACACCAGCAATCGTGACGAAAACAAAATTCATACTACACACTGGACACATCATGTTGCGGATTCGGAAACGTCGAAACGCCATTCTGCCCATTCAGGACAATTGGTATTGCTGAACCGTTCTGAGATGCCTTGAGGCGGGTGGAAACAACTCTGGGTAAATTGGTACGGACTGGTGGTGTATTGAGGAGACTTAATTGCTCTTTGGTGCTGCAGTTACTGTTTGTTCTGTAATAGCTGGCCTGACGAAACGTTCTTGTTTGTCGGCCATTATTATCTACTTGCGTCACGTTGGTCATCATTGACGGAGATCTCTGGGAGTCCCCTCTGAAAAAGTTTCATTATAAGTCTAAGACAATTGACGACTTATTGACCTTTAATTTTACCTGGTAAAACTGTAATGATTATATCGACTCTTTTTTCGCTTAAGCGGGCATAGGTGAAATGCTCCGTAGATGAGGGGATTCACTAGACTGTTCGACATTCCAAAGAAAAAGATCCCCGATTGAAGGTCTTCTCCTAGCTGTAAGAATATCAAAATTTAAATTTTTGATTGATTTGAGCGATTAGAAATGACGTGATTAGAAATATAAAATTTTAATAAAAGAGGTCATATATTTTATTAAAAAAGTTTTTTTTTACGGGCTATGGGTCGATTTAAAAGAATCTATTAAGAGCTTTAATCTAGTTTTCGTAGGGGTCCTTCCGCAAAACGTAATAAGGCAATTAATGCGATTTTTCAATAGGAAAAATTCACAATAATAACAGTTTAACCACGAAGAGTAGGTAAGGTGAAACTCCGGGAAAACGGGACGTGAATGCAGCAAATTTGGTCTAAGATGCCACGAGAGGAAGACTGTCATAGTTGGTGTTAAGGTGCACAAAGTTTCTTGAACTTTTAGGTACTCTTTAATATTTTTAAGCAGATCGCCCATTGGTTCCGTGATAGGTGTTATAACAGGACACTCTTTGATTGGCAAGCACGCAATGGGGCTTGAAGTTTATTCTAACGATCTCTGAAGAAGCTGCATGGACGAAGAAGAGAAGGAATCACCTTCTCTGTACATGTCCTGCTATATCGCAAATACGTCGACTCTGTTTGGGAGATTTCTGCTACAATAATCTAAGCAATCTGGGAGATGTTGATATAGACAATCTTGTTTACTTCATAAGGAGTTTCAATTGATTTAATGATTAAGTGAGAAAGTTTCCAAGATTCAATATGGTATCACAATGAACCAGCTCATGGTCTTAGTGTGTCGGCTATCTGCTGACACCCGCGTCAACTTATCCTAACCTAATCGATACGTCTCTATGCGATTATGTGTAGTTTGTCAATTTTGAGGTATAAAACTTCAACTTCGTACACATGTATCTTCTAGTAAAAATCATATGTATATTCGAAACAGATAACACAGAGATAGAGAGAGAGAGAGAGAGAGTGATGTATAAAGTCTTAATATAGTATATACAACCGAAAACTTCGACTTCGATTCACTTACTTACACAACCACCTGAAGTCAACTGTCATCAATGCCCTTGAAGCCCAAAAAGTGCCCAAGACGTCCAAAGATAGGTACGAACACTTCTCGGAGTATGTGCGGAATCTCTATTTTCACAGACAAAGGTTAAGGAAACGGCTTCAAAGAATACACCAAAGAGAGCTCAACACAACCAACAACGACTACCAGGCAGTGAAAAGCGAATTCCAATGTGTAAACATAATGTTGCGGAACTCGATCCAACAACACAACAACATGCGATTCCAGAAGAGACTACAGGCCATAAAACCAGGACCAAACGCATTCAGCGAAATAAGCAATGCCTGACGTCATCATCAACAACAAAATTAAGGTGACAACAACAGCTGACAAAGTGGAAGTTTTCGCGAATCACTTCGAGGAAAATTTCACACCTAGCCCATCAACGGACTCTGTGTTGCTGGATGAAATCAGGACATTCGACTGACTTTACAGACAAATTTGGAAGGAGTGGAGTTTGACGATCATCTTTCAGCTAATTGCCCAACGGACAACCCTCAACTATGTCAACCAGAGTAAATTGCTGAAATCATCGTCAATTCCAATCCAAAGAAGTCAACAGGACCGGATTGAGTCTCTTACTACGTCATCATCAAAAGGCTTCCACGTGCAGTGTTGATACTACTCACAATAATCATAAACAACTGCTACTTCCCTCATAAGTGGAAAACGGCAAAAATCGTGGAAATTCCGAAAAAAGGCGCTAAAAACCTGGTTTCCAACTATAGGCCTATATCCCTCCTCAACAATATCAGCAACATTCTGGAAGAAGTCATACTAAGGAGGCTCAAGAAGTACTGCAATGAAAACAACATCATCTCAGACATACAGTTTGGCTTCCGGGAAGGGCATTCAACACTGCATCCGTTACTAAAGTTCCAGTCTGGCGTCTCCTCAGCACTCAACAGCCATCGTGTCACCGTAGGATGCTTTTTGGATGTCGAGAAAGCATTCGACAGCGTATGGATAGAAGCCCTTATCCATAAGCTTTGAGTACTTGGATTACCTAATAGAAATATTATTTTCTTTTCTTCCTTTCAGGAGATTCTTCGTTCAGCAAGACAGCTGCAAGTCTTCAATCAAATCCATAAAAGCCGGAGTCGCACAAGGATCGAAGCTGGATCCCTTCCTATACAGCCTGATGACGTCTGATTAACTCGTGCCAACTGAGTGCGAGAACCTGCTTTTTGCTGACGACTCGCTGACCTGCGCTTGATCGATAGTGCCAAAAACTGCAGCTCAGAGAGTGGAAGCCCACGTCTCCAGACTCTACGAGTACTACAGAAAGTGGGGTATCCGAATAAACACTGCTTAATCTGAGCTTGTGTTTTGAATGATTTTTGGAGCTTGTGTGTTTCAGGAGACCCACCACCAATGGAAACCGATGTCGTTCAGCAGCCACTTGCAGAAACCTGACCGTGAAGCTCCTCGATGGGTCGACGATAGCAGCCAAAAGAAATGTTAAGTACCTCGTAGTCCACTTTAACGAGCTGTCCAAATTCAACCCGCAGCGAAAGAGTCTACGAAGAAGCCAAAATTAAGCCACTGCATCAGTTTCTCGTGCAATTATACATAGCATCGCCAACCACCCAAACCCGCCGATGATAAGGATGACCACCTAGGAGCGACATCCAGAGCCAAGATACCTTAGTGCTTTGGATATGTTAGAAAGGATCTCAGCCGACAACGAAGAAGCAGTTCGATTTTACGCTGACGCGGAGTCAGCATACCACCGTGGCTGAAAAAAATAAAAAAAAAACAAACCCCCAACAAACCCACCAAATAGACAACCGGGACTGAACAACCCTTTTTATAATACTCGTATGTATGCATATGTATGGATATTTTTGTATTTCAAAACTTACCCTTTTATCGGGATTTAAAAAGGTGAATATTATCATCATCACATTATAGGGGGTCCAGCATATTAAAAATGCAGCAATTATCACAACCGAAATGCGTAGGGACTTCATTTTTGCTTTTTGTATAAGTCGTTGTCGATTCGTTTGAACTGTTGGTTTATTTGTGTAAACAGCCAGCTTGGATCCTTGGAACATTTTTTCGCTGTCTAGAATAAAAAGAAGAAATAAAAATTGAAAAATATGACAACAAAATTTCATGAGTATTCTTTAAAAGCTTGAAAAGTGTATTTATTTATTCGATAATATGAATATATTTGTACAGGATACATTACTTCAGAGATACTTAAAGCATAAAGATGAAAATATACTATATTATTGGAAAATGTAAATCAACATAATGGAGAAACAATGAGGAAAACTGTTATTTGTTTTTAGAAAAGATGTTTCTTTTTAATCTCATTAGACTTTTTATTAAAATCTCAAAACAAGCATAAAGCATTTTAATTTCGAAAAACTCTACGAAAAATGATCTTCTATATAAACTTACAATTAGGAAAGTCAGATACGTAGATGTTTTATAGAAGAGGAGAAATGATCAACTCCTTGGCAATGATCAAAATCGCTTGTACTGTTTTTGAAAAAATCAAAAACAAAAAGAATGGTTCCATGGGGGTACCCTCAATAACCATTTTTTCGGAAATTTTTTTCAACCATTACCTAGCTTTAATTAAATGAAATTTTTTTGTATTTTTATTTTTAAAATCTGTCGAACAGTTTTTGAGAAAAAAAAATGTTTATAAAATTTCGAAAAAAAATTCGTATGGCAGAGAAAAATTTTCTTAACCATAAAATTCAGTTTTGAAATGACTAACACAACTCTTGTAGTATTGAGCTAAAAATAAAATGCCATGTGATTTCTCAAAAAAATATTAAAAATTAAAATAAAATTTAATTTAATTAAAATTTAAAAAAAAAACCTTCATAAAAATCAAATTTCGAAACAAATACTGCCCCGTTTTTGAGATATGGAGTTTGCAACAAAAAAAAATGATTTTTTCATTAAAATCTGTTATGCCAATAATGAGAAATTCAAAATTCGAATAAATTATTATATCGTAGGTACCGTCTGTAACATCTTAATTTCAATTTTTTTTTTATTGAATTATAGATATATGTAGATTAAAAATGAATTTAAGGAAATTAAATTTTATTAAAATTTTAGGTGCCGTTTTAGAATTTTTTAACATTTGTATGGAACGTACCGTTATTTTGGAAAATTTTGTTATATTGGCGATCACTGGCAGTCTAGCCCTGCTGCCCAATTAACTCTGAAGCGCGCCATTTTGATCCATTACTCGATGGAATTGATATAGGAAATCGTGGACATTCTCACAGAGTCACAATCATCCGGAAATTGGATCACTCAACCGGACCACCACACTCATGCGACACCATCCACTCTGTGCTAAGGTAGGCAGCTTGAGTTTTCATCCGGACCCCGTACCGTAAAATTCCGTTAAAGCCCTCAATCTACTTGCTCGGGATCTAAAGAATCAAACGGAGGGCATGGCTCAGAAGTAACAGCAAATTCGTCTTAGAGCATTTCGTAGCGTTTAGAAAATAGATCTTGTCTTTGATCTTCATTTCCGAAAGTTCGTCAAAGTCGTGAAAAAATGTTATTCATAATGATTGTGCTCTAAATTAGACCAGAGCAGGGCATTTGTAGAAAAATAGAGGATTGTTTGCTTTTCCCGCTGCTACCCACAGCTATGACAGTGAGTGTTGTGAGGAATGCCTTGCTTCGCTGCATGCTGTCCTATTAGTCAGTCTACAGGTAGCTACGATCCTGGCTATGTGTTGACTGGGTCTGCATATCAGATCAAGTGTTCGTGACCTAGTAAAGGTGGGTCAAATCATTCTAGATATAATGCAGTTAGTCAAAATGCTCCACCTACGGTTTGATTCGTTAAGAAAAATTTAGAGACTTTTGAGCTTCTTAACTTTAACAGCTGCCTGACTATCTTTGATAATAGCCTGGTTTTGATCTTGTTTGAGTACCCTGCATGCTTCCTTGATAGCCAGTAATTCAGCTTGAAATCCATTAGTAGAGATGAGTAGCCTTAATAACCTAGATATATTTAAAGTATCAGAGAAGATTTCTGAATTAACACCACACTTCATTTTTAAGAGCCATCAGTAAAGATAGTTATGTCAAAGTCTTTCGTCACGACGCGTTGTCATCATCCCAGCCCTTTCTTGATGGAAACATAACCTTAAAACCTTTACTGATGCCCATTTTAGGGATGCAGTAGTCAGTGAGAGTCAGCGATCCTCCAACTTCTTTAACCCATCCGAAAAATGGATTTTCTCGAGGTCTGCAAAGTAGGCTTCCATGGCGGTGATTTTTTCAAGTTTGCAAACAAAAAAAAGTCGCACGGGGCCAAATCTGGAGAATACGGCGGATGGGGCAGCAGTTCGTTGCGCAATTCCACCGGAGTGAGCATACGTGGCACTAATCACGCCGACAGCTTTCTCATGCCCAAAATTTCATGGAGGATATGACACACGGGGTCTTTTGATATGCCTACTGTTTCAGCTATCTGGCGCACCTTCAATCGGCGGCGGTCTGCCAATACGAGATCGTGGATTTTTGACAAGTTATCCTCCGTGGTAGTCATTTTAGGGGCACCTGGTCGGGGCTCATCAAAAACCGATGTGCGACCACGTTGAAACTCATTATACCAATGTTTGACGCTCGCCATCGAATAGAAGAAGAGTCACCGTACACAGAATCTTTGATTTCGCTGCGCGGTTTTCCTTCCAAAAACAAGAATCGAATCACCGACCGATATTGCTCTTTTTCCATTTTGTAAAATTTGCGGACAAGCTGGCTCCCACACGTGGTCAAAACAAAACTACGAGTCCGATTCGGCTGACAGTAGCCGTCCACTTATCATCATATAACTTTTAGATGTGTTCATGGATCAACTTGGCTTTAGGGTTTTTGGATATTCTCTTAAGCGATGTGCCAGAAAGAAAAGCAGTTAACCATTCTGGGTTTTCTGTTTTGGCAGCCACACCACAAATTCGTGGTCATATTTATTCACAAGAATTCATGTAGACATTGTTTTTTACTTTGTATTTGCTGTAGTTTTGATAACTTACTTATTTACGGACTGACTTTCTAACTTGAAACTAAAACTAAAATACAAAAACTCGTCTCTCTAGAAACGAAACCACGTTCAAAAATAAAACATTTATTAATGAGAAAAAAAAAACTGCTTGAAAATGAGAAGTAGTCGGGCTTACCATCTGCATATTATTTTCGAACTTTACCCCATCTGTTCTCTCAAACTTAAACTATTCAAACAATTTTTCCATATCTTTTATAGTTTCTCTCACATTGCATCAAATTATGGAAAGAGTGAAATAAACTAATCCTTAACTATCTAATACCCCAGATACTCGTATATGGCTTTTCAAACTTTTCTCTACAAAAATGCGATTGAAATATTTTATCATTTTATCTTCATGGTTCCTTTACGGACTTTTACAACATTTAGATAAAAAAGTCATATTTATATACACAACAAAATGTATGTTCTATGAAAGCTGCAAAAGTCCTCTATTTCCAAACTCTTGAAATCGAATACTTTTCCATTTTGTGAAGAACGAAAAGTCCCTTGCAAATAGATATATTCATGGAGTTTTCACATTGAATGGAAGATACGTATGATACTTTAAGTTTGTAATATTTGTTCGTGGTATTAGCTGGTAAGCCGACGAACTGTTCAACTTTTAGTTTCTTGTTGACCGACGGTACCTGTAAGTACCTCAATGTTAAAATTTAAATAAAATCTCTATATACGAGTAAGTTATATTTATACATACATATTTACACTGACACCCAAAAAACTTTTAAGGACTATTCATTCTCCAAGTATTGTTTTTTTTTTTGTTTAAGTTCGATTTTGCGAAAGTTTTTGCGGACGTTCGAACCACCAATAAAATCGACCATGTCTAATTTGATGCAAGGCACGTATCTGGCATCTTATACCTGCGTACATTTCGAGGGGCAAACGTCGTCTCGGACAATTTCTTAGTTACGGAAAAATTCAGGGCTCGGGTTTCAAACGAAAAAAAAACTAAATTTCGAACCGAACAGAAAAAGAAATTTGAGTTGAGTGCCTGAGGATACCTGGAGGTGCCACAGCTTACAAAAAGTGCCTCAGGGAGAAGCTCTCCGCTGTGCATTTACCTACCACAGACGCCAATAATCAGTGGTCTTAATTTCGCGATATTAAGGTAGCCGAAACCACCTTAGGCTACCAAACGAATATGCGATTATGCTGCAGCGCTACACAAGAGTAACGAGAGCAGAGTATGGAATCGAGCAAAGAGGAGAGAGGAAAAGAAGATCTGGCGTAGAAAGAAAAGAGTTTATAGTCTCGCGATAAAATCCAACACCCAGAAGTTTTATAAAAAAGCCAAGAAACCGGTTGCTGGTTTTAAGACCGAAACGCAGGCTCTTCAAAACAACCCAGGTAACCTAGTCACCGAAGTACAGGATGTGGATGTTTTAAAGCAGCATTTAAATTTAAATTGGCATCATGTCGAGCGTTTAATAGGGTAAGAAGACAACCCGCTTCCAATCAATGAAGAAACAGTTCTACCACCAGTAGGCATAGAAGAGGTGGGCCTAGCTATAAATAAGCTTAAGAACAACAAGGCCGCAGGAACGGATGGTTTACGCCCACAGCTCTTTAAATACGGAGGTGATGTTTTGTCAGGGTGCATGCAATCAAACGAAAATAGTACTGGAACGCATCAGGGAACATTTAGAAGCCACACTCGATGCCAAATAAGCAGGTTTCCGCTCTGGATCCTCATGCATTGATCATATCAATACTTTAAGGATTATTATTAAGCAGTGCGTCGAAATTCGATCACCACTTCACCTGCTATTCATTGACTTTGAGAAAGCTTTCGATAGCATCAATAGAGGATTTATTTGGCTTGCTTTACGCAGGAGGGGTATCTCGGATAAATTAATAGCTATTATTAAGGCAACTTATGATGGATGCAAATGTCACGTTTTGTACGAAGGGAGGCTGTCAAAATAGTTTGAAGTCCAAAGTGGAGTCACCTGAAACATCTTGACTATGCGGACCACGTATGCTTGCTCTCTCATAGGATCATGGATCTCCACCAAATGACAACAGGGGTGGAGAGAGAAGCAGAAATCGTGGAGCTGAAAATCAACTCCGGCAAAACAAAGATGATCAGCCTCGGAAGAACCCAGTCATCTTCTCTCATAAATATTTCTCAACAACCGATAGAGAAATTACAGAGCTTCCAATACCTTGGAAGTATCATCTCTACCGAGTGTGGCACCGAACAGGACATCAGCAGTCGAATCGGGAAGGCAAAGGCTGCTTTCGGTATGCTTAGAAACATATGGAGGAATAACTCTCTAAGCTTAAGAACCAAGCTACGGCTGTTTCGATCCAACGTCGAATCCGTTTTACTTTACGGTTGCAGCAAGTGGAAAGTAACAGTAGGTGTCACTAAGAAGCTGCAAACGTTTATTAATAGATGTCTCATCCTTAGGATTTTCTGGCCCAATCAGGAAAACGGGTCAGGAACCAATTGACTCTATTATACGACGTCGAAAGTGGCAGTGAATCGGACACACACTTCGAAAAGGCGAAAACTGTATTGCGGCGTATGCAATGCAGTGGAATCCGCTCACTCAATAAGAACGAAGAGCTGGAGAAGGACAGTCAAGGAGGAATCAGCCCAATTAGACAAGAGCTGGAGGGAGTTGCGACTCATTTCCAGGAACCGAACACGATAGCGAACTGGCGTTGTGGATGCCCTATGCCCCACTAGGGGTCCCCCACGGACATAAAAGGTCTGAGGACCTAAGTAAGTAAGTATACACCCAACCTCGCACATACCCCAAATCCTATAGTGTGCCCTAGTAGGGGGGGGGGGGGGGGGTTGTTGCAGGGCGGAAGCATGCCGAACGAGATGAAAAAGACGAAACAAACCATACCCCACACGTCTGTTCGAGGATAAAATTGACGAAAACTGAATAATACTAACTTGGTTCGCTTATGCTTCGAAATAAATCGAAAATGAGAGCCACTGACTTGGTTCTTTTACCGTTAACTAAGTAACAAAACTATTTTTGAATTAGTTCATTACAGCTCTGAATAGAGGTCAATTTTGCGAGGATTTTGGCGTTAGTTTTGGATGTTTTTTATGACTTGGTTCGGTACAGCTCTGAGCCTTCCATAATAATCTACAAGATGTGTGAAAAAAAAACTTTACCTAAAAATAACGGTACCCAAAATGCAAATGTTAAAAAATGGTTTTCGAAAATTTTTGTTCTTTTGTTTAATTTTTATCTTCTATAATTAAATACAAAAAAAATTAAAAATTAATATATAACTGACTGTACCTACCATCGAACTATTTTTGCGAATTTTGAATTTCTCATTATCGACATAACGGATTTTAATGAAATTTCTTATAGAGAAGCTTCTAAAAAGTTTTAAAAAAACGTTGCATTTCAAGACTTCAAAAAAAACATTTTTTGAATTAAAAGCTTTTTTTTGAAGTGACTAAATTTCCTGCCAAACATAAACGCGATTTTTTCATGTCAAGAGATATTCGTAAAGTATGCATTATCTCTGAAAAAAACATTTTTATTTTTTTTTTAGATGCGAGCAGATGATGAGCGAACCCATACTACTGGCATGACGGTCCAACGCAGAAGCCTTTACCCCAAAAAGTATTAATCTTGAAAATCTTGCAAGGTAAGCATAATTATATTTCTTCTAAAAAGAGAAACTCATAAAATATCGTTAGATACATAATTTAGAATTATTGATTTTTCCAGACCACATAATTGTCATAATGTCAATTTTTTAAAAAATTTCTATTTTTTTTTTAATTTCGCGCGCACTTATTATTTATACATTTCAAAGCTTTTTTTTGGACTTTATCCAATGCACTCAAGCCAGTTATTGGAGTATCTTCCCAAATGTGGGAATAATATTCAAGTCTGGTAGAATATAGGTCTTTTAGATGACAGCCAGATCAGAAGGGCTGATATACATGATGTATATACAGTGAACATTAAAGCTGTTCGGTTACCACAATGCAAGCGCATTCCGATTCAATGACAGGAGACTGCATCGAGTCCTTAAAGCATTAAAATCAACAAAAGATTATTGATGAATATGAGAAAGAGAGTTGGGGACAAAATGGAGCCTTGCGGCACACCAGCATTTATTTTATAACCTTAAGACTTAAAACCGTCAAACACAACTTGTATTGAGCGGTTTGAAAGGTAGTTTCTAATCAATTGAAGAAGAGATTCATCAAAACCAAATGTACGCGTTGTCGATAAAAGAGCTTGATGCCAAACTCTATCAAATGCCTCAGAAATATAAAGTGGAACAATCTTACTTTCTCCAAAACAATGTCAAGATCTGTTCCACTCTTCGGTTAGATATGCCATTAGATCTCCAGTGGAACGATTGCTGCGAAATCCGCTCTTTTTCTTCTTCCAGGGAAAATTCCAGAAGAGTAGGAGCTATGAAAAAGCTTAAACAATGGTTTTGCTAGTGAAAAAGAAAACTTTTTCGGAAAAATAGGGCTATACCAACAGGGCCAGCTGATTTGCTTATATCAACATCTCGAAGGCACTTGGAAACTAGTTATGTAGGGAAGAACATTCGTCTTTCATGGAGACAGGCTGTACAAATGCTGTCCAGTAAAGTAGAACTAGTGTTGCCAGCGTTGAAAAATACCTCTTTAGAATAATGGGACCCAAACTGTCTGATCAAGCGGATTTGTGTACATCGAGGTCTTCTAATATTCTTGCAACTGCTTGAGTGCCGAAGAGGATTTCTCCCAGAAAATCGCTTTCACTCTCTAGTACAGGAGGAGGCATGAACATTTCTGGCAGCGTTCAGTTAACAGAAAATTGGCTATATCTGAGAAGACAAAATAGTATATCGTTAATTTTTTTTTTTTTCTCAAATAACCAAAGATTTTTACTTGCTTTAGTTTAAGACACAAGTCTTCAGCTTTGATGGGTGAACATGTAATTCAGGAATTCGAGTAGGCTCGTCCACAATCTCAGTCAGGCTGTTGAACTGAATAGAAATCTCGGCATACCTTTTTTGGGGCGTATTATGACCACAATAACGTAGTTCGTTTGTTCGCAAGTTAAAAAGGGAAAATTACTCATACGCCCCAGTGCACGGAAAATTTTTTGATCATCGTTATTGAAAAATGAACTACGCAAGTAAAAATTATGGTTTTATTAAATAAGTTCCAGAAAATGAAATTTCGTACCCTTAATGACGATAAGAGTAAAGTCGTGTTTACTCGGTACCTAGCTAGCTGTCTCCAGTTTCACACGTCAAGTTAGTTGAGGTCCTCTCCCACTTGTGTGCGGCACCTAAGTCGCGGTCTTCCTCTACTGCTCCGTCCCTCGAGGTTGGATTCGAAAAATTTCGCTCAACATGACCTAGCCATCTCAGTCGTTGGACTTTGATTCATTTGACTAGGTCAATTTCGCTGTACAGCCCGTACAGTTCATGGTTATATCTTCTCCTCCACCCCCGTCTATGCAGACGGAACCAAAGATCACATGGAGAATTTTCCTATCGAAACATCCTAAAGCGTTGTCATCCACTTTAGATAAAGTCCAAGTCTCTGCACCATAGACCAGGACCGGAGTGATGAGAGTTTTATAGAGGGACACTTTACTTGCTCAAGAGAGAACTTTGCTACTCAATTGCCTTCTTAGTTCAAAGATTGTCATTTGGCAAGAGTTATTCTCCGTTTGAATTAAGCGCTGGTGTTATTGTCTGAATTAATAGAGGCCTTTCTTGATGACATCACATACGAGTACTTCTGTTGCCCTCATTTACCGCTAAACCCATCTGCTTCGCTTCCGTCTCAATGCTCACAAATGCGTCAATGAGTATCCGAGTAATTGGACGGACTTTGGAAGCTTGTGCCCTTTTGTGTTGACGTGTGAGTTTTGCACTATTCTTTCAAGAATGATGTTGAAGAAGTCGCACGACAAAGCATCGCCTTGCCTCAAACCTTTTTTTGACATCAAATGCATCGGTGAGATCTTTTCTGACCTTGATAGAGCAGCGTGCGTTATCCATCGTCATCCTGCACAAACGGACACATTAGTCAGGGATGCCAAAAATAGACATTGTTCTATATAGTTCTACGCGGCTCTGAAATCGATGAAAAGGTCGTAGGTGTTGATTTGTAGCTCCTGCGTATTTTCCATGATTTGCCGCAATGTGAATATTTGATCGATGGTGAACTATCCTGGTCTAAAGCCGCACAGATATGGACCTATCAGGTTATTGACGAAAAGGATCTTGTACGCAATGTTCAGAAGACTTATAGCTCTGTAGTTGGCGCAGTTCGGAGTGTCTCTTTTCACCTTCACCGATCCTCAAGGACATGCAATGCTGAGGTTCCGTTCATCGGGCATGGTTTCTTCCGACCATGTTTTTTAAATGAGCTGGTGCATAATCCCGGCAGCAATTCCGTCAGCTCCAGCGGTTTTGTTGGACTTGAGTTTCGATATAGTAATCTTCACTTCTTCCGGGTCGGGTGAGCGGTATCGTTGCTGTGCGTCGCCTAAGTCGAATGGTACTATCTATATAGCAGCGGAATTTTCTTCTTCATCGACGTTTTAAAATTTGGATAAATGGTCTTTCCATATACTTAGCATGGACTGCGGTGTCGACGGTTGTGTCGTGCAGGCTATATCTTGCAATCGTATCACCAAAGATGTCTTCTCTTCCTAGCTTGGTGTTAAAATCTCCAAGGACAATTTCAATGTTATAACTAGCGCACTGCTCGTATGTTTTGTCCAGGAGCGCGTAGAATATGTCTTTGGTGTCTTCATCTTTCTCCTCTGTTGGGGTATGCGCGGGTATGTTGGGCAATTTGACCTTGTTGCGTGAGGTGCTCGTTCACACAGTTGTAAGTCAAGAATTTTTGCCTAAGCCTAGCTCCAACAACAAATCCGCATCCAAATAAACGCTGCTTTTGCTCTCGATAGCAGTCACTGTAATAGATATCGCAGTCTTTTAAATTTTGTCTCCCAGTTCCGTCTCATCGCATCTTTTGGATGGCGTTAATATCTGCTTCGTAGCAGTTTAAGGCTTCGTCTAATTGTTCGGCTGCACGTGGTCTAAAAAGGGACCTAACATTCCACGTACAGATCCGAAGATCGTTGTCCTTATTTCGTTTGCATGTTTCGTCATCAGTGAATCCGTCCGTATCCGAGGCTTGTTTTTGTTTCGCAACTAAGAGTTATTTTATGTGGTCGGTAAGTCACGCCGGCGGTAAAACCCTCAACCTGGAGGGCCAGGTATGTATTACTCCAAGAACGGGGAGCCGGATAAACCGCTCCTTACAGCCCTGAGCTCCGAATATGTCGGAGCAGCCCTGTAAGATGTTCACTAAGTAGTTTAATCTCACTGGAACTGTAGACGCCACCGTTGATTCCATCTGGGGAATACCTCTGCTGTCGCCCGGACGAAAGGAGAGATGTCTTAGTGGGAACACCTCTCACCCCCTTTAACTCCCTCTCACTCCCTCTCACCCCTCTCTCGTTTGCTTCACCCAACAATCTTCTACTGGGGTTGTAAACCAATTTCCAGTTGAGGTACTTAGCACCCGATGTTCACCGCGAGGAGGTGAGAGTAGGAGTCAATACACAGAGGTGGGTTTTTAGAAAACCCTGTGGACGCTTGTGTCCTCTTTGAATAGATTGTAAAAATTAATGGGGAGACAAATTTTTTTTTATTAAAATTCTAGGGGCCGTTTTTAAGAAAAATACGATTTTCGAAAACCGTTTTTTAACATTTGTATTGTGGGTACCGTTATTTTTAGGTAATGTTAAAAAATCTGATGCCAAATCTCACCGAAGAGTGGGACAGATCTTTACATGGATTTGGAGAAAGTAAAATTATTGCGATAAATATTTCTAAGGCATTTGATAGAGTTTGGCACTAGGCTCTCTTATCGAAAATACGTGCATTTGGTATCAACGAAACCCTTATTCTTTGTTGTTTTGGATGGCTTCAAGTCTGATATTTACAAAATAAATGCTGGTGTTCCTCAGGGTTCCGTTTTGTCTCCGACTCTCTTCCTCATTTTTATTAATGATCTCTTGTCTGAAACTTCTAATCCACTTAATTGTTTTGCCGACGAATCTACCCTCAGCTTCTCATACTCGTTCTCAAATTCACGTCCATCTTCTTTAGAAGTGGAATTGCAACGGTATCGTATGATTAGCTTATAAAACTCGGATCTTTACAGTATTGTTAAATAGGTTATAAAAAACCGTGTGGAGTTTAATGCTTCGTAAACTCAATGCTGTTTATTGTGGTTGATGCAAAATGTACCCCCTATGTCATTGTCCTTGAATGGCATTTGCATCGAAGAAGGCGAAAAGCTCTCAGTACCCGGTAGGTGTGTCAATGATGATCTTCAGTGGAATGATCACATTCTCGAGACCGCCAAAAATGCTGCTAAATGCTTGGGATTTCTATATCGATGTAAGACCTTTTTCATCCCTTCTGATCTGGCTACCATTTATAAGGCGTTTATACGTCCAAAACTCGAGTATAACTCACATCTTTGGGCAGGTGCAGCACATACTTCTCTCCATTTATTGGATAGGATACAGAACAGAGCGTTAAAACTGATCTTCCATGAATAATTCCCATCTCTTGAACACCGTCGGAATGTTTAATCTCTTTCCTTGTTCTATAGCTTCTTCCACAGGCAAGCTCACTTGAAGTAGCTTTTATCAGAACACCCGTGATACCCGCTTCGCTAGGAATGCTCATCAAGTCACCCTCGAGCTTAACTTTGGTCGTACCGCCAAATATAGAGATTCATTTTTTAGTCGCACAACACGATTATGGAAAAACTTACCCGGCACCGTTTTCCCTTGCCATTTAAATTTGCAAATATTCAAAATCAATGTTCATCGACACCTCCTTTCTACCCCCCCCCCCCTAATTCCCCATCGCCCGTACTGTATTGGAAAATCTAACAAAACCCACGTACACATTTTAATATTAATTCAAAAAATTCAACAAATTTAATTTGATTAGCTGAATTCCTTGAAAGAGCAAAAAGGCTATAAACCCTATACAGCTACATATATCTATTATTTTAACAAAACTCACCTGAAATCGTCTTGAACGTTGACATATAGGTTACGAACAATATGCATAAGGGAATTATGAAGGTAAAAAATAATGTAAATGTGTTGTAAAACTGCTCCTGCCATTCAGCTGTGTAGAAACCATGGGTTACACATTGGTAGAACTCTTCAATGAAAGGTCCTCTTGCCACCCGGAATATAAAGAACTGCAAAGAAAAATAAAAATAAAATAAATAAAATAGAATCAGCTCAAGGATGAAGCCAACAAATGGCAATCTATAAGGCTACTCTGGTTCATATATCATTTTCACCAAACCAATTCGAATTAAAAGGATAATCAATAACAACAACGAGTATTTGTATGACCGACTGGTTCAATTAAGGAGAATATTTGTAAAACAGACAGAGTTCCCTCTATTATTCATAAAATACAACGTGATGTATCCTTGATTTTCCCTATTTGTTAATGAAAATATATTTTCAGTTTTGTAGTCACTATGTTCATATTTTCTTAGAAACTTTTTGTAGGTTTTTCAAATTGACGAATAGGATGCCCGTCTAGAAAGTAGTTTTTGGCACGTACAAATTTAATAGTTAAAGTTGGATAGTTAGGATAGGATCGACGTCTGCACTTATATCAATAATTTAAATTTAACTGCGTATATTTTGCTATAATATTAAAGAATTTTTTAAATTTCAAAGTGGTTTCCAGTTCCAAGAAAAAATAGGCTTGGTAAAGAGTCAGCGGTGGAATACTTTTTGTTTTTAAAAGTAATATTTCTCTTTATAGTTTTAGCTTGAAAAACATTAGTAACAAAACTAATATAGAATTCACGCCCACGCAAGGGTGTATTGAGAGACCCTTATACTGTTAAACAGTCTCAAGTCCCAAGTCCAAAAAAACGGCTGTAGCTGACGGCCTCGCTGCCGAACTGTTCAAAGCGGCAGGGGATGACTTGGTTGGGAGTATGCACCAGCTCATCTGCAAAATATGGTCGGAAGAAAGCATGCCCGATGAATGGAACCTCAGTATTGTCTGTCCGATCCTCAAGAAAGAAGACCCTCTGAACTGCACCAACTACAGAGGCATAAGTCTCCTGAACATTGCGTACAAGATCCTTTCTGCCGTATTATGTGAACGTCTCAAGCCTTTCGTGAATAACCTGATAGGTCCATATCAGTGCGGCTTTAGACCAGGAAAGTCCACCATCGATCAAATATTCACATTACGGCAGATCTTGGAAAAAACGCAGGAGCTAAAAATCGACACATACCACCTTTTTATCGATTTCAAAGCCGCGTACGATAGCATCTATAGGAACGAACTTTATAGAACAATGTCTACTTTTGGCATCCCTGATTAACTTGTCCGTTTGTGCAGGATGACGATAGAGAACGTACGCTGCTCCATCAAGGTCAGGAAAGATCTCACCGATGCATTTGATGTCAAAAAAGGTTTAAGGCAAGGCGATGATGCTCTGTCGTGCGACTTCTTCAACATCGTTCTTGAAAGAATAATGCAAAACTCACGCGTGAACACAAGAGGCACAATTTTTCAAAAGTCCATCCAATTGCTCGGATACTAAGTAGCGCATTTGTGAGTATTGAGACTGAAGCGAAGAAGATGTGTTTAGCTGTCATCAAGAAAGGACACACAACGACTTCTTGGAACGTCTTACAGACAGCTATAATTTTGAGGTAGTTAAGAATTTTATATACCTAGGTGTCGGAATAAATTCAGTCAATAGCACCAGCGCTGAATTCAAACGGAGAATAACTCTTGCCAATCGCTTCTTCTTTGGACTAAGAATGCAGTTGAGTAGCAAAGTCCTCTCTCGAGCAACTAAAGTGTCCCTCTATAAGACCCTAATCATCCTGGTCCTATGATGCTGAGACATGGACTTTGTCGAAAGTCGATGACAAAGCTTTAGGCTGTTTCGAGAGGAAAATTCTGTGTGTGATCTTTGGTCCCGTCTGCATAGACGGGGAGTGGAGGAGAAGATTTAACCACGAACTGTACGGGCTGTATAGCAAAACTGACCTAGTCAAACGTGGCGTACACAAGTGGGAGAGGACCTCAACCAACTTGGCGTACGAAACTGGAGACAGATAGCTAGGGACCGAGCTAGCTGGAGAAGCTTGTTGGTTGAGGCCCTGGTCTACCCCGGACTGTAGCACCACCTTAAGTAAGTATACTGTTAAGCACAGCTTGATAGGGAAAAGAGGTGTCAATTAACATTGGTCTTGAATGTTTGCAAATTGAAATAACAAGGAAAAACTTTGCCGGTTAAATTATTTCTCTGTATTTGACAGTACGGCCAAAACCAGGCTCGAGTGTGAACTGAACTGAACAGGTATCACGGGTGAACTGATAAAATGGATAATGCAACTGGCAACTTCGAGTGAGAATTGCTTGTGAAAGAAGCGGTAGAACAAGGAAAGACATGAAACATTCCGACGGCGTTCAAGAGATGGGAATGATTCCATGATAGCTCTGTTTTACATCAGATTTAACGCTCTGTTCTCAATTCTGTCCAATAAGTGGAGAGAAGTATGTGCTGCACCTGCCCAAAAATGTGAGTTATACCCGAGTTTGGAACTCTAAACGCCTCATTAATTGTAGCCAAATCAGAAGGGGTGAAACATTTCTTACATCGATATAAATATTCTAAGCATTTAGCAGCATTTTTGGCGGTCTCGAGAATGTGATCATTCCAACGAAGATCGTCGTTGACACACATACCGAGTACTGAGAGCTTTTCGGTTTCTTCGATGCAAGTGCTATTCAAGGACAATGGCATAAGGGGTACATTTTGCTTCAACCTATTTGCTGTAATATTTGCTGTAATAGTGTTAAGATCGGAGTTTAATGAGCTTATCATACGATACTGTTGCCACTTCCAAAGAAGATGGCTGTGAATCTGGGAACGAGTATGAGAAGCTGAGAGTAGAGCCGTCAGCGGAACAATGTGGATTAGTAGTTTCAGACAAAAGATTATTTATAAAAATGAGGAAGAGAGTCGGAGACAAAACGGAGCCTTGGGGAACACCAGCATTTACTTTTTTGAACATCAGAGTTCAAACCGTCCAATTCAAGATGTATCGAACGATCTAGAAAGTAATTTCTATTCCAAAGAATAAGGGGTTCATTGATACCAAACGCACGCATTTTCGAGAAAAATTTTGGATTAGAAATCTCAAGCGCAATAATCTTACTTTCTCCAAAACGATGTAAAGATCTGTTCCACTCTTCGGTGAGATATGCTATCAGATCAGATTCAGAAGCTATCGATCTTAGAGATATTTCTTGAGCTGGTGATTTATCAGCGATTTCATGGCCTTGGAAAGGCGTGCATTAAGTGCAATTGGTCAGTAGGCGGAGTGGGAAGTTGTGTTGCCCTTGTTTTAGGAATTATGTTCTAGGGAAGATTCCAGAACATTAGGAGCGATGGAAAATTGTTTTGTCAAGGATGGATAACACCTCTTCAGAATAATGGGAGGAATGCCATCAGGTCCAACAGATTTGTTTATATCAATGTCGCGAAAGGGTCTTAGATGTACGAGTGTGGAAATATACTTGGCACATAGAATGATTTACGTTCTCAAGTACAGCAGGGGCAGTGTTGCTGTCAGGCAAAGTGGAGTTAGCAGCAAAATGAGTTGTGAGTACATATGGCTTATCTTCAGGGCTCGTTATCAGTTTGTCGTTGTAGTTGAGTGTTGGAATATAGAATATCTCATAACCTGAATCTCCGTTTTTTATCTCATCTATTGGGGTGTTTTAGCTATCAGGAAAACATCCTCATCTTGGAACAGCTCATAGAGTTGGGCAGATAGGACCAAATATCCGTCAGAGAATTTTTCTTTCATAAGAGTCCAGTATCATCTATTCCTTTCTGCTTTTAGGCCAGCACTCGGACCCGTAGAGCAGGACTGATAGTACTCGTATAAGGGTTTTGTGGAGCGTGCACTTCGTCTTACAAGTGACGAGTTTTGAACCCATTTGTTTTGCGGTTTCCTAGGGTAATTCTTCGTCGGATATTTACTACGGTTTCGTTCGTGGAGTTAATATTAACTCCGAGGTAGAAGAACTCCTTAACAACCTCGAAGTTTTTGCTATCAATTGTGACGTTTTACCCTAATCGGTGGACAGAAGTTTGTTTGTTTTTTGATAGCATATACTTGGTTTTTTCCTCGTTTAGTTCAAGAGCGACAAGCCTCTCCTAATCTTCAACAGCCGTGAAGGACTCTATTAGAGAATGTTGGGAACGGTCGATAATTTCGATATCGTTCGCATACCCGGACAGTTCGACAGATTTGTCGAATATAGTGCCCTCCATGTTAACGCCTGCCCTTCGCATAATCTGCTCTAGAACGATATTGAAGAAATCAAATGATTGCGCATCTCCTTGCCGAAACCCTGTGCATGTTTGGGATAGTTCGGAGGAGTTGCTCGCCAGTTGCACATGGCACCGCGTTTTTTGAAATGTCAGGCGGCAAAGTGGATAAGTTTTCCCGGGATTCCAAGTTCGGCCATCGCAATATAGAGCTCCTGACGATGAATTATATCATATGCGGCTTTGAAGTCGATAAACAGATGGTGAGTCTCGACATTGTCGGTCTTTTCCAGAAATTGCCTCGATGTATGCTTAAGACGTTTACATATGGCACGGTGGATAAGATTTTTTGAGTGACATTAACTAGGGATCTGCTTTGATAATTCTTGAAAGATATAGGATCACCGTTTTTGTAGATAGGACATACGATAAGGCTGATGGTCCATTGATCGGGCATGTTCCCTTCCACCCATATTAGGTTAATGGTTTGATGCTTGCACCCTATTTAAAGAGCTCTGTAGGTAAGCCATCAGATCCTGCAGCTTATTTATAGCTAGTCGTACCTCTTCTATACTGGATGGTGGAACTGGTTCTTCATTGATTTGAAGCGGGTTGCCTTCTTGTTCTATTAAACGCTCTACATGATGCTCATTTTACAGCTGCTCGAAATGCAGCTTGAAAGAATTCACAATTGCCTGTGTTTTGGTGACTGCGTTGTTTGGAAGAGCCTGCGTTCCGGCCTTCAAGCCAGGAGCCAAGTGCTTGTCTTTTTTTTTTATAAAACTTGCCGTTGTTTTTTCTAAAAACTCTCTTTCTACTCAAGATCTTCTTTTCTCCGATCTTTGCTCGACACTCTTCTCTCATTGCTTGTTGGCGTCGTTGGCGAAGAACTTTTCGCCAAGGTGCTCTTTATAAGTAATATGTTCTGAAAAATCCAGTTATGCTGAAGCGCCCAACGTAAATTTTGTTTTGCTGGGCGGTTCGCAGTTTTATTTTGTTTTAAAGTTGAACTCTGAATTTGGCCGCAACTAAGATATTGTCAGACGTTTGGCCTCGTGCCTTGCATCGATAAGCATGTTCGTTTTGGTTGGTAGGAAATCCAAGTGGTTGGTAAGAATCCTAGTGCTACTTATCAGCGTACTCGTATTAGGAGCTGCTGCAAAATCTATAAGTCGGAAGCCGTTGTCTGTTGTTGTTTCGTAGAGGCTGTGCTTACCATCTAATCCACCGAAGATGTCACCCTTTCCGATTTCAGCATTTCAGTTCTTGTAGGCTCCGTGTAGGCGGTCATAAAATTCCTCCTTGGCAGGTTCTTCAGTTTCATCGGGTCTTGAGAGTAATCATTAGGCAAGGCGCCTCGTGTCTCTCTCATAACATTTAAAGTGTACGTGGTAGGGAGTTAAACCGTCGACACAGCCTTAGGACGGTTGGCCGGATAACAGCCTTAGGACGGTTGGCCGGATAACCTAATGTCAGTATCCCCTTAAGGGGATATGAGAGCTGCCGTTAGCCCATACCTGAAATCACGTAAGGAAAACACCAAATTCGTCCTAACTGGAACTGGGGTTACCAACGTTAATACTATCTAAGGAAAACTTCCGGTACTGCCTTGGTGAGTAAACACTTTCCTTGTGGGGTAATTAGTAGTGACATCCTACTGCAATTCGACCTGTGAACATGTCGACCATGGGAGACCCTCCTGCGGACACAAATTCCGCGAGTACCACCTTATACTATTACATCATCTTTATGTCAAGTACGCGACGCCAAAAGTCAAACAAACACAGCCCTGTTTGTTGTTTCAAGGAGTCAGAGTAATCTTTTTGAAGACTTTTGAGACGATTTTTCACATGGATCATTTCATTTCGTTTCTAAAATGTCATTGAATAGCCCCATTATGCCATGTCATTTGGCATACTGAGGAACCATTTAAGGATATAACATTTTCTACATTGTAAATTCATCCAATAATTTAATTTGGACGAAAAGGGAATAATTGATATTCAATTTTGCTATTGATGTATCGGGTTTTGCCTTCTAACTACCAATTGCATCCCTTGGGCAAAAGGAACTATTTATTTGTCTGGAATAATTTTCATTCTAAAAACACAATAGAAACATACACATACCAGTATGTATTTCCTCTTGGCAATTCACAATTCATTTAGTTCTTCGAAATGACTACGTATGTAGATTATCTGCTACAGCTTCGTATACCTCTTGATTGCTTTTTGATGGTCGGATCCAGGCTCAAAATTGAATTGGAAAGTTCTGGATTCTAAACTATGAACTATAATTGACTGGTAATGGACTACATTTTGGTCAAAAATTATTGGAAAAAATATTGCTAACGGTATCCTTTAATTTTTTACTTGCGACTTATTAGGTACTATAAGCAAATTATGCAATCGTAAGAAAAAAATCGAACTCGCGATTTTGATCAAAGTTGACATTACGATGATAGCGAAGGCCAAAAAAGTGTGTCTCGCAATTCTGTCTGTCCGTCTGTCTGTTCGACTACAGTTAAACGGTAAACGGCTCAGCCGATTTTCTTCAAACTTGATAGATATGAGTTTTAATTTTTCCCCCCCGGGTGTTTTTTTCTTTTTTTTAAGACCAAAAATAACGGGAATAACGAATTTTTTTTTCGAAATTTTATAAATATTTTCTTTTCTCAAAAACTCCCACAGATTTAAGAAAAAATCATAAAATTTCATTTAGTAAAACTTCATTTAGTAAAAACAAGGATGAACACGAATAAAATAATGTGAATTATAAGCGACATAGAAATAAAATACGACATTTCTCCGCTTTAGCTCAGCCGCCATCCCTGGAGATAATAATATCTGAGACAACCACCAACAGTCTCAGAACATCGTGCCACACATCTTTCCTATCCTTCTTTCTCTTCATTAACTTAACGCCCGCGCTGTGTTGAAACATTTAAAGCGTAATCATTATCATAATCCCTTGAGTGCGGGTAGATTATAAAAAATAAAATGCACGACTGGATCGCACGAACTTGCTCTTATGTAAAAGTACTTTGGAATTTAAGATACATTTTATAAATATAAAACATGGATTTATTGAGATAATAATGTTCAAATGCATAAAATTTCCATCTGGTTTCCGGAAAAGTATGAATTTATGCAAATAAACCTTAAAAAATCGTTTTATTATTAAATAAATTTTTTATATAAGAAATTTCTCTAAAATTTTTCAAGAAAAAAATGTGGGATGCGAATTTTAAGTATTTAATAATATTGGTTTTAGGAAATAATTTCAAAAAATAATCGTTCATAGGTTTTGAAGATATTGATTTAAAAAAATTTTTTTTTTTTTCTTAAAACCCAATAAATATTTTTTCGAATATTTTTATATACAATATTATTTTAAACTTAAGGGGACTCCTGCTAAAAATTTTGGGTTAAAATCCTTAGAGCCGTTAATGAGACAGTCGAAAATCAAGAAAAGGGGTCTATGGCAGGTACCCCTAATAACATTTTGCCCCAAAATTTTTTTTGACCAAAATGTAGTCCATGTCCATAATATCACACTTAATTTTTTTTATCGAAATCGTTAGAGCCGTTTTCGAGATAAATAAGATTTTGCATTACGGGTGTATGGGGGGTACCCTTAGTTTTGGAGCTAAAAAAAAATTTCAATTTTTCCTCTAGGGAATCACCGAAGACTCTTAACTACCGAGATTGAAAGAAATAGGTCCAGTGGTTTAGGCTGCAGTGAGAGGTACAGACATACAGACACACTGAAACATGTTTTTTGTGTACTAAATTTTCCTTAAAATTTGTATAAAAAAAATTGATATGCAAATTGTTAGTATTTAATAAAATACATTTTAAAACGTAATTTAAAAATTTAATCGTGTATCGGTTTTCAAGATATTGAATTTTCAAAAAAAAATTGTATTATTTTTTTAAAAATCCAAAAACTATTTTTTCGAAAAAAATTTTAGTTCATATTTTTTCAAATGCAAAGCAGCTTCTGCATAAAAATTTTGGTTAAAATCGTTAGAGCCGTTGGTGAGAAATTCGAAAATCAAAAAAACCGTTATATGACAGGTACCCTTAATAACATTTCCCCCCAAAATTTTTTTTGACCAAAATATAGTCCATGTCCATAATATCACACCTAATTTTTTTTATAAAAATCGTTAGAGCCGTTTTCGAGATAAATAAGATTTTGCATTACGGGTGTATGGGGGGTACCCTTAGTTTTGGAGCTAAAAAAAAAATTTCAATTTCTCCTCTAGGGGATCACCGAAAACCCTTAACTACCGAGATTGAAAGATATTGGTCTCGGGGCTTAGGCTGTAGTGAGAGGTACAGACATACAGACATACTGAAACATGTTTTTTGTGTACTAAATTTTCCTTTAAATTTTTATAAAAAAAAATTGATATGCAAATTGTTATTATTTAATAAAATACATTTTTAAACGTAATTTAAAAATTAAATCGTGTATCGGTTTTCAAGATATTGAATTTTCAAAAAAAAAATTGTATTATTTTTTTAAAAATCCAAAAACTATTTTTTCGAAAAAATTTTTAGTTTAAATTTTTTCAAATGCAAAGCAGCTCCTGCATACAAATTTTGGTTAAAATCGTTAGAGCCGTTGGTGAGAAATTCGAAAATCAAAAAAAACCGTTCTATGACAGGTACCCCTAATAACGTTTCCCCCCAAATTTTTTTTCACCAAAATATAGTCCATGTCCATAATATCAGACCTAATTTTTTTTTATCAAAATCGTTAGAGCCGTTTTTGAGATAAATAAGATTTTGCATTACGGGTGTATGGGGGGTACCCTTAGTTTTGGAGCTAAAAAAAAAATTTCAATTTCTCCTCTAGGGAATCACCAAAGACCCTTAACTACCAATTTTGAAGAAAATACCTCCGATAGTTTAGGCTGTAGTTCGAGGTACAGACATACAGACAGACAGACGGAATTGCCGGACCCACTTTTTTCGTCTTCGCTATCATCGTAATGTCAACTTTGATCAAAATCTCGAGTTTGATTTTTTTTCCAAATGCAGAACTTGCCCTATAGTACCTATATCGCAAGTAAAAAGGTAATGGTTGAAACAAAATTTCCAAAAAATTATTATTTTTGGTACCCCCCTTGGAACCATTTTTTGTTTTTGATTTTTTCAAAAACG
Organism: Chrysotoxum bicinctum; assembly: GCA_911387755.1. Classification (NCBI taxonomy): domain Eukaryota; kingdom Metazoa; phylum Arthropoda; class Insecta; order Diptera; family Syrphidae; genus Chrysotoxum; species Chrysotoxum bicinctum. The sequence continues at coordinate 154,726,562 of OU426989.1, forward strand.
GTGTGACCGATTTTGATCATTTTTTACATTTTATATTATTGTGTATTCAAATATTCAAAAAAAAATTTTTTTTTGATTTAAAAAAAAAATTCAAATTTTTTTTTTGAAAACTCAATATGTATTTCGAAAACCCCATTCTCGATTTTTTTAAAACTTGATAAATAAAAGTTTCTTAAAATAATCTGCAAGATATGAGAAAAAAAAATATTTTACCTAAAAATAACGGTACAAATACAAATACAAATGTTAAAAATGGTTTTCGAAAATCGTATTTTTCTTGAAAACGGTTCCGAGAATTTTTCTTAAGTTTTTTTCTTTCGATTAATTTTTAAGATCTATAATGTTATTAAAAAAAATTTGAAAACAGGAAATAACCGACTGTACCTACCATACTCGTAGAACGATTTTTTAAAATTTTCAATTTCTCATCATCGGTATAAAGGATTTTAATGAAATTTTTTAGAGAGAAGCTTCTAAAAAGTTTAAAGAACATTGCACTCAAAACTTTGAGAAAAATATTTTTTTAAGACTAAAACTAACGGTACCTGCCATACGAATTTTTTTCGAAATTTTGTAAATATTTTTTTTCTCAAAAACTGTTCGACAGATTTAACAAAAAAAGATACAAAAAAATTTAATTTAGGTAAAGCTAGCTAATGGTAAAAAAATTTTTTCGGAAAAATGGTTATTGAGAGTACCCCCCAAAGAACCATTTTTTTGGGTTTTGATTTTCTCAAAAACGGTACCACCGATTTTGATCATTTTTTTTGCTAAAGCTCTTCAAGAACTTAAATAGAATTGTGTATTAAAATTTTAGAAACAAATTTTTTTGGATTTAAAAAAAAAAAATTCAATTTTTTTTTTCAAAACTCAATATTTTGAAAATCTTATGCTGGATTTTTTTTAAACTTACAAAATAAAAGTTTCATAGCATAATCCACAAGATGTATGAAAAATGTTTTACTTTACATAAAACTAAAGGTACCCACCATACAAATGTTAAAAAATGGTTTTCAAAAATCGTATTTTTCGCTAAAACGGTGCCTAGAATTTTGATAATTTTTTTTTTATTTCAATAAATTTTAACGATCTTCTAGGGAAGATGAAAAAGAAGCGATGGAAAAGCTTACGCAATGGTTTTTCCAGCGATAAAGATCACCTCCTACTCTTCAGAAGGAATTGCCGCTGTGGTTTATATTTAAAAAGAAAAAAAAATAGGAAAATTGACAGCACATACAAAAAAACATGGCTGTCATGAACTGTCAAACTGTTTATCCGTTTCTATTGGAGTCCCCTTTGTGTCTAGTATGGCTAGTAAGTCCTGACTTTTGTTAATTAATTTATAAATTTCTGCAGTTGTGGTTCAACCTAGAACATAATTGTCTAAATATTAATTTAGTTTATTAGTTTTCATAATCAAAAGGTAATTTGTATGCTTTTTTTCATTTTGTTGGTTTTTAAAGTCCTCAATAAAATCGAATAAAACCAAATTAAAATATATTCTGCTAATTGATTTTGATTTCGAAATAAATTTTAATATTTTTTTAGGTTTTAATTATGATCTTTGTAATCGACTTCATGGAACTAGTTTGTTGGACTGTGCGGTAATTGGGTAGTTTTTACTGAAAAACGTCGTTATATTTACTGAAAAACGTCGTAATATTTACTCGTATATACTAGGAAAGCTCTAGGGTAATTCAAATATTTTATTTTAAGCTGTTAATTAGTTTTACGAATACATATCAAATTTATGTTGACTGCTTTGCACACAGTAAACGATATTCCAAGAAATCAGTTATTTTTAACTTCAGTAGAAGTTCCGGGTTTTTATGGTTTCATGCATTCTGCATTTTTAACTGGGAGTTTTCCTTTAAATTTTAATTCCCAACCCTGTATTGAGAACGATTGTTCCCAGCAATTATATTCTATCAGAGATTCAAATGTATACAGTTAAGATTTTGTTATTGCTTTTACCCGCCTCGAGCACAGAGTAATCTGATGCAATTGGTTTTTGAAATTGTTTGTTTTCCATGTATGTATATGTACACAAATCGCTTTTTTCATGAAAACAAATTCAGCCGCAATGAATAATTTAAAATTTTTACTGAATAAATTAATTAAGGGTGCGATTATACAGGGTGATTTGCATAAGGTGTGACAAAAAGCTAGGGCGTGTAGGTTGGACTTAGACAAGAAAAAAATCGTACGGGAGGGGGGGGGTCTATTTCCCCCCGTTAAGGCGGGAGGGGCAATTTAAGAAAAAAACACTTAAAACAGAAAAAAAATTATTAAAAAATAACGGTGATACCTACAGAGTAATCCTATAGCATTTTGAAAAGCCAGAAATACATTCTTTAATTTTGTTTTTAAATAAAGTTGTTCGAGTGAATAGTTTTTGAGAAATTAATTTTCAAAATCAAAATTTTGGAAAACAAAAATGAAAATTTTTTTTTGAACAATTTTTTTTCAAGATTTTACGTAATTAAGTATTATTTTTTTATTCAATATTCAATGCTCTTATTAATTTTTGATCAAACACAAAAAACCGGATGTCAAAATGTTTTGTAGTTTTTGAGAAAATCAAAAATAACAAAAACTACTTTTGTTCTAAGAAAAACCTATTATTTTAGTTTTTAGGTTTTTGGATTCTTAGGTGAATTTACGATTGAAAGGATTAACTTTCTTTTTACTATTTTTTTAATTATCGGTCTTATAAGCATACAATAATGTGACAAAGTACTGGATTAATCATATTTCACACATTTTTTCATTGAGAACACCTGCGTGAGAGCATTGGATTAATATTGACCTGCGAATGTTTTCTAAATAATGCAACGTTACACGCCCTAACTAGTGACAGAAAAATGCAATTGCGAAATAAGAACAAAAATGTTCCTGAATCTTGAAATCAATTAAAATAAGAAATACATGCATATTTAGATAAAATACATAATTACTGTTTATTTAAATCTTTAACTATTTTTTAACTAAAGCTTATTACAAAAATTTTCGATATGATCCCCATTTTGTAGAAGGCTAAGATTATAGCGCCTTCTTATTGCTGCACATAAATTTATACTTGATAAATTTTCCTGTAATTTGACTCCAGCCACTTCAATCCGTTATTTCAGTAGTTCCAAAGATTCTATTTCCACTTCGTACACATAGTTCTTCATGAATCCCCAAGCATAAAAATCTAACGGAGTTAAATCTGGCGATCTAGGCGGCCATTCTATTGGACCTCCTCTTCCAATCCAACGGTCACTAAAATGTTCGTCAAGCCAATTTCCTTACAGTGCGACTGTAGTGTGCTGGAGCTCCATCTTGCTCGTAGATTAAATTGTCTGCTATGGCCAAGAGAACGTTGTCATTCAAATCGGGCAGAAGGTCTCGTAGTAACTGCAGATAGGATTCTCCATTTATGACTGAATTCAGGAACCGTGGTCCAATAACTGTTCGTCCAACAATACCAAGCCAAACATTACAGCTAAAGCGGTGTTGAGATTTGATTTGTTTCTTGTTATGCGGATTGCTGTTACTCCAGTGATGTAAATTGTGGAAATTTGTTACTCCATCTCTGGTAAAATGAGCTTCATCCGTCCAGAATATCCTTCCAAAGTAATTATGTTCAGTTTCATCTCTTAGCAATAATGTTCGACAAAATGCAGCTCTGAGTAACTTGTCGTTTGCGGTTAGCTCCTAAACTGGTGTAGTGTGGTACGGGTGTAAATGCTCGGTATGAAGCACTGCCCATACTCTAGTTTGGGGCAACTGAAGCATAGTAGCTATTCTCCTTGTGCTAAGGGAGGGATTACGTCGGACCATATCCAAAATTCTTTCCTCTATGTGTACTGATGCAGAAGATGAACTTTCTCTCCCTCGGTGCTCCAGTACTCCGTGTTCTCGAAGACGTTGATGGATTCTTGAAAATATCGTATGACTGGGACACGTCCTATTGGGATCATGAGCCATGCCGTAGCGGTTATGCATATCCCTTAATTCGGCACGAGAGTAATTTGACATCGTGATATTTTGACGATTTGACATTCAAATTGGAAATAATTTGTACAACAAAACAGGTCGCGTCGCCAAGCCGACCCCACCATAATAAAAAAGTGGCAGGTCAATTTTAAACCAATGCTCTCACGCAGGTATTCTCAATAAAAAAATGTGTGAAATATGGTTAATCCAGTACTTTGTCACATTATTGTATGCTTATAAGACCGATAATTAAAAAAATAGTAAAAAGAAAGTTAATCCTTTCAATCGTAAATTCACCTAAGATTCCAAAAGCGTAAAAACTAAAATAAAAGGCTTTTCTTAGAACAAAAGTAGTTTTTGTTATTTTTGATTTTCTCAAAAACTTCAAAACATTTTGACATACGGTTTTCTGTGTTTGATCAAAAATTAATAAGAGCATTGAATATTGAATAAAAAAATAATACTTAATTACGTAAAATTTTGAAAAAAAAATTGTTTAAAAACAAAATTTTCATTTTTTTTTTTCAAAATTTTCATTTTGAAAATTAATTTTTCAAAAACTATTCACTCGAACAACTTTATTTAAAAACAAAATTAAAGAATGTATTTCTGGCTTTTCAAAATGATATAGTACTACTCTGTAGGTATCACTGTTATTTTTTAATAATTTTTTTCTGTTTTAAGTGATTTTTTTCTTAAATTGCCCCTCCCTCCTAAACGGGGGGAAATAGACCCCCCCCCTCCCATACGATTTTTTCTTGTCTAAGTCCAACCTACACGCCCTAGCGTTTTTTCACACCTTATGCAAATCACCCTGTATAGCTCGTATAACGATACTCACTCGAAAATTGTACCGATAAAATATTAAAAAAAACAGACTAGATTTTACAACACAAAACGTCTTTACTCGTCGAGGTTTAGTAAAAGAAAGTGCAAGGTAATAAAAATATAAACTAGGTTACTTGAAATTATATTGAAATATAAACTTCAAGCATCATAAAAAAGGTGGACATAAGCTTTTAAGTTGAACTTGTGAGTACGTTCTTTTTATTTAGCGAACGGTAAGATTTTTTTCATCAAGAGCTAACTTTTTCGGTGGGAAATTAATGTTCATTCCGTTAATTTGATTTAGCTCAATTAACGTTTCTTACTGTTAAGAAAAATATTGAGCTTTTTAAAGGGGTTATGACTACCCTTAAAATGTTTTAAGACATAGCGAGTGTTAGGAAATAGGGGGAGAATTGAGTTGGAGATAACGATGTACATTTGTCTTAAATGTGTGGTTATTGAAATAGGAAGGAACAATAGAGTTGGGTAAGGAATTCCACATTCGTGTGGTACGGCTAAATAAAGAATCTTTACACTTGACGCTACGTCCGAAGTTATGATCGAGGGTATACTGTTGAGCATTCCTAGCAGAGAGTTTATTATGCTGAAATTATGTTAGGGGATGAATGCAACTGGTTATTGCAACAAAGCAACGTTTTATGGCAAGAATACCTTAACATAAGGAATGAATTTTTTTTTTTTTAAATTGGATTGTTATTATAATCTTATAAAATTAAAATAAAAGATATGAACAAAAATATTAATATATAGATTAACCATAAGGCAAGTAAGCTAACTGCCTCGAGGGGTACTATAACCCTTGCTGTGAAGTCTAGTTGTTATAACAGCTCTAGAGAAGTTTAAAGAAACTCTCTGTGATGTCTGTAATCCAAAGAAGCCTGGAAATTACTAGTAAATAGGATTCCCTAGTTATAAATATCAACTCTACACAGACAACAAACATACCATTTACCAAGAAACGACTTCTGCTACACATGAAATATAAGATAAGTTGACGAAATAATCGACCCTAAGACACTAATGTAGGAATTACGCTAGATAGCTCCTCTGGAATAAAAATCAGGAACCCCACAAAAGCACTTATGGTATGCAAGATACCTGCAGTAATCGTGGGGTTGCAAAGCAAACATCCTAAGATGGTAAGACTTATCGTTACCTATGCTGCAGTTGTGTGGCACAGAAGAACCGAACTAGCAACAACTAGAAGATCATTATAGAAAAACAGCTCATAGGCTCGAATGTATTACTGGATCAATTAGAATTTTCGGAAGCAATAGAAGTATCCTTTACCTTACCCTACTATATGTGGTAACCCAAGATTTGCAGGTAAAGGTCCAAGTGGACGGCTAAATCCACATCAAAGCCTTCATGATCGAACTTACTAGACATTCCAAGAGATGCCATCATTAAAAAGTATAACTTCAAGAAAAACTTCAGAAGGGAGTTAAGTAGCAAGAAAGAGTGAGTAGACGAAACAGTGAACTACTCTCTCAATGCAAAAACCCTCAATGGTATACCGATGGATCGACAATGTCTCAAATGAAGGAACAGGACTTTTTTGACAGAAAACCAAAATTTCTTTGTCGATGGGCAGTCCTCAAGAATTTTCGACGCAGAGGTAGATACCATAGTTAAATGTGCCGAACAAAATCTCGAAAGAAATTACCGCAACCAAAATATTGCCATCATGTCGGACCTCCAGCACTCGTTAAAGCGTTAAACTGCAATGCCCTTAGTATTAAGCTGATATGGGAGTTCGTAAGCAGGCTAGACGATTGTGGCAGGCTTAGTAATATCACACTTTATTGGAAAAAGAATACTCTTTAGCTAAATAAGGTGCAAATACACACCTCACGAGACCAGAGCCCTATTGTGTAATAGGAGAGAATTTGATTAAAAATAGAATCAAATCCGAAGAGGAGGCCATAAGATCGGAATGGACAGAACTCGCAGAACTGAAGCAGACCAAAAAGCTTCTTGGAAACTACAAAAAAGAACGCTTTAAACTCTATATCGGATTAAGTAGGAATAACATTAGAATAACTACCAGCTTCTTCGCTGTTCATTGCAAACTGAGAAGTCGAATCAGCATTCTTGGCCGGGTGCCCAGTGCCACTTGCCGATTACTTAATTGAAGCGAAGAAACATCGGTGTGGTGCACTCGTGGATCAGAGATACAAGTATCTGGGACGTCCCCAGATAGGAGAGATTGAACTACAATCTCTGAAAATACTCCACATACTGTAGAGCTGTAGGAGGAGCGTTCTTTTTTAGCTCTAGACGGAGACCCAGTAGCATGACGGATGTCTAATTCGGCTTTTTATTCTTAAATGACAAACAAAAAAGTGTGCTTCAACTGCTTCTTAGTTTTTTTTAAATAACATAGAATTCAACTTTGTATTGACAGATTCCCAGCATTTTATACAGAAGCTAAACGAGCTTAAGCTAGTACACCTTAAATATTCTGTACAGCTTTGTCGGTTTAGATAGGTTTACTTCGACGTTAGACGTAACACAATTGACTTGGCGTAGGGCCGTGTGAAGTTTTATAAAGCTGATGTTGATGTTAGAGCAAATTTTCAATTTGATGATGGCTAATGTCAATATAAAAATTGGAAAAAACGATTATCAATTGTTAATTTATCAATTGTAATGTAAATACTTGACTTTTTTTTCATTTATAAAAAATAAGCATACCTAATAAAATAATTAAAAAAAAAAGAAAGCAAACGCATTAGATACAAAAGGTACTAGTATACTTTTCTGGTATTAAACTTGTACACAAAAACTTTCCTTACTCAAGAAAAAGGGTATTTAACTTTTAACAATTAAAATTATCAATTGACATTTGAGACTACAAATTTATCAATAATTAAAATTCTTCAAATTGAAATTGGAAAATTGAAAACTAATAATTTTTTTGCAAGTTTTCGAAAAAAAATTGTTTTCATCAATTTTCAAATGATAAATCAACAATTATTGTCAATATAACATTTATATATAAGAAAAAGACCCACCCAGAAGTGTGCGTTATCAAGGGGCATGTTCTTAATTTTGCATTGGGCCTTACGTTTGTAGTGGTCATCAATCATCATATTTAAAGTTAAAGTTGTTGAAACTTGAAGGGCAAATCAAATGATCGTGGAATCAAAACATATAAATACATATGGTAGGTAAGTATAAATGGCGCCCAGTGACAGACTAGCCCTGTGGCCCAATGAGCGCTCAAATGCGCCATTTTGATACCATAACTCGTGTGAACCTGCGGATGGAATTGATATGAGGAATTGTGGAGTCATGTAGTTTGGATTACGTTAAAAAATTAGAAAGGATCTTGTAGGTTTTGAAGTGTCTGTTTTTGAACAATCATCTGGAATTTGGATCACAAACTCAACCGGACCACCACACTCATCCGACACCATCTACACTGTGCCAAAGTAAGCAGCTTGTTGACTGGTGGTAAAAAAGTATCCAATCAGATCGAGTGATCATCATCCGTGAAAACCCCTCAGTCCACTAGCTCGGGATCTAAGGAATCAAACGAAGGGTACGGCACAAAAGTAACTAAAGTTCGTCCTAGAGCGATTTCGTCGCGTTGAGAAAAGAGAAAAAGGCTTTGATCTTCATTTCCGAAAGTTCATCAGTGTCGTCTAAAAATATCATTTATAATGATTGTGCTCTAAATTTGGCTAGAGCAGGGCATTTGCAAAGGAAATGGAGTACTGTTTCGTTTTCCCGCTGATCTCCACAGCTATGACAGTTAGTGTTTCGAAGAATGCCTGGCTTCGCTGCAAGCTCTCCTATTGCCTAGCGTCCACTGCAGGTACCAATGATCCTGACTAATTCTTGTCTGGTTCTGCATATCAAATCAAGCGTTCGGAATCAATTATAGGTGGGCCAAATGCTTCTAGATATAATGCAGATAGTTAAACTACTTCAGCTGCGGTTTGATTCGTTAAACAAAATTGAAAGAATATTGCCCGATCCCAGCCTGGCCAGCTTGTTCACCCGTTCATTTCCATCAATGCCACAATGACCCAGAACCCAAGACAGTACCTTCGTTTAACGTGGATGCCTACCAATTAAAGGTTTCACCCCACGAGTGGCCTACCACCATAGGAGCCAGATTTAGTCCTAGCCATTAACCCCTCCGTAGCAAGCTACTTCGGTAACAAAGTTGTGATATGTTGCAGCATATGCACAGCTCTTGTTTTGAGTCGAGACCTACCAACGCCTCTTGAACCCAGGAAAAGAATCCTGAGTCCCATTCGTTTCCGCATTTGGAGTAAACCACGCCACCACGATCTCCCACTAGGGGGCCGACCTCAAGATAGCAGGAAAAAGAGAACTGACACACCCGAAGATGTGCACTATTGCCCTCAAATTCCCGGGCACTATCACCCGTGGTACCAGTATAAGGCTACCGGTGGAGCCTCGCCACGTCATCATATCCCCTAGGCGTCTGCGGTAAAAAGGCAAAGCCTAATTCCTACTCGACCAAGGGTATGGATATGAATCAGTCACTTCCAGATAGGTTACTGCAATAACCCCGGGCCTAGCAACCCTAGGATACACATATTGAGAAGTAAGTTGAGGGCGGTCAACAAACAACTCATGCATATCCTAGTCTTAAGTTCCCCTTTTCAGGTTCACACGGGTGACGCCCCGGTCTTTAGCCACCAGTTGGTGAACAAGGAGAGACGCTCCTGTCTTCTGATCCCCTTTTCAGGTTCACACGGGTGACGCCCCGGTCTTTGTTCCGAAGAACTCTGGATGACGCTCCACTTCTCGCTATTAACGAAGGACGCCAGGTACAAGTACCCGGAACCCCCAACCCTTTCTGACACCTCTTGACAACCTTCTGACACCTCTTGAACACTAGAAGAACCTCAGCTGAAGTAGCCGAAGAAACTTCCATCATCCAACACATCCAACTACCAGACCACCATCAGAGTTACTTAGCACACGTTGCTTGGGAATTACGCATGGTACACACGGGAGACATGCCACCAAGCCACATGTATATAGTAAGCAACATCGACAGCCGTCCAGCAACAATGCCGGACCCCTTCTGACACCTCTTGAACCCACCATCGAAGTTACTTACTACACGTTCGCTTGGGAATTACGCATGGTACACACGGGAGACATGCCACCAAGCCACATGTATATAGTAAGCAACATCGACAGCCGTCCAGCAACAATGCCGGACCCCTTCTGACACCTCTTGAGACCTTAGACAGATATGACATTAATGCCACATCTGCCACTTCTGACACCTCTGTCACCCTTCTCAACCTTCACACCCTTAAAACCCTATAAACCCTTCCAGAAGAACTTTCGAATCCCCATCCGCAAGCGGACAAGGACGCTACTCATTCAACTGCCGAAAAGGTGAGACCTAGAATCCCCAACTGCATGCCCAGTCAAGAATCCACAGTCCCACCCCGCACTACCACCAAGATCAACCATAAAGCTCTCTCTGGTTTAACCCAGATCGAACCCTACTAATTAAACCCAGACACTCATCCTTTTTGGTAAGACTTTCAGACCCCCAGCCACCTAAGCAGCCAGAGACCCTACGGCCCCACCTACCTTACCAACCAAGATCAATACTACGGGATGTATTAAGTTTCCGGCTTAGGCATGTCGCCAGAATCCTAACCATCCCATATCGTCTCGATCCTGACTGCCCCTATTCTCCCTGTTGGGTTTTCTTAGTTACCTAGCTCAACCTGCTGATATCTTTCAGCAGGAGAGTAGGTTTAAGCCCCCCCCACCATCGACAAGGTGAAACCCGTCGGGGGGGACCCAGAACCCAAATAAGAGCGACATTATGGTAAAAATTAAGGCTAGCATGCTGGACCAATTTCAAGGATGATGTACTGGAATTAATGGCTTCAACAGCCGCCTGACTTTCTATAATAATACCCGTATTTCGGTTCTGGGTTGGAATTTGTTTGAGTCCCTTGCATGCTTAACGTAAAGCCGGTAATACAGCTTGAAAAATTCCAGCAAAGTCGAGTAGAGAACCAACACCACACCTCATCTTTGAGACATCTGTAAAGATAGTTATGTCAAAGTCTTTATTACCTCAATAACATTTGGCGTTAACGACAAGTCAAGGTTCGTTGTTCAGTTTTAATGGATCTAAATTGTCGGCCTCTGATCTTTTTCACAATGAATAAAAAAATTCATCTAAAACTCAATTTTCTATTTATTCACAAATTTAATTTTATAAAGCGGGAGAAGAAGTGCTTTCAGAGAGCACTCAAAATTAACAATGATAAAAGTGATTTCCTTATTTTAATATCTTACACTAATTTTCTATGACTCTTTGACATCTACAAACGTTAAAAAAAGGTCTGTTTTTTTCTAAGTTTTTATCCACGGACTGTCATTGTTTTAGGTATGTTCAGAAGAAGTTTATTAAGAGAATTGCTTTAGTACGATACTAGTTCAAAAATGGTTAAATGAGTTTTTAAAATACTTTAAAGTTAGCAAATTGTTAATTAGTATCCACCAACTGAACATAAATTCTGACTTTCTTTGACCCAACTTTCAAATTAACGCAACTTTCATATACAGGGGTGCCAGCACGTAATTTGATAAAATCGAGCCTAGTCGATGTAATAGAGTATGGGGAGTTCCTTATTTGATTCAAGCGAATCGAAAACAATCGGCTGATCATAAGAAAGAACTGTTAGACGATTCATGGCTAAATTGTAGACCAAACTGAAGATGTTTCATGTTCTTCATAATTTTATCAAAAGGTTTTGGAATGGTTACCTGCTTACATATTGGGTGATAGCTTTCAATTTTCTTTTTATCACCACTTTTGAAAATTGGATTTATATAACCTACTTTCCATTCATTTAAAAAAATTCCAGATGAAAGTTATTGATTGAATGTGAGCTGAAGGGGAAAGCTTAACGATTTGAAACAATGTTTCAGCACAACTGGAAAAATTCCATGAACATCAAGGCTCTGATGTGAAGCATTCAATTCCGCAGAAACTTCATCCAAATCAAAAACTCAACACACAGCTCTCTGTTATTGGAATTAATTCATTTGAAACGTAGCTTGTTTCCAACTGCTATGCCTGAAGTATTATAAATACCGTTAAAGCTTTGGGAAAGTATCATTATTACTTGCGACTTTTATGTACTATAAGGCAAGTTATGCATTCTTAAATGTGATGTGTCTGTTTAATACTGAAGAAAAGAAGAAGTGTTCGATACTGTATAAAATGTACAAACTGCATGTCGTATAAAGTAGAAATGTAGCCAGAGATGTGGTCATACCTCTTAAGACCATAAATATATCTTACAGTGTTGTTAAAGGCGACAATAAGTTTTCTTCTACTCTCGGAATCGCAGTTACAATAAATTTCACAACCAATTACAAGAGTAAGAATAATCATAGTTTTCGCCGAAAGTTAGGTATTGGGATTCTTGAAGGACACGAAGGGTTCCGTAAACTTTTCCCAACAATTGAATTTATATGATTTTCCCAAGGTAAGAACCTGTTGAAGATCACTCTCCGAGATTTTTAGCAGTTTAAACAAAATCAATAGCAGTGTTATTAAGAATTAAGCCGGGGAAATATGAGAGATCAAGTGGCTTTTAGAATTGACTTAGCATTTAGTTTTCGAAGGATTTAAAAACAGGCCATTTTGTTGGAACAAAACTGGATGCTTTGAAGATCCGGATTAATATTATGGACGCAGTTTTCAATAAGACCAAGGTGACGACTTAAATACAGTTGCACGTCATCGGCGTACATCTGTATGAGTGTGTATCTAAGATTGGATGCCAATTCGTTTACGAAGAGTGAGAAATGAATTGGCCCAAAAATCGATCCTTTCAAGACTGGCAAAAAGGCGAGAAGGTATCGGAAATAAATACAGCCTGCTTTCGTTCACTTAAATATGATAGTACCAGATTAGCAGTAGAAAATGAAAAGTTAAATTGTTGTAATAGCTTTCGAATGAGAATTGAGTGGTTAATTGTGCCGAAGGCTTTTGAAAAGTCTAGCAAAACCAAGAAACGCACTTTATCGTCATCAATGGCTTGCCTTATATCTTCAGTCACGTTCATAAGTGCGGTAATACAGCTATGTTTTGGACGAAAACCAGATTGAAAAGGTGTAAGCATATTTGATCTGTTAAGATAAGTATTTATTTGTTTTTGTATTATTCTTTCAAAAACCTTAGAAAGAAAAAGCAATATAGATATTGGACGAAAATCCTTACCATTCGATTTTGGTACTGGAACTATCTAAACTTGCTTCCAAAGCTTTGAAAAAATGCTAGTTGTGAGTATAGAATAGAATATAAATGTTATGTAAGTCAAAATAACTGGAAATAAGGCTTTTTATGTAGATAAAGCTGGGTACTGGTTGAAAAAAATTTTCCGAAAAATGGTTATTTTCAAAACAAAAAAGAAATTTGGATTTTCAAAACTCAATATTTCGAAAACCTTATGCTAGATTTTTTTCAAACTTGATAAATAAAAGTTTATCAACATAATCTACAAGATGTATGAAAAAAAATTTCATTTTACCTAAAAATAAAGGTACCCACCATACAAATATCAAAAAATGACTTTCAAAAATCGTATTTTTCTCGAAAACGGCGCCTAGAATTTTGATATAAATTTTTTTCTTTCAATTAATTTTAACGATTTTAATTTAATAAAAAAAAAATATGAAATTAAGATATTACAGCTTGTACCTACAATAGAACCATTTTTTTAAATTTTGAATTACTCATTATCGACATATCAGATTTTAATGAAACTTTTTGTAGAGATGCTTCTAAAAAGTCTGAAAACCAACCATTGCATTTCAAAACTTAAAAAAAAAATATTTTTTGAATTTTTGAAAAAAAAAGACATTTTTTTTTTGGAAAATTCGATATTTCAAAAACGTCTCAATATTTTTTTTTTGGAAATTGAATTTTCATTCGCACAATAATAAAAACTTAAAGTAAGCATACCAATTTTTTTTTTCTTAATTTATTTATTTTACTTAATCCAAGCGAACAAAATATATGAATAGCAAAACTAATAAATAACAATAATAATAATATAAATTCAAATAAACAATAAGATTATAATCTTAACATTAGAAAATAAAATAAAATAATTTATAAAAATCTATGCTACGGGTTGGAGGGTTAAGGTAAGGTAATGTATAATTCTTTACGAAGGGATGATAGGCTTTTATTAAAGTCAAGGATATTATGTGCACTGTTGGCTAGGCGTAGCATTCTAGTTAGAGGGTTGAAATGACCATAGTTGGTGCGATGAGTAGGGAGGCGAAAGAAGGGGACCGATCTTAGGTTACGTGGGTTGATATTAATGGGAATCAATTCGAGGAGATTCGGTGAATCGATGGTACCAGTGATAAGTTGGTGGATAAAAAGTATATCCGCTATCTCGCGGCGCCTGACAAGGGTAGGCAGGCTAATCAAAAGAAGACGATTTTCGTAGGGGGGCAAGATAAGAGGGTCTGACCATGGTAATCTGCGTAAGGCAAAGCGGAGGAATCTTCGCTGCACTGATTCAATTCTTAGGGAATGAGTAATTTGATAGGGGGACCAAACCTGACTACCATACTCTAGAATAGGTCGTACGAAAGTTATGTACAAGGTCTTAGTGACATAGGGATTAGAAAATTCTTTAGGCCAGCGCTTGATAAAACCAAGGGATGAATTTGCTTTTGCAATAATTTGATTGATATGAGTGCGGAAATTAAGCTCTTTATCACATACAATCCCAAGGTCACGAATTGAAGTAACGACAGGTATTAGAGCATTATGAAAGTGATAAGTTCTTGGGGAAGAGGGCAGACGTTTGCGATAAAAAGTCATTGATTGACATTTATTTACATTTAGATCTAGGAAATTTTTTTCACACCAAGTAAGAAAAGAATTTAAGTCTTCCTGAAGAGAAGAGGAATCAAATGGAGAAGAGATTACCTTCATAATTTTTATATCATCTGCATAAATAGTTAACTGAGAGTTGGTAATAATATAACTTACATCATTAATTGCAATTAAAAATAAAAGAGGACCAAGGTGACTGCCCTGAGGAACACCTGAAGTGGCAATGATGGGATTAGACACAGCACATCTGAAAACAACGTTATATAATCTGTTCTCTAAGTATGACTTAACCCATTTGATGAATGATGGTGGGAAACCTAGGGCTTTTAATTTGAGGTAGATTATTTGGTGGCTGATCTTATCAAATGCTTTACTAAAGTCGGTTGTAATAACGTCAACCTCGTACCCATTTTCCAAAGCGCGGAGTGTTGTCGACACAAACTGAGTAAGGTTCGTCGTGGTAGACCTTCCTTTGAGGAAACCGTGCTGAAATGGGGAGACGATTGACTTACAATGAAAATAAAGGGCGTCGTACACGATGCTTTCAAACAGTTTAGGGATAGAGGAGAGCTTAGCTATCGGACGATAGTTAGAAATTTCATTTTTACAGCTTTTTTTATGGATTGGAAAAATATATGAGCTTTTCCAAAGGGAGGGGAAGACAGCTTGTGAAAGCGAAAGACGAAAAAGCATGGTAAGGGGTAGGTAAAGTGTATTAGCACATTTTTTTAAAAAAATTGCTGGGATGCCATCAGGACCAGGGGAAAAGTCATCTTTCAAAGAAGTCATCTTCTTAGCGACATTCTGAGGACTTATGTCAATGGACTGGAGAGTGGTTTGCGAACTGAGATCGAGAAATCTGTGGTACTCAAAATCAGGAAGATTTTGATCGAGAAATCTGTGGTACTCAAAATCAGGAAGATTTTGACCGATGCTGTAAGATTCACAGAAGAAAGTAGCGAATAAGTTGGCAATCACTTGAGGGTCAGAAGATGTTGTGTTGCGGAAATTAAGTGTGGTGGGGAGGCCGTCGGATTTTTTCTTAACGTTAATAAATTGGTAGAATCGCTTAGGTTGGGATATAAGGCTAGATTGCATTTTGTCCAGATATTTATAGTAGAGTGCATCGCAAAGAATAGAGAAGTTGGCTGATGCTTGTTGGTAATTAGGGTAATTTTCAGTGGTTTGTAATTTCAAATAAGTTTTCCACAATTTGTTCCTTATATTGCGAAGAGTACGCAACTCCTTTGTATACCAAGGAGGTGAAGACACAAAACTTTTTTGAATTGTATAAGGAACACATTTAAAAAGACAATCAAAGATAGATGTAAGAAAGAGGGAAAGAGCAATGTCAATGGGGGTCTTAGTGTTGAGAAAGAGGCTGAAATTAATTTCGCTAAGGAGTAGGTTGAGTTGATTAAAATCGGCTTTACGAAAGTTGAAATGAGAGGAATTTTCAGATTCAATAATTGGGATACATAGATCGATAGAGAAAATAAGGGATAGAGGCGGGTGATAGAGGTCAAGGGTGGATAGAAGATGTGAGCTTTCGGAGACGATAGAGTTACATGGGTCGGAGAAGAAGATGAGGTCAAGTTGTCTTAGTAAATTATTACGAATCCCACTTAGTTGGAAGAGGCCTGATTCAAGTAACCGATCAGTAAACATACATTCTTTTTCAGAAGTAGGATTAGAAGGAACAAAACAAGATTCATCCTCAGAGGGGATCCAGTGTAAGTCTGGCAAATTGAAATCACCGATAATTATAAAATTGTCACATGATGCTGATTTTTCAATTAAAGAATCTATTGAGTTGAGAAATTCTTGATAGACTTGAGTGGGTTGTGAAGGACGAATATAGCAACAAATAAGATAAAAACATCGATTACAGATAATTACCTTTATGCAGACGAATTCAAAGAATGGCGATTTTGAGACTTCCACTAATGATGCATTTAAACGGATGTGCACGGCCAAAAGGACACCACGACCTGAGGGAGCGAGATCAGAAGATTGACCATCCGCACGAAAGACGACGAAATCAGAAGTGAATAATTCATTATCAAGAAAACCGGAAGAAAGATTGGTTTCAGTGAGGGCAAAAATATCAAAAGGGAGTTTTTGAGATGTAAGATATACACTTGAAGTTTTGGTACGGAGGCCTCTTACGTTCTGATAATATATAGATAAGGTAGAGGAAGATAATTCAAAAGATGCTGTCTGTAAAAAAGTTTTGCAGTTAAAGACGAGGCTTCTGCTTATGTTTTGCGAGTGGGAGTCGTTTGGAACCCAAATGTGAAGCATATGTAGCAAGGTCCTTAGATACAGTCGAAGAGGAAATATTAAACGATTCATGAAAGCGGGTATAAATTCTATTAAGTGCAGCAGGATCAGTTGGGAGGCCTTCCATTTGTATTGATACAATTACATTAGTTTTAGTTTTACCATTGATGCACACAGAGTCAGATTTATTATGTAAGTATGAAAGATAGAGACGGACGTTTTCATATAATTTGGTATCTCGCAATCTAGACATTAAATACCGACCATTGAACGTATCAGTTGTTATTTTAGGATCCACAAATTTGGATGTAAGTTTGACTTTTGGAGGGAACATTGGATCAAATACAGGTGGGGAAAGAAAAGAGTTGTTAGATGTTGAAACAGGGATGTTAGATGACGAAGAAGAAGGATTTAGTATGAGAGTGTATGAAGTTACTATAATGCCCGCCAGAGGAACTGTTTTTGTGTTGGTTGGAACCAATTTGTGCAGTACTAAGATGAACATGTTTGCTTTGTGGGATTGATAGATTTTTATGATACTGGGCGGTTGAATCTTGAGGATTATGAATGGGGTAGGAATTAGGAACATTGGCCTTTAATCTAGTAACAACTTTTCTTTTAGATACATTTGTAATGGAATGTTTTCGAATTGGTTTATTAACCCATTTTGAGATTTTTATTTTTCCTAGTAAGTAAATATCAGTATAGGATGAGCAAAATAACCATTGAAATCGTGAAGGAATAAAAATTTTAAAACATGATTTATTAATTTTAAAACACTCTCCAATATTGAACTTAAATCTTTGTATACAAATTTGTATATATGTAAAAGCTTTTTTTTAAGAAACCAATACAAGAACTTATAATTTTTGTTCTTGCATAAATTCATATTTACCTACATAGCATTCTGTTTTTCTCTCTTACTACTAAAAGAATTTAAAAAATTAATTTTATCCTTATGGACAGTTTTCTCTAATAACATTCGTTTTTAAAATCCCTAGTCTATTACATAGGAGCAAGTTCGTGCGACCCGACCCGGTCGTGCATTTTATTTTTTGTTTCCCAAGTATCATAAAATCTGTGGGTGTTTCCGCTAACTTGTCATTTAGTTTTATTTTTGGTATTGTTATGTTCAATAACAATATTTAGGCTGGTATTTCTTCTAAAAATGAAGGCCTAAATGAATGTATTAATCAGTGTAAAACGGGTTTTTCTTAGAATATACGCAATAATCACGCCCTAAAATATTATGCACGAATTAAGGGACACCGTGTATATCGCAAGTCAATCGTATTTAAATTTACTATATTTTATGATGAATTAAATTTTGAATTTATCTTGAACTCAAAACTTCGTCAAAAAATCAATCGTCAAAACCTCCATCAAAAGTAACCTTAAAAACGACCTTTTTTGTTAGTCTTAAATCTCGACTGCCTCTTTCAAAGTTTGTGTGTTGTTTTCATAAATAATATGCATAAGCCAATTTCAGTCCTGAGTAACATTTTGCTGCCAGGTCTTATATGAATTGTCAAGCCAAAGGAATTCCATGTCATTTCTCACAATGTCCTATTCCTTGATTTATTATTTCCTAAATCCCAGATAAAACTAGCTAAGCCCATAAAGGATATACGCATTTTTTGTTGTTCTCTCTTCCAGAAAACTATTTCCTTGAAATAAACTTTCTCGGTCCATGTCGTCGTCTGATATTCTTTCGTTCAGGGTACACGATTAAATGGCAAAACTTTATTTTTCCCCCAACTTGTAGCGGGAAAAATGTGCACAGCACACCCAGCAGTTTTACTACTTGACTGAAATTCATATTTGGCTTGGCGATAAAATAAGTTGCCGACATTGATGACTGGCTAAAATAACAGATGGCTCATAAGTCATAAATAAACAAAGCCCGTACATAGCATGATAGGACCGTCCATATACTTATAGGAGAATTCCTTACCATCAACAACATGCACTAATTCAACATGCCTCATAAGCTTATATCCGCTTTGAAAGGCATTTGTATTTGCCAAATGGCTAACGAACAAATCTTCATGCATTGTCATCCACAATATGGAATGGGTGGGTCAGGTATGTATGTTTAGGTGAAACAAATGTGAAACTTCTCCTTGGAGAAATTTTGTTTAGGTTGTTCTGGGGTGGTTTTAAGGGAGAAAAGTTCAAGAAGTTTTTCCTGAAATTTTGGAATTTCTTGCAAGTGTTGAAGGTACTCGTATGCCTTTATTGATTGAAAGATTCGGAGAACTTTTTGCAAAAGGACGATGATGATTCTTATGGGAAAAGCATTTTTGTCTTCAAAAACAGCTACATACTGGTATACCTTCCTTAACGACATAATTAAAACAATTTTTCCACAACAATGGAATCGTTGTTCTTTCGAAAAATGTTACATCTGTTTTTAATTACAAGTGGTTTTTAATTTCATTCTTTTGAGAATTTTTTCCATCACAAGGCTTTCAATGGAAAACTGCAATACAAAAAAAACACTACTTATTACATTTTCTTACATATGTCCATTATGAGCATTAATTACGAGGACTTCTGTGAAATGAAGAACAAATTGAAGTGTTTTTTGTGCCTGAATTATGTCGAAATGTCAGTTGACGACTGTGGAATTAATTACTCGTATTTTTTATTCGCCAAGTGCAGGCATTGGTTTCGAGGTTTTATTATAATTGATTTTTAATTAAAACCTCTAAGCCTAAAGTGGTTTTCGAAACTTATTGTTCGTGCGTTTGTAAGTGAGTAAAGCAAGTTTCTTAGATACAATTTTTACTACATGAAGGGGTTGTTTTCTTTACAATACTGAATTAAGTCAGCCCTAAGTCCTAAGTCAGTTTTTTTTCGGTCTTTTGTCATTTGACAAAAATCCATTGCGAACTACATATAACCAACTCATATTAAAATTTTTGACTATTACGCTAGAAATTTTTTTCAGTGGTATCGCATTGTTTCTATAACGTATAATAGTCTTATGTAATTCCAATGTTAATTTAATTTATTTTTTTAATTCAAGTTTTATTTTTATAATGTTCAAAACTTAACAAATACTCGTAATTCTAATACAATTAATCATAATTAATTTTTTGTTTTTATAAATTCCAAAACTTAACAATTAATTCTTAAACAATAAAATACACGACTGGGTCGCACGAACTTGCTCCTATGTAATAGACTAGAAATTTCAAAAAAAACGAATGTTATTAGAGAAAACTGTCCATAAGGATAAAATTAAATTTTTAAAATTCTTTTAGTAGTAAGAGACAAAAACAGAACGCTATGCAAGTATGAATTTATGCAAGAACAAAAATTATAAGTCGTTGTAGTGGTTTCTTGAAAAAAAGCTTTTATATACAAACTTTTTAAAAGATTTTTAGGAAAAAATTTTGTTACGCCAATTTAAAGTTTTTATTATTGTTCGAATAAATTTACAAAAAAAAAAATATTGAGTCGTTTCTGAGATATCGAATTTTCAAAAATAAGAAAAAAAATAGATTTTTTTTTTTCAAAAATTCAAAAAATGTTTTTCTTAATGTTTCGAAATGCAATGTTTTTTAAACTTTTTAGAAGCATCTCTGTAAAAAATTTCATTAAGATCCGTCATTAATGAGA
Organism: Chrysotoxum bicinctum; assembly: GCA_911387755.1. Lineage (NCBI taxonomy): Eukaryota > Metazoa > Arthropoda > Insecta > Diptera > Syrphidae > Chrysotoxum > Chrysotoxum bicinctum. The sequence continues at coordinate 154,747,191 of OU426989.1, forward strand.
AATTCAAAATTCGAAAAATGGTTCTATGGTAGGTACAAGCTGTAATACCTTAATTTCAAAAAATTTTTTTTTATTAAATTAAAGATCATAAAAAATAATTGAAAGAAAAAATTTTTATCAAGATTCTAGGCGCCGTTTTTGAGAAAAATACGATTTTTGAAAACCATTTTTTTTTAAATTTTTTAGCATTTGTATGGCAGTTACCTTTATTTTTAGGTAAGATAATTTTTGTTTTCCCACATCTTATAGTTTATATTGAGAAACTTTTATTTATCAAGTTTAAAAAAAATCTAGCATGGGGTTTTCGAAATATTGACTTTTGAAAAAAAAAAAAATTTTAAGTTTTTTTTTAACAATACAAAAAAAACTTTTTTGAAAATTTGAGTACACAATTCTATTAATGTTTTTGGGAAGCTTTAGCAAAAAAAAAATGATCAAAATCAATGGTACCGTTTTTGAGAAAATCAAAAACAAAAAAAAAATGGTTCCATGGGGGGTACCCTAAATAACCATTTTTCGGATTTTTTTTTTCAACTACGAGTATTACCTAGCTTTAACTAAATGAAATTTTTTTGTGTTTTTATTTTTTAAATTTGTCGAACAGTTTCGGAGAAAAAAAAAATATTTATAAAATTTCGAAAAAAAATCGTATGGGTTAGGTACCGTTATTTTTGGTCATTTTTAATTTTTTCCCCCCACACGTTTTTTACTTGCGACTTATAGGTACTAAAGGCAAGTTATGCATTCGGAAAAAAATCGAACTCGAGATTTTGATCAAAGTTGACATTACGATGATAGCGAAGACTAAAAAAGTGGGTCTCGCAATTCTGTCTGTCTGTCTGTCTATTCGACTACAGGCTCGGCCGATTTTCTTTAAAATTGGTAGATATCATTTTTAATTTTTTCCCCCACACGTTTTTTTCTTTGTTTTTTAAGACCAAAAATGACGGTACCTGCCATACGCATTTTTTCGAAATTTTATAAACTTTCTTTTTTTTTCTCAAAAACTGTTCGACAGATTTTAAAAATAAATACACAAAGAAATTTCATTTAATAAAAGTTAGGTATTGGTTGAAAAAAATTTTCCGAAAAATGGTTATTGAGGGTACCCCCCAAAGAACCATTTTTTTTGGTTTTGATTTTCTCAAAAACGGTACCGCCGATTTTGAACATTTTTTTTTTTGCTAAGGCTCCCCAAAAACTTGAATAGAATTGTGTACTCAAATTTTCAAAAAAAAATGTTTTGGATTTTTAAAAAAAAATTCAAAATTTTTTTTTCAAAAGTCAATATTTCGATAACCCCATGCTAGATTTTTTTTAACTTGATAAATAAAAGTTTTTTAATATAATCTACAAAATGTGAGAAAAAACTTTTATTTTACCTAAAAATAAAGGTACCCACCATACAAATGTTAAAAAATTAAAAAAAATGGTTTTCAAAAATCGTATTTTTCTCGAAAACGGCGCCTAGAATTTTGATAAATTTCTTTTTCTTTCAATTAATTTTTATTATCTTTAATTCAATAAAAAAAATTTTGAAATTAAGGTATTACAGCTTGTACCTACCATAGAATCAGTTTTTCGAATTTTGAATTTCTCATTAATGGCATGACGGATCTTAATGAAATTTGCTTCTAAAAAGTTTAAAAAACATTGCATTTCGAAACTTTAAGAAAAATATTTTTTTGAATTTTGAAAAAAAAATATATTTTTTTTTGGAAAGTTGAATAATAAAACTTTAAATTGGCGTACCAAAATTTTGTCTTAAAAATGTTTTAAAAATTTTTTATATAAAATCTTATTTTTTAAAAAACCACTACAACGACTTATAATTATTGTTCTTATATAAATTCATATTTGCATAACATTCTGTTTCTGTCTCTTACTACTAAAAGAGTTTAAAAAATAAAATTTATCGTTATGAACAGTTTTCTCTAGTAACATTCATTTTTAAATTCCTAGTCTATTACATAGGAGCAAGTTCGTGCGACCCAGTCGTGCATTTTATTAGTACTGCATTTGCAGCATCTCTTGCTGATCGTTGTCGTTGATGGCGGCTACTTTCAAAGCGAATTTCTCTTGAAACTGTTGGCTTGTTTCTTTTCATAATTACTGGCCTGGGAGATGCTTTAGAAATGTGATTCGGAGTTTAACTCCTGCCAAGGCTTTTAGACTTTTGTCTATTCGCATAAGCTAGAGCTAAGAAAGAGGCTTTGATATACTACACGGCGGAATTCTTTAGAGGTCAGTAAGTCAAGATCGGGTCGAGATATTGACTGCAGTTCCTTGTGAATTAGAAAAGCATTGATTACGGATCAATCAAGGAAGTGAAATAAAATACGGTGCCACACTACTTATGTGATTTCCTGTCAATAGCATAGCTCCCTTTGAATTGATCACATAATTACTTCAAAACTTTCCCGAGTACGTTCCATACGTGTTACTGTTTTAATGTCTCTCGGGTCAAAATAATTCGATAACATTAAAACTGACCTCTAGTCTCTCCATTTTAGTATACTGATATTGCTATCACTTATACGGAAATCATGTTGTTCCCGCTGTAAATGTTTATCCTCCTTTAGTTTTGGTAATAGTTTCCTGTTGGAATTAACCGTTCCATATGCCCAAACTTTGTCCTCTTAAGGGCCATTTGCAATGGATAACTATTGAAAATGCTATCGAAGTAAACTTTATAATTTTTGTTTTTCAAATCTTCACAAAAATTTTTCACAACTTTTTCACCAAGATTAGTCTCAACTTTATCTGCTTTCTTTCCCGTATAAAAATATCAAAATCTAGACAATAGCCAGATTCTGCACATTTCATCCAGACTTTCTATCCGTGTTGTATTGGATTTTTGCGCATGTACTGTTTAAGGCAGTTTCCGCCCTTGAACTTTACCATGCTCTCGTTGATAACAATATTTTCAGATGGCTTGTAACCCTTTTAAAATTTCGTTTCATTATATCTACCAGGGATCGAATTTTATAAAATTTGTCAAAGGCGGGGTCTTTTCTATCAGGTGTAAGATTATTGTCATTCAAATGCAAGTCGTTCAAAATCCAGCTGAATCTGTTGAATGACATAAACTTATATACGTAAGGATCATGTAAGTCGGGACTAGCAGACCAGTAATCCTTATGACTTGGTAACTTTTTTTTTTATTCCCATCGCTAGATTCAAAGCTAAGAATACGTCTAGTTCTTCAATTGTATTTGAAGAGTAAGATTTCCCAGATTGTGTGGCATACAGATTAGTTTCAAACGTTAATATTTCTTGCAGATCATTGGACCAAAACTTGTGAAAAAGCTCCAAAGGTGTCAAGTTCTCTAATAAACTTATGTCCTCAGATATACCCACAGATTCTGTAAATTCTTTTGACGTGTCCATGGTGTACTTTTTTTTCCACTTCGGTAAAGTTATTGTTTTCCTAGTAGAAACTGATGCGCAAGCAAACCAAGACAACGGAAAGTTATCGTCTGAATCAAAACCATCAGATTCGATTTCTTGATAATTTCCCATTACGTCATCCAATAACATACCAAAAGGATGATCATCATCATGTGGTTCTTCATCCGCCTCTTCATCACAGTAACTGTTATCATCCGAGGTATGGTCTCCAACAAACAGTTCAGAGCACCTCTGTTCGTACGTTTTCGAGGCATTGTAAAAAACAATAATAAATTTACTAGCTTGCTAAATTATACAAACGTCACGGTGGTAGTGGTTAGCAACACTAACCACCTTACTTTTATCTTCCTAGAACATCACAGACACAAAATTTCAACACACTTTTATTATAAATAAATCACGAAAACAAAACTTTACAAAACAAAATGAAAAAAAAAAAAAAAAATTAAAATTAGAATTATTACTAAATTATTAAATAAATAAATAAAAAATATTTATATTTGAATCACAAGAACAAATTTTTCACGGTTTCTCTGGATAAAAATCCGTTGTGATTAATAAGACTCATTCGCAAAAAAATCCAAATCTATATGAGATTGTCTAACCTTTAGGACTCCTTACGCCCGACACCCAAATCACCTTTAGCCTTGAGAACTCTTAACACTAGCACTGACAGTTGGAGTCAAGGACACTTGTTGTTATCTAACAGCCCGGATGGGTTCACCGGATCAGGTTGGACCTTTGCCTTGTAAAACCAAATGGCTGCCGCTGACCCTTTTTTATTTTTCTGGCGAAAGCAGATGTAGATTGTAGTAAGGGTTGAAGAGGATGCTTCTCGGTTGCTTTGATGTTGCACCCTTGTTGGCTGAAGTTTACGATTTGTCACTCGTTATAAGAACTAGAGATCTTGGTCGTGGGTTCCAAATAGATATGGTAATAGAAATGGTTAAAAAAGGCTGCAAGTTATATCAAGTCTGAAATGGAAATCGTCTTAAATGTACAAGACTTAGAAATACCAAAGCCCATGAGATGATGATCTAAAAGTTATGGGAAAGTATCTTAAGTGTAAAGTTCCTCCATTGTTATTTTAAATCAAAAAAAGGAAAATCATTTGTCGATCTTTCATAGATTGATCATGATCCCGGTGGCTTTTTAACGGTAAAAGTCCAATACTACTTGGTACCGTACTATATAATGCTTATTGGGTACCTTAACGCTCGAATTGGCGAATATCAAAACTCTATATTCCATTAAACAGATACTGGAACAGTTTTTAATACGAGAAGAAACTCTAAGGATGGTTTGGTTAATCGAAACGGGAGAAGTCGTATAGAGCTCCTGGAAAGCTTTGGATTTTTCGTGTTGAATGGGGTTTCCAAAAGTGACGCTGAGGGTGAATTGACTTTTATTAGCGGACAAGGACAGTCGGTTATAGACATATGTGCTGTATCTGGCCGATGGTTGATACTGATTGAAGATTTCGAGGTTCTGGCTGCGACTTTTTCTGCTCATTTACCCATTGCAGTGAAAGCTACTTTCTCAAAAGGAACTCGAAATATCGCAAACAACATGTACAAGTTGAAGTGGGTTGACAGCAAGGCCCTTCTTTATCAATCTCGGTTGAATACACATTGTGGTACCCTTCCATCACTACAATCTACGGGAGTAGCCGACCAAGTCGCAGAATGTGTAATGAGGATTATCAAGATGTCAGCACCGTTCGCACTCAGTAATAATAAAAAGTTTAACGCTGCAAAAATATGGTTTGACAAGGACTGCGTAAAGCTACGTGAAAAAACATTTCGTTTCTTAAAACTATTCAGATCTACTAACGCCGATTTTTTTAAAAACCAGTACTTACATTTTAATAAGGAATATAAACAGCTTTGTTCCTCAAAAAAGACTGAATATCTTAAAACTACTGCAAAAAACTTAATGCTCTGCAAGGACTCTAAAACATTTTCGAATAATGTGAGAGAATTAGGAGGGCGTAAACATACTCCTTCAAATAATAATGCTCTCGGAGCTGAGGTTTTGGCAGATTACTTCAAAGGATTGTTATCAGCAGATGAGTCTCTGTTATCGTTTAGTTAAGCCATGCCAAACAACCATATTCCTGAACTTGATGAACCGATATCCTTGATCGAACTAGAAAGTGTTTTGAAAACAATGAAGAACAACAAAGCACCGGGTGCTGATGGAATCCCAACGGAATTTTACAAATATTCTACTGATGACTTCAAAAACTACTTACTGGACTGGTACAACCAACTTTATAATGATGCTTGCATACCCATTTGCTTTAACACAGCCATTATTTACGCTATTTTCAAAGGAGGTGAAAGGAGTCTTGCAGAAAACTATAGAGGCATATCTATTCTCAACTCTTTAAGGAAAATCTTAAACTCTATTCTTTACGAGAGGCTTACGAGATGGATAGAGACAAACAACCGCTTAAGTATCTTCCAAGCTGGGTTTCGGTCCGGTTTCTCAACGGTAGACCAAATTTTTGCACTAACAAGCATAGCAAGACAACATTTGGAGAAAAAGACAAGGCTTTACAGCTGCTTCATTGACTTGAAAGCTGCTTTTGATACGGTCAATCGACAAGCATTGATTTACAAACTATCTTCTCTTGGCATTTCGAAAAAATTTTTACTTTTTTATTCTAACTTTCTGAGTTCAACGAAAGCCTCAGTATGGGATGGCAACAACTTATCCGAATGTTTTGAGACAGCGGCGGGAGTTCCCCAAGGATGTATTCTAAGTCCCATTTTGTTTGCACTTTATATTGATGCGGTTTGTGAAATCCTACCGAGAAGTGTAATATTTGGCGAATCTTTGATTAAAGTTTTACTGTATGCAGATGATTTGGTACTTTTGGCGGATAACCCATTTTCTTTACAACTGCAAATCAATAGACTTAAAGAATATTGCGAAACTTGGGGCTTACGGATCAATACTAGAAAGACCAAGGTTATGATATTTGAATCTAGGCGGCATGCACGACGTGCTGAAGAATCATGGAACGTCAACAACGAGCGTATTGAAATTGTGAGTGAGTTTAAATATCTAGGTGTATTGCTGACCTATAATCTAAACTGGAGCAATCATGCGAAAGAGAAAACCAGGGAGGCCAAACTGGCCCTAAACCTGATGTGGCCCAATTTTTTTAGCAACCAACTTATCGACCTCTCATCAAAGTACCGAGTCTTCAATGCAACAATAAATACTTGCTTATGTTACGGTGTCCAAGCCTTTGGATACGCTCAAATAGAGGAATTTGAGACTTTACAAAGATACTTTTTTAAAAGACTTTTTAAACTGCCTAACGCTACACCTACGTACGCCATACATGTCGAATCGGGAATAGCACCGATATGTATTCAGAATCTGAAACGGCATTCCGACTATTTAGCTAAGGTCATGAAAAGAGAAAATGGGCTTCATAAGACAATCTTGATAAGACTGCTCCGTACAAATGCATCTCCCTTCAGGAACGCGCTTGCTGCAGGAGTTGATATAGTACTCTTCTTAAGGGAAAATAATGTAGAGGAATGGCAAAATATGTTCGCGGTTTTGATAGCTAAAATTGATGAAAAACTTTATTTAGAACACCTGCAAAGTGGATCCTCACCGGCAAGCAGAAACATATACAAGCGCTTAAACCATCAATTGTCATCAACTTCAAACTATTTTTGTAAAGAATTGACTCCGGAAGCTATCGGCACCATTTTTAAAGCTAGAGTCGAGATCCTTAATCTCAACTTTGTCCCCCATAGATCGGACCTCTCACAAATTTGCACTCTCTGCAATAGAAGAGATGTGGAGGATATAAATCATTTCATAGCAGTTTGTCCAATATTACAAGAAATACGACGGCTATATTTCCAAGTGGGTTTTTTGTCTATGGACCAACTTATTGACATTCTTAACGGGCTGAGTGGTTGGACGAATCTGTTTAAATTTTGCAAACATGCTTTAGCTTATAGAAGTAGCTTTTAAGCGGTCATGTATCCAGTTATGGCGATTGAGAATTTAATATTTTTTGTGTTTCAAATCACGGCAAAATTGAACTTGTTTTCATCTACTAAAATTGTTTTTAAAAACGGGAAAGTTTATTTTAAAGATTTTGTGTTTCAAATCACGGCAAAATTGATGTTTTAAGTCTCAAATCACTGATAATGTAAAAAAAAAAAAAAAAAAAAAAAAAAACAAAAAAAAAAAAATAGAGCTATTTAAACTCATATTTTTTGTGTTTCAAATCATGTCAAAATTGTATACATACGATATTTGAAAATTGTTAAGAAAAACCACTAAAAAATACAGTTTTTATTTTCTTATACTAAAAACAAATCAAAAAAAAAAAAAACTTTTATAATGTTAAACTATTTTTAAATGAAATGTCTATCAGGCAGACGGCAACAACGCCATGTCCTTATATTCTTAGCTTTAAATTAATGTAATTTTATTATCGAAATAAAGAATTTAATCTAATCTAATCTAATCTATAATCTGGTGGCGTTCTGTTGGTCCTTTATTCCAAGCTTGAGTCTGCTGTTTAAAATTTTAGTGAACCTGAATATTTTACTATTTTAATAATAAAAGCATCAAGTGTCAGAATAAAAGTAAACGCAACAAAAACAAACAGTTCCCTCCACCTGCTGATAACTTACAAATCATGTCCGTTTTACAAATCATTTTTTTTTTATTTAGTAAAATGTTCTATCGTTAGAACATGCATGTTTGGCTTGTATTGATTCCATAACTGAACTGAAGAGTAAAAGAACTAAAAGCACAGATGTGTCTAAATAATGTGTGCACACTTATACTATGGGTTTTACACTCTCTTGCTATTACAATTACAGAAAAACAAATGTGTATACAGAAAATAAAATATATGAAAGTCTCATTTTCATGTGAAAAATTCGTATCGTCCATGTAAGAAAAATTTGTTACCAACTGAATGTGAAAATACTTTTCATGTCCACTTAGGACGAAAACCTCAACAAAATCGTACCAGCCAACCGTAAAACTACATCTTGTTTGCTTAACGGTCACCGTCAAGAGGGTTTCCCAATCGGAAATTTAATAATATACACACGACTATACTCGTAGAAATCAAGTAATATGTGTGCTCTTGGTTAACTGGAGTGATAAATAAAAAATGAAGCAAACATAGGGTGACCAGATAGCAATGACTGTTGTACCCCTTGGCATAATGGTAAGTGTGTTGGACTGTCATGCAAAAGGTCTTGGGTTCGATTCTCAGCTACTGCCTCAGTTCAGCTACTGCCTCTTGCGGGGAATTGAGTATCTCTTGTCATGAAAAGTGTTGCTCATTAGCCGTTCGGAATTGGCAGAAAATTGCAGGTACCCTCTATTCCTGATAACACGCACACAAAGATGGTTGAGAGTTGTAAGTCACTAGGTCGTGGTTCTCTTCGAGCTGTTGCACAACCAAATTTATTTATTTAGTTAGCAATGATAGTTTTTTCAATTGATATTTTTCAGCAGCTGTCAAAGTTATCAATGATAATAATCAGCTGTCAAAATATTCAGTAAGATTTGCCATTTTACCCCCTTATTAAGGTCTAGATCCGGATTTTGGTCGAAATATCAGCTTCTCAGACGAAGGCCATTTTTAAGTCAGTGGCTATGACAACAAGAAAATTTGCTACTATTGGAGTGAACACGATCCACAAGAGTCTGACTGAGCATAAATGCATCTACAAAGATTAACTGTTTGGTGCTGTTTACAGGATGATGGCATCTTCAAACTTTATTTCCTTCGAAGTGAGGAAGGAGACACTGTTACCGTTATTGGTTTTGGGTATAAAGTGATGTTAATCAACTTTCTGTAGAAAGAGCTAAACAACATCATGTATGTGAGTTGTGGTTTTTATAACATGGCGTTTAACGCTATACAAGCGACGCAATAGTGAAAGTTGTGAAGAAGAATCGTTTCACGGTGAGCGTTCATCTATTTCTCACCACGATCATGCGGCTGAAACCACTCGATTGTTTTCTCTTGGGTAACGTTAAGGCTTTATTCAACGAAGATGAGTAAAACAAGAAAATTATTTGTGTTAAAGTGGAGTGACAGCATCTTACTGATAAATCCACTGTGATACTTTGGCGAAACGCATTTTGGAGTTAAGTTCATTTAAACTTTCAATTGAAGTAAAGTCCCTAGTCTATGTTCACAAGCTAACGGCAGTGGATGAGCTCGAGGCCAACATTTAAGTACCAATTGCCGTGAGGCTTTAAAAATTGGACTGAACGGTTGAAGCACTGCCAAAGTAGCCGAGGCGGTCATTTGAATTATGTTATGTTATGACTATCCCACAGATAATAACATGAATGGAGCTTTAGAATTAATTCAAAATCTCACAATGTTCCTAGTTAATTTAAATTTCTTTTCTAGTTGTTCTTATCTGGTCACCCGTCACCCGATAAGAAGATAATTTCAAGCAAAAATTTTGTGCACAAACGAAGCTAAATAAAAGTCCCACCATTCAATTCGATTCTTCATTGAGACTATTTGGAGCACGTTTTCTTATGAATATAAATACATGTAAATGTACATACATCTTATAATTTTTATGTCAGGGTATCCCAGCCAAAGTAGTTTAAGTAAACATTTTAATTCGAAAAAAGTACGTATACGCCTGAGTGCACCATTCTTATTGGTACTTATTTGGGATTTTTATCTGCAATATACATATGTATGTAGGTGTTTAAATAAATCAACTTCATAAAAATTCAGTAGGATGTCTAGCTAAATCGTAATACTTACTTGACCTTGAGTATTTAAATGAGAATATTCTCTTAAATTATGTTTTGCTTGAGTATTTTGAATTTAGTCTTAAGCTTAGTTTTATAAAAGAAAACGAAGTTTCGCTAGAAGCCCACTTCTTTACTATATAACTTGCGATATAAACTATATGGCAATTCATGCATTCGTAAAAAAATCAAACTCGAGCTTCGATTAAAATTGCCATTACAATCACCCTTATTCCGATAGTCGTTTTGCTAAAACGCCAGTAAAACGACAAGGCTCTAGAAACGAAAATTGGAATTTTATTGAAACGATTATCGTTATAATGGTTAGAAAAGTGAAGAACGTAGAGAACGCTGCCCTTTTCGTATTATTTAACACCAAAATGTGGTCTCTAGAGCCTTCTCGTTTTAAAGGCGTTTTATTAAAACGACTATCGGAATAAGGGTGAATGATAGCGAAGACGAAAATAGTGAGTAATTTTGTCTGTCTGTCTTTTCGAGTACATCCTAAACGGCTCGGCTGATTTTCTTTAAACGTAGTAGATAGTATTTTCAATTTTTTTTTTTTTTTTTTTTAAGATCAAATATAAGGGTATCTGTCATAGGAATTTTTTTGGAAATTTTATAAAATATTTTTCTTTTCTCAAAAACTGTTTAGCAGATTTAAAAACGAAAATTCTAAAAATTTAATTTATTTAAAGCTAGGTAATGGTAATATTTTGAAGTTTGCTTGAGGAATCAGAGATGATAATGAGGTCACCGGTATGTAAGAGCACTTTCACAGTCATATCAGCAGATACCTCCTGGTAAATGTGAATGTGAGTCGTTCAGGTAGAGGCTAAATAATATTGAACTAAGTAAACCCAAAAGAAGACAGTTAAAAAAAAGCGAATCACATGGAATCATATTGAAAGCACATGAAACAAAAAAGCAAATGTATTTTTCTTTCTTCTTTTTGGTTTAAGACGATGCTTGTTAAATTAAATATGTTGCCAATTAATAACAAATTAATCGAATTCGAATTAAAAAAAAAAACAAAACAAACCGAAACAACTCGACCCGATCGTACGCGTATTATAATCTCGTTGTTTTGACAGATAGGCCAAATCAAACAAAAAACTAAGAGAGTGGAGGTGGAAGAATTCGCGATAAGGATATTTAAATTGATTATCGATATAATCAATTTAATGAAACGAAGGAATGTTATTATTACAAGTACAGTGGGATATTTGTAATAAAAAGTGGGCGCCAGGAATTTTTGTTCGAATGACTATTAGTAAAATTCCAAAACTAATGAATGAGTGGAAGCAAATAAAAAAAAATAAAAATAAATTTGGTGGTGCAACAGCTCGCAGTGAACCAGGACCTAGTGACTTAGAACTCTCAACTATTCCTGGGTGCGTGTTACCAGGAACGGAGGGGACCTACAATTTTCTGCCGTTTCCGAACGGCTAATGAGCAGCACTTTCCATGACAAGAGATACTTTGGAGAATTTGTCAATTCCTCGCAAGAGGCAGTACACCCCTGAAAAAAAAACTTTCTTGCAGCGGCTGAGAATCGAACTCGAGACCTTCCACATGACAGTCCAACGCACTAACCATTATGCCAAGGGGTACTACGAGTGGAAGCAAATAATTTTGTGAAATTAAAGACCGTTTTTATGATTTCCACTGGGAAATTTGTTACGGCAAAATTTTCCGTAACAAGAATCATTCTTTCTGTTCCCTATCCTTATTCCTTTCTTTTAATAACTTTCTTAAAACAGGTGTTTCTTTCAACTTACTGAGAGAGAGAAGGGCAGCCATGGTCCATCAGCCATCGGTTCACTCGCTCAGTAACTTGAAGAAACAAAATATCAGCATGTTCAATTTTGAAACTTAATGGACGACAGACGGGTGGTCTGTTCAAATCGCTATTGCTGGTGACAGCTGGTCACAGAAACAGACGGGCGGTCTGTGTTTAATATGCACAAAAAGTAACATTGGCGAAGTTTTGTTCCCAATTGTTGAAGTTACTCCTGGTGAGAATGGCTGCGTGCCCAACCTAAAACATATCTTTATGTATGTAAAAGATGGAACGTTAACGGCTAGTCCCTATAATTCCCCAAATCTGCGCAAAAACCCAATGAATCAAGTAAATTCGCGATGTAGAAAATTACCACCAACTTCCTCTAAATGTAGTTTATAAATTATAGCAACTTTCTTTGCACAGATTTTCCAGTGTTTCTTTACGAGTTATGTTAGAAAAATTAAGTTCCTTTTTTTTGGTTTTCAGAAAAATTTTGTTTAAAAACTTGTATGGGGATGTTAGGTGGCTGAATGCACCCATTGAATTGCCCGCCACTGGAAAGTCATACCGGAGGTCGGCGAATTCAATGCTGATGACTGTGCATAAAGCTGGGTGTAAAGTGCGAGTACGAGAAGGCTGATGGGTTCCAACTGCGTTGGCGCACTCTCGCCAATGTGCTGAGTGTTGCTGATAAATGACGCGATCGAAGCCCACGTCACTGATTGGCGGAAAGCACTGGGTTTTAAAAAGAGAAGAGGTCTTCCAGGCAAGGTGAAAGCCTGGAAGGACACTTCTTTACGGAGATCCAAGCTATCAAGAGTGTTAAAATTATTAGCAGCGAATTTTTTTTGAAAACAAAAAAAAAAGGAATTTTTTTTATCTCAAAATATCGAAAATTGAAGAATTAGAAAGGAGTTCGAGGAACAGAGGAAAACTGGGAAAAATATTTGCATAGAAAGTTGAAGTTGACTCGAGGACTAGAGAGGAATTTGGTGGTATAATAAAGCTAAGTATAGTGGTTTTAAAATCAAAATTGTAATTTTAAAGTTTCATTGGTTGGTCGATAATTTCGTTTAAAAATTGTTTTTTATAATCGTTTGGTTTTTGCTATCGAACAATTCCGATATTGCGGAACGCGCGACCCGTTTTTCTTAACACCGTTTGTGCTTTCGGGACCGAGTGTTAACGGTCCATCTTGCTAAATTCATTTTCATTTGTGTTATAATTATTTCAAAAGATCTTGGGTTTTAGCCCTACTTAATTGCAAGGTTTCCCAAGCAATTCAATAAAATTTTAAAATTCCCATTCGGAATAATAAATTTGAATCTTTTATTTAAAATATCTTTCACCGTCGGTTTCGCTCCAAAGGTTTGTAATTTCCTTGTAAAACAAAAATTACTGGCGCCCTTTTTCATTTTTCAGCTACGCCTCTGCGTAAATTGAAAATAAATTACTTCGCTCTTTTTATTATTTTAATTAATAATCAACATAAAAATAATTCACGAACCCACCCCCTTGCTGAGCCTAGTCGTGGTGGTAGCATACATTGTTGCTATCAGTTGCAATTTTTTTTCGCTGAACTGGTCTGCTTGCAGTTTGACAGTTCGTCATCGGTTTCTTTCAGTTTCTTTTACTCTCCTTTGACTACATAGTTGTTGTTCGGTTTCGGTCGCGTCGTCGTATTTCTGCTCGTCTTTTCGTTTGATTATTTTATTTCAATAATCAATTTAGTTTCGCGAATTAAAATTGTAACAAGTGGCGCCCAACGTGGGGCTTTTTCAATTATAAAACAAAATATATACCTTCGAAAAAATTGTATTCCCTACCGCGGTGAAAGTATTGTTTGTTGTTTGCATATTGCATATGCACATAGATTCTGAATACCAAGTGTTAGAAGTGAATTTTATTTAGGGAAGTGATTTTATTCAATTTTGTTTGTGCCGAGTTACTTTTGGTTTTGTTTTTCTTTTTCAGAATATACCCATTGTGGTAAAGCTTGTGCAAAAATTATAAATTGGTTGGAGTACATAGAAAATCTGTTTGAAAGTAAATAGTGATTCTAAATTAGAGAAACAGTGGGATATACGGCATCAAACAATTGGAAAATAAGTGAGATAGACCTATACCAATTATTTTATGAAATTGAGTAAGTTTTTTATTTTTAATTTATTCGATTAATTTAAATTGAAATTTTTTATATTCATTTATCCACATTACGGTTACTTTTATTACGGGGTTTATTTACTTTTACTGAGATTATTACATAGTGGTTTTTATTTGAAGTGTGTGTGTGTTTATCTCGCTCTAGCGCATATACCTAAGAAAATTATTTTTGTCCTGAAGTTCTGATATAGTTCTTTTCGTGATTTAGTGCATATTTCTTCCATATTGGATTGAGTTTTTTTTCATATTTGATATAAAAAAAATTGTTTACATTTGGCATTTGTCTTTGAAGTGGATTTTAATCGAAGAAAGTGAATTGTTTCTAGTGTGACCATACTAGGTTTTATTATTTTGAAATTTTAATTTGAATTTTTTTTGTTGAAATTTAAAATTGAGCTCATTGAGTTGAAAGAAAATCTTTTCAAAGGAATTTAAGAAAGAGCCAAATATTTCGTAGTGTTTTTGTATTTTCTTTGGTGTTGTTTTTGGTGGTCATTTTCATTTTTTTTCTCGATTTCAATCTTTAAGCGGTGTTTCGACGTACAAATTTTTAAAAATATTTTTGCTGTTTTTTTTTTTTGAAAATTTTGAGTGGGTTTAAAAAGTTTATTTTAGTTTTCGAGATTTTTTTTTTTTTGTATTTTTCTTTCGTGGATTTTCTTAGAGCAATCAACTGGGTGTTGATTTTGGTGCTTTTAATTTAATTTTGTTTCGTTATTGGTACATTTTCATTTAGTGATTTTGATTTTGATTTTATAATTTGTTTCGGATTCGATTGTTAATTAATTTGCTTAAAATGGACGTAAATAGGCTAAATAAAGAAGAACTTCTTTATGAGTTGCAGGCCCGGGGCCTTAAGGGAGGGACGGTAGACAATATGAGGATGACGTTGAGAGCATCGCGTACTCTAGAGCGGTCGGGTTCTATATCAAGCGATAGCCCTCATTACCCATTCTCATTTGAGGAAGACGCTAGGGCGGTTAAAGAAAAAATTTTAGAGATTAGGGATCTTTTGAAAACCCCTCCGAAAAATCAAAAGTCAGGAGAGTATTTGAAGATTTTGACAAAAATCGAATGGGCGTTAGGTAGGATTAATAAGGCGAAAGCAGAGTCGACGGATGAAGTTAATGAAGTTGCGGATATAAGGGGGGAGTTATTGATGTTGATGGCAGCGTTAAGTGAAGGTGGTGAGGAAGCACCACAGGAGAAAGATAAAGTAACGGAGAACGACAATACGTCGACAGCAGACATGGGTGCGTTACCAGCTGCACAGGTCGGCCAACGAGCGAGCTCAGGATTCCAACTACAGGATGAAGCCTGTGACCGGAATTCTGAACGCATTGAAAAGTGGGATGTAAAGTTCTCTGGTGAGCGGTGTGGTTCATCAGTGAACTCATTTTTAGAAAGAGTCGAGGAGCTTAGGGAGTCGCGAGGTGTTTCGGAGGCAAGGCTTTTCAGGTCAGCAGTTGATTTATTTTCTGGGAAGGCACTCCTTTGGTTTAGGGCGATTAGGGATTCTATATCTACATGGAAAGAGTTGGTTAGGGAGTTGAAATTGGAGGTTTTACCCTCCAATTATGATGATCTCTTGTTGGATGAGGTCAGGCGTCGTACCCAGGGTAGAGATGAGACAATGGGGATGTACATTGCTCTCATGCAGACCCTTTTTAAAAGATTCTCTGAGCCTTTGAGTGAGAATAGGAAATTAACTATTCTCATGAAAAACATAGCTCCCTTCTATCAAACACAATTGGGCTTGGCTGATATCAAGTCAGTCAATGAACTGGTTGCGTTGGGTAGAAGGCTAGAGACAATTAGGTCAAATGTTGAGTCCTTTGTTCCTCCTCCTTCAGGTCGCAGCAGGCAGGCTTTGGAGCCTGATGTTGCTTATGTTGCTTCGGTTCAAGAAGCAACAGTTGCAGTTAATCGAAAGCCCCCACCCAATAGGCCCATTCGTTGTTTTAACTGCAATAGGGAAGGTCATTTTTCTAATCATTGTTCCGCTCCTAGGCGTTGTTTTGGGTGTGGCACTGTAGGTACCACACATAGGAATTGTAGACGTTGTTCGGGAAACGGGCAACGGACTCTTGGGCCAGCAGGTCAAGAGCGCCGTCGAAATTAGTTAGGTCGCCTGCTGACGACCAGCTGGTTGATAGGGTTAGGTTAGGTTTCACGTTAGATACAAGTAGGAATGATAGTAGGCCATATTTAGGAATCAACATTTATGGGTTTAGGTTTTTAGGGCTTTTGGATTCTGGGGCATCGCGAACGATTATTTGTAGGGACGTTTGGAAAGTTTTGAAAGATTTAGGGCTACAGTTAGGAAAAGCAAATATTAGGCAGGTACTTTTAGCAGATGGTGCAGGTGTAGGAGTTTTGGGGGTTGTTAATCTACCTATTGTTGTCGAGAACAAATCTGTTTTGATTGAGTGTTTAGTTATACCCACTCTACCTCATGCGATGATACTTGGTGCAGATTTTTGGGCACTGTCGGGAATCGTCCCGGATCTTCGTTCACGCATGTGGAGTTTTTCGAGCCAGGAGATGGTGGCTTCGATAGAAACTACATCTATCACAGAAGAGTCTGAGTTAGATGGGGATCAAAAGGGCAAACTAAATTCTTTGATCGAAGATTTGTTTAGGGACATGCCAGAAGGGCTTGGAGTGACAACAATGGTAGAACACATTATTAGGACGTCGACAGAACCCATCAAGCAGAGGTACTATCCGGTATCACCAGCAATGCAGGTGCATATCGATAAAGCTCTTAACGAGATGTTAGAAGAGGGGGTGATTGAGAAGTCAAATAGTCCTTGGGCTTCTCCAATAGTTTTAATCAAAAAGAAAGATGGTACTTTTAGGTTCTGCGTCGACTATAGGAAACTTAATCAGGTTACAGAAAGAGATGCTTATCCACTTCCGATCATTTCAGCCATTTTAGACAAACTTAGGAACGCGAAATTTTTAACATCGTTGGACATTAAGTCGGCGTATTGGCAGATTCCAGTAGCTGAGGAATCTCGCAAATTTACTGCCTTTACGGTACCGGGTAGGGGATTATTTCATTTCAAAAGAATGCCTTTCGGATTACACAACGCCCCTGCTACGTGGCAGAGGTTTATTGATAGTGTTTTAGGGCCTGAGTTGGAGCCATACGTTTTTGTATATCTGGACGATATTATTATCGTTACAGATACCTTCGATAAACATATCGAAATTCTTAACGAAGTTTTTAGAAGATTGCGACAGGCAGGTTTAAAAGTAGGCAGGGAGAAATGCAACTTTTGTAGACCCTCTCTTAAATTTTTAGGCTACGTGGTTGATCGGAACGGGTTACATGTGGACCCGGAAAAAGTGGATAGTATGGTTAGGATACCTGCACCGAAAAATGTTAGGGAGGTTAGGAGTTTTGTAGGGACTGTTTCATGGTACAGGCGCTTCGTACCGAATTTTGCAACATTAGTTAGGCCCTTAACGGATTTACTTAAGAAAAGTAAAAAGTTCGTCTGGACTCAAGAATGCGAAGATTGTTTTAGAAAAGCTAAAGAATGCTTAATAACGGCTCCCATTTTGACATGTCCCGACTTTAATCTTCCATTCGTGGTCCAAACAGACGCGTCTGATTACGGTATCGGGGCCGTACTCACACAGACTTTTGAGGAAGGGGAAAAAGTAATTTGTTACTTGAGTAGGTCTCTGAACAGAAACGAGAGGAACTATTCCACTACGGAAAAGGAGTGTTTAGCAGTTTTGTGGGCAGTTGAGAAGTTGCGGCCGTACATCGAAGGAGTTCGTTTCACGGTCGTAACTGATCATTACTCATTGATTTGGTTGAGTAATCTCAAGGACCCACAGGGTAGACTTGCGCGCTGGGCAGTTAGGCTTCAGCAGTTTGATTTTCAGATCATTCACCGGAAGGGTAAAGAACATGTCGTTCCGGACATGTTATCTCGGGGAGTTCCAGTAGTGGCTGGGATTTCAGATGAGGATTCGGACCCGTGGGTGGCGAAAATGATTTCGAAAATTGAGTCAAACCCGTTAGCTTTTCCGGCCTGGAGAGTGGATAGTGGCCGTTTGTATAAATTTGTAAAATCAAATCATGTGAGAGTTTATGACAGTAACGACGAGTGGAAGTTAGTAGTAGGTAGAAAAGATAGGTTAGGAATACTTAGGGATTGTCACGATAATCCATTAGCAGGACATATGGGGGTAAGAAAAACGTTCGCGAGAGTAGGTGCTAAATATTATTGGCCTAAGATGAGGGTAGATATAACTAAATATGTAAGGAAGTGTAGTATTTGTCAACAGGTGAAACCAATCAACGATAAACCAGCCGGTCTTATGAGTGAGAGAATAGGAGTTTCTTCTCCGTGGGAGATGATAAGTGTGGACTTAGTAGGGCCATTACCTAAGTCGAGTAGAGGATATATGTACATACTTACTGTAGTAGATTATCTTACTAAATTTCCGTTGCTTTTTGCTTTAAGGTCAGCCACTGCAAAGGCGGTGTGTAGAGAGTTAGAAGATAATGTTTTCCTTTTGTTTGGAGTTCCGAAAATTGTCATTTGCGACAACGGTCCTCAATTTAAGAGTAAGGAACTTAGGGCACTCTGTGATGGATACTCTTCAAAGATTAGGTTTACTCCACATTATCATCCACAGGCTAATCCTGCGGAGAGGATTAATCAGATAATTAAAACAACTTTGAGGGCATATGTTTCGGAGAATCACCGATCTTGGGATTCTCAGTTAGCAAAAGTGGCTTGTGCCATCCGCACATCCCAACATGAGGTTTTAGGAGTTACACCGTATTATGCTAATTTTGGAAAGGAGATGTCTACTAGTGGTCAGGATATAATAGGAATTAGTAATGAGGTTTTGGATAAGGATATTGGTGTACAGTCGGTAGGAGATATAGTAGATAGATTTAGGAAGCTTAGGGAAGATATTGCTGTCAAGTTGAAGGCAGCAAGTAAGAAAACAGCAGACGCATACAACCTCAGGAGGCGAGATGTTCAATATCTCCCGAAGGATGTTGTATGGCGAAGAAATTTTGTCCTTTCAGACGCATCAAATTATTACGCAGCAAAGTTGGCACCAAAGTTTGTGGGCCCTTTTAAAATCAGGAAAAGACTGTCTCCTTGGACTTATATCCTTGAAGACGAAAATGGTAAAGATCGTGGCACTTGGCACACGAAAGATCTGAAACTTTTTACTTCGTTATCTGAAAATGATTAAGTCTTAAAGTCCCAAATAAAGTAAAGTAAAGTAAAGTAAATTAAAGTAAAGTAAAGTTAAGTAAATTTCTATTTGTTTTGTTGAATTTTTTTTAAAGATTTTTTTTTTTGGATTTTCATATTTTGCCTTTTAACTTTTTTTATAAGACTACCATATTTGGTCTGATGGTCTCCTTTGTTGTGTTGTTTACCAAGTTGATCCGAAGGAAATTGCTTATTTTCTTCAAAACTAAGCAATTTCCGAGGAGGAAAGGGTGGGATTTGTTACGGCAAAATTTTCCGTAACAAGAATCATTCTTTCTGTTCCCTATCCTTATTCCTTTCTTTTAATAACTTTCTTAAAACAGGTGTTTCTTTCAACTTACTGAGAGAGAGAAGGGCAGCCATGGTCCATCAGCCATCGGTTCACTCGCTCAGTAACTTGAAGAAACAAAATATCAGCATGTTCAATTTTGAAACTTAATGGACGACAGACGGGTGGTCTGTTCAAATCGCTATTGCTGGTGACAGCTGGTCACAGAAACAGACGGGCGGTCTGTGTTTAATATGCACAAAAAGTAACATTGGCGAAGTTTTGTTCCCAATTGTTGAAGTTACTCCTGGTGAGAATGGCTGCGTGCCCAACCTAAAACATATCTTTATGTATGTAAAAGATGGAACGTTAACGGCTAGTCCCTATAATTCCCCAAATCTGCGCAAAAACCCAATGAATCAAGTAAATTCGCGATGTAGAAAATTACCACCAACTTCCTCTAAATGTAGTTTATAAATTATAGCAACTTTCTTTGCACAGATTTTCCAGTGTTTCTTTACGAGTTATGTTAGAAAAATTAAGTTCCTTTTTTTTGGTTTTCAGAAAAATTTTGTTTAAAAACTTGTATGGGGATGTTAGGTGGCTGAATGCACCCATTGAATTGCCCGCCACTGGAAAGTCATACCGGAGGTCGGCGAATTCAATGCTGATGACTGTGCATAAAGCTGGGTGTAAAGTGCGAGTACGAGAAGGCTGATGGGTTCCAACTGCGTTGGCGCACTCTCGCCAATGTGCTGAGTGTTGCTGATAAATGACGCGATCGAAGCCCACGTCACTGATTGGCGGAAAGCACTGGGTTTTAAAAAGAGAAGAGGTCTTCCAGGCAAGGTGAAAGCCTGGAAGGACACTTCTTTACGGAGATCCAAGCTATCAAGAGTGTTAAAATTATTAGCAGCGAATTTTTTTTGAAAACAAAAAAAAAAGGAATTTTTTTTATCTCAAAATATCGAAAATTGAAGAATTAGAAAGGAGTTCGAGGAACAGAGGAAAACTGGGAAAAATATTTGCATAGAAAGTTGAAGTTGACTCGAGGACTAGAGAGGAATTTGGTGGTATAATAAAGCTAAGTATAGTGGTTTTAAAATCAAAATTGTAATTTTAAAGTTTCATTGGTTGGTCGATAATTTCGTTTAAAAATTGTTTTTTATAATCGTTTGGTTTTTGCTATCGAACAATTCCGATATTGCGGAACGCGCGACCCGTTTTTCTTAACACCGTTTGTGCTTTCGGGACCGAGTGTTAACGGTCCATCTTGCTAAATTCATTTTCATTTGTGTTATAATTATTTCAAAAGATCTTGGGTTTTAGCCCTACTTAATTGCAAGGTTTCCCAAGCAATTCAATAAAATTTTAAAATTCCCATTCGGAATAATAAATTTGAATCTTTTATTTAAAATATCTTTCACCGTCGGTTTCGCTCCAAAGGTTTGTAATTTCCTTGTAAAACAAAAATTACTGGCGCCCTTTTTCATTTTTCAGCTACGCCTCTGCGTAAATTGAAAATAAATTACTTCGCTCTTTTTATTATTTTAATTAATAATCAACATAAAAATAATTCACGAACCCACCCCCTTGCTGAGCCTAGTCGTGGTGGTAGCATACATTGTTGCTATCAGTTGCAATTTTTTTTCGCTGAACTGGTCTGCTTGCAGTTTGACAGTTCGTCATCGGTTTCTTTCAGTTTCTTTTACTCTCCTTTGACTACATAGTTGTTGTTCGGTTTCGGTCGCGTCGTCGTATTTCTGCTCGTCTTTTCGTTTGATTATTTTATTTCAATAATCAATTTAGTTTCGCGAATTAAAATTGTAACAAATTGAAAAATAAGTTTTTTTTTTGGGAAACCTTAGTAGAAACCTAGGGTAAAAACCCAAAATTTTTTCAACGAAATAAAAGTATTCAATTAAAAAGTTCAAGTGACCTCAACTCCAAGGTGTGTTTCGCCCAGGTACGACAGTGGGCTCATCAGTTAGATGCTGTCGTACCCTTCTAAGACGCAAATATTGGTCGATGTTTACCGACTCTAATAAAATTTACCTTTAATAGACTGTGAATTTTATCGTTCTAGGGGAATTTGATTAAATTCAGACACCTGGAACAATAATGTCCGTGGTCAATTTAATTCAATCACTCCACTTAAACAGAAATAATTTTCATTTCTCTATGTATTGAAATAAAAGTATACAAATGAAATGAAAATGCAAATCAAACCGCGGTAAGGTCTCTAACGATTGAAAATATAAACCCGAAATGTAAATAGATTTGAGTCACGAATAAATAAAATGCACGACTGGATCGCACGAACTTGCTCTTATGTAAAAGTACTTTGGAATTTAAGATACATTTTATAAATACTCGTATAAAACATGGATTTAATGAGATAATAATGTTCAAATGCATAAAATTGCCGTCTGGTTTCCGGAAAAGAATGAATTTATGCAAATAAACCTTAAAAAATCGTTTTATTATTAAATACATTTTTTATATAAGAAATTTCTCTAAAATTTTTCAAGAAAAAAATGTGTGATGCGAATTTTAAGTATTAAATAATATTGGTTTTAGGAAATAATTTCAAAAAATAATCGTTCATAGGTTTTGAAGATATTGATTTCATTTTTTTTTTTTTTTGAAAAACCCACTAAATATTTTTTCGAATATTTTTATATACAATATTATTTTAAACTTAAGGGGACTCCTGCTAAAAATTTTGGGTTAAAATCCTTAGAACCGTTAATGAGAAAGTCGAAAATCAAAAAAACGGGTCTATGGCAGGTACCCCTAAAAACATTTTGCCCCAAAATTTTTTTGACCAAAATGTAGTCCATGTCCATAATATCACACTTATTTTTTTTTATCAAAATCGTTAGAGCCGTTTTCGAGATAAATAAGATTTTGCATTACGGGTGTATGGGGGGTACCCTTAGTTTGGAGCTAAAAAAAAAAATTTCAATTTCTCCTCTAGGGAATCATCGAAGACTCTTAACTACCGAGATTGAAAGAAATAGGTCCAGTGGTTTAGGCTGTAGTGAGAGGTACAGACATACAGACACACTGAAACATGTTTTTTGTGTACTAAATTTTCCTTAAAATTTTTATAAAAAAAAATTGATATGCAAATTGTTAGTATTTAATAAAATACATTTTAAAACGTAATTTAAAAATTTAATCGTGTATCGGTTTTCAAGATATTGAATTTTCAAAAAAAAATTGTATTATTTTTTTAAAAATCCAAAAACTATTTTTTCGAAAAAAAATTTTAGTTTATATTTTTTCAAATGCAAAGCAGCTCCTGCATAAAAATTTTGGTTAAAATCGTTAGAGCCGTTTGGTGAGAAATTCGAAAATCAAAAAAACCGTTCTATGACAGGTACTCCTAATAAGATTTCCCCCCAAATTTTTTTTTCACCAAAATATAGTCCATGTCCATAATATCACACTTAATTTTTTTTTATCAAAATCGTTAGAGCCGTTTTCGAGATAAATAAGATTTTGCATTACGGGTGTATGGGGGGTACCCTTAGTTTTGGAGCTAAAAAAAAATTTCAATTTCTCCTCTAGGGAATCACCGAAGACCCTTAACTACCGAGTTTGAAGAAAATACCTCCGGTAGTTTAGGCTGTAGTTCGAGGTACAGACATACAGACATACAGACAGACAGACAGACAGACAGACAGACAGACAGACAGACAGACGGAATTGTCGGACCCACTTTTTTCGTCTTCGCTATCATCGTAATGTCAACTTTGATCAAAATCTCGATTTCATTTTTTTTTTTCAAATGCAGAACTTGCCCTATAGTACCTATGTATATCGCAAGTAAAAAACAGAAACAAGGTCCACTGAATTTTATTGGCACAAAACACTAAAATATTTTCTTTGGACAAGATGTCCGATTACTTATCTTTTCTTCCTCGATTTATTTTCCTCTAACTTCTCCTATGCCCTGATGTCGCTCCTCGAATTACTATCGTCTATTTCCAAATTTGTTTTCCTCAATTTCCTTTTTTTAAATTTTCTGCTCCTTTCCTCGATTTTGTTCTCCTTTTTAATTTCCTCGAATCTTTTTTATTTTCCTATTTTTAAACTAATCGCTTGGTAAGCTTTCTCAAGACTGAACTTTCCTAGCTTAAAATCCTTTATTTCCTCCCTCGAAAATTCCAGTCACTCACACATACACACATCCAGCCAATTGTTTTCGCGATCATCGGTCACGGACACCGGCTTCCTGGAAACCTTTTTCGTTTCGCAGAAAATCACAGTTGTTGAATCTCAAACGAAACTTTTCTCTCACGCACACATTCACGGATTCAGCAAGTTGTTGGATGTCTTTCCAAAACTTGTCGAATCTTAATGGTCGAGTTCAGACTACTATCAACTAACTTTTTCGAGAAAAACCAAAAAGAATCAAATCGAGAAAAGGTTTTTCTAGGCATTCTCCTAGTTACAATTAAATACACGCGAGTGTTTCGAAGAGCGAAATCATTGTTACTAAATAATACTTACTACACGAACTATATTCAAAGTGGACCTTTTTGAAAAAAGACGAATTAATATCTTTAAGAAAAGAATCTTAAAGTAACTCTAATCGTTAGAGACCCGTTCGCTTACAAATAGAATGTACTTTATGTTAAGCAAGAAAAATTTAGGACGTTGTGTTGTTTTGTTAAGGGTAGGTAAGAGTCCACCTGACTCGTTACATCTTCAGCTCATGCTCTGGCACTCGTTATGCTACATGAGACCGTCCGTCTACATGCCAAGTATAATCTCGTAAACCCTTTTACTCGAAGAATTGCTCGAAACCTGTATTTGTCACTTTTGCAAAATGCTGACTAAGTACACCAATGGTTGATGGTACCATGGTTGCCCTCAACCTCGTCAGAATTTTGCAGCCGCAAATAAAGAAAAGAAGGAAAGGAAGGAAAGGAAGGCCAGTCATTGTTGCGGTAAATTTTACCGTAACAGAGTAACCTGATCGGAAGCCAGCTTGGTACTCACAAAGGATGTCATTGTCATCAATCCACCCGTTTATCCTATTTAAGGTTAGCCTCTATAGTTACCACAGTTATTATGATCACCTTTCTTAAATAAAGGCGTAATTATTGAACTGCGAAAAGAACCTAGAATTTCACCGGTTAAAAATATTTTGTTAAGCAGTATAAGAACTTCTTCTAAGAAACAAGATGGAGCATTTTTATAAAACTCAGCTGATTCTGTCTGTATCGAACATATTGGTTTTTAAAAATGCTAGGATTATGCATACGAAAGAGGCGAAGCAATTTCAAAATTTTTTTCCTTGCACGCAAACACTGAAAATCAAACCACTTTTGTTAAGATGCAAATTTTTTACTTGCGACTTATAGGTACTATAAGGCAAATTATGCATTCGTAAGAAAAGTTGAACTCGAGATTTTGATCAAAGTTGACATTACGATAATAGCGAAGACCAACAAAGTGGGTCTTACCATTCTGTCTGTCTGTCAGTTCGACTACAGCTCGGCTGATTTTCGTCAAACTTGGTAGATATCGTGTATTCAGATTTTCAATTTCTTTTTTTTGAATTTAAAAAAAAAAATAAAAACTCTTTTGAAAACTCAATATTTCGAAAACTCTATGCTCGATTTTTCTAAAACTTGATAAATAAAAGTAGATAGTATAATCTACAAGATATGAAAAATTGTTTTACCTAAAAATAACGGTACCCTCCATACAAATGTTAAAAAATGGTTTTCGAAAATCGTATTTTTCTCGAAAACGGTTCCGAGAATTTTACTAAAATTTTTTTTCTTTCGCTTAATTCTTACGATCGATAATTTAATAAAAAAACAAATTGAAACTATAGAACGATTTTTCATCATTGGCATAACGGATTTAAATGAAACTTCTTATAAAGAAGCTGTTAAAAAGTTTAAAAAACATTGCATTTCAAAACTAAAAAAAAAAAAAAATATTTTTTTTTTAGATATTGAAAATTCAATATCTCAAAACGACTCAATATTTTTTATGTAAATTTAATTTCTATTCGAACAATAATAAAAACTTTAAATTGGCGTACCAAAATTTTGTTTTAAAAATGTTTTAAAAATTTTGTATATTTAGGAAACCAATTCAACGAATTATAATTTTTTTCTTGCATAAACTAATATTTGTTTAAAACACATGGCATCTTGTACTTAGCTCCAACTTAGTTGGATTAGTCATTTAAAAAATTAATTTTATGCTTATGAACAACTTTTCTCTAATAATATTCATTCTTCATTTTTGAAATTCTTAGTCTTTTACTTTTACATAAGAGCAAGTTGGTGAGACCCAGTCGTGCATTTATTTTGATTACTTAACGCACCAGCAGCTGTCTTTATTTTATTTGTTAGTGTACTTACTCTCTTCTTACTGTGTTTGAATGTATTCACAATTAGATAGACGCACTAAAACTTCAGTGTACTTAGAAGCCATATTTGAAAACCAATTTAATTTTTTATTAAGTGCCAAGTTGCCAACTTTAGCTGTTATTGACAAAGGCGGAGAAAAACTCAATCTTAAAGGCAAATGATCTGAAAATGGTTTTCTGTGAATGGAAAAGTTGTTACTCAACTCTGGAGAATCAAACAAGCATATACATACATATACAGTAATCGATAGTTGAATTACTCATTACACTACAAAACGTTAAGTCACCATCGGGATGCAGATGGTGAATTAACGTACTCTTCCACCACCTAGATATATTTTCAAAAAGTTCCAAAAAAGTTTATCTTTCGCATCTGCTACTTTATCTTTTGATTTTCTATGTTGAAAAACAAAAGAAAAACCTTTCAGTAAATTTCCATCGATAGATTGACCATTAGCCGTTGAACATTAAAATCACCTACAATGCAAAAGCATTCAAATCTCATCTCTTCAAACTTTTTAAAAATCACTCCCGCCCACCTAGTGCAATTCAAATATCGAGGTATAAAGTAGAAATTTTAATCACCAAATTTAGTAGATAGAGCAAAATTCCCGGAAAAGTTATTGAATTTAAAATTATATTTAATTATCCTGTTGCTAATGTTGATTTGCATTCCAGGACTTAAAAGCAGCATTTGAGTCTTTTAAAGGTGGGCGATGTATATCTCTTACCATCACATTACACGGGAAATTAGCTTTCTGCACCAGGGCTCTGAAAAATTCAACATCTTTATGTTGTTTGGCTTGGAATGGAAGCTACCATTATTCCATTTGAAAAGTTTTTCATTGATGTAAATAAAGGTCTCACAAAAGCGAACTTTAACTTTTTTATCAAGTTTGGAAATATTTTTTTCGAAGGTTAAATCGCTTTTCGCTTTCTTCCGCAGTGCAGAGTGCAGTCCTTTTGGATGTACTCTTAAGTTGCAGAACCATCAACCTTTTTTTCACAGACATAATATTATATACTTGAAATGGAGATTCCATCGTGAATAGGACAATCCATTTTTTTGTTTTTAACTGATGAGATTCGATAACAAGTACATTTTGTTTTAGAACTCTGGAACAGATCTCACTATCCAGCATATTGCCCAATTTTTGGTCAGAAAGATACCACGAAAAGACATCGGGAGTTTCAGCAGTATTAGCAGCGGGCGCAACAACAACAGATACAACAGCAGGAGCAGCAATAGGTGGTGGTGGTGTTGAGAAGTAGTTTTTGTTGTTATTCGTTATTATTCTTATTCTTTTTTGGCGTAACTCGTTTCATTTTGTTCAAGCGAAGTTAAATGCAGAGCTCTTTTTTTGTTTGGTCCCATATACCTATGTATTTGTAGGTTGTGTTACGAAGATTTATGAATTTCAGACACTTTTTAACTTTTTGATTAATTTATAGTCTTTTTGTTATGAATATAAGATTCATGTGATGACATTAATTTTTAAAATTTGTAGTCTATTACATAAGAGCAAGTTCGTTCGACCCATTCGTGCATTTTGTTTTTTAGTACGGGAAATAACTATTCCTGCCATACAAATATTTTTTTCCAAATTTTAGAAAACATTTTTTTTTCTCGAAAACTGTTCTCAGGTGCCACACTGGTAACTTCCTTAGAATTATTTTCTTGATTTCTCATATACTTAAAAACGGCTCCCTACAAGTTTGAATAGTATTTTGTGTTAAAATTTTTAAAAGCATTTTTTTTTTATTTCTAAAAAATATTTTTAAGTTTTTTTTTTTGAAAATTCAATATTTCGAAAATCACATGGTAAATTTATTTTGAAACTGGATGGCTAACAATTACTCAATACTATCTACAAATATATCTTCTCATGATTTTCATAAAGCTAAATTTTCTCAAAATAATAAATATATCCTTTAATTTTGACAACCTTACTATAAATGATGCAATAGACATATTTTATAGATAAATATTTAATTCTATTTCTCTTCCTGTACCCGTTTCTCGCTTTAAGACTTGTTCTTCTTCCCCTCCTTGGTATTATGCTAGGCTACGATCGTTGCGTGACAAGAGGAAGAAGTTTTGGTCAATTTTTCTTCATTCTCGATCTCCAACAGACTACTCTAATTATCTTGGTACCTATCTTCACTTTACCGAACTTTACAACTCCCTCTATCAAAATTATTTAATCAAAAACCAATGCAATCTTATTAAAGACCCTAAATCCAATTAGTCAACTTGGCACGAAAATCCGATGTTTATCCTCCGTCTCTCTCTTTCAATAACGAAATTTCAAACGAACCACAAACTATCGCCAACTTTTTTGCTGTTTTTTTTTTAAATCATTTACCGACAACACCTTCAGACCTGATCGTAATTATTTCAATTATTTACCGAATTTCTACCTCGAATCATTTCTACCCCATACCATTGACCCATTTCTCATCTAAAATAAGCTGAATAAACTCAATCATGAGTATCTTCCCGGCCCAGATGGTATCCCCGCCATATTTCTTAAAAAATGCTCTTCAACACTCCCTCATCCTCTTTCAAAAATCTTTGGCTTATCTCTATCTCAAGGAGTATTCCCTCAGTTATGGAAGACCTCTTTCAAAACCCCAATACATAAAAAAGGCCCAAATTGTGAAGTTACAAGCTATCGTCAAATTGCTAAACTTTCACATATTCCCAAAATCTTTGAAAGTATTTTGTATGATATTTTAAGTTTTCGTTGTAAGTCTCTCATTTCCCCTAAACAACACGGACTTTGTCAAGAGTTAAGGACTAATTTTGTTGAATTCGTATCCTTTAGCCTCTCAGCCTTAGAAAACGGAAAAGAAGTCGACGTTGTCTGAACCGATTTCAGTTAGGCCTTTGATAAAATCTCACATAAGCTTATTCTAATCAAACTGTCCACCCTTGGGCTTGAACCTATCTTCTTAAGAAGGATTTCTTCTTACCTGAACACCCGTTACTACAAAGATCGATTCAGATCTTCCTACTCTGATAATTTCTTAGCTACCTCCGGGGTCCCACAAGGGATCCACTTAGGACCTCTCCTCCTTATTCTTACTATTAACGATACTGAGATGGTCATTAAACATTCCCATATTTCACTCTACGCCGACGATACAAAGTTCTTCAAGACCATTTCTTCCACACACGATGCCATCCTTCTACAACTTGATTTGAGCTTAGAGCTAAATATTTCCAAATGTCATTCAAACACTTTTTCACGAAAACGCAGATCAATAAGCGACGCTCTCTTCATTCATCGACTACTTTCAGGGTCTGCTGACTGCACAACTCTCTACAATTCCATCTCTTTCAATACTAATTCCCGTTATATAAGAAATCCTCATCCCTTCTATCTGCCGACCCACCCCTTATGGTTCCAAAGAACCTATTACTCGCATGCTTCGGAAGATTATTTGTAACATTAAATCAACCATCACCATCGTCGTTGACCAGCAGAGTGCATAACAAAGTTAATCTTATTAATCTCTCTTCACCTGATAACATAAACAAACTTGAAATCTATATCAGAATATGGGTGGATTTTTGTCTAAGCTTTGAGGTGTTTCTCTTTCAATCGATGCAGAAACTGAGTATGACATTTTTGCTTTCAGTGAGACTTGGTTACATGAGTATAATTATGACAGAAGAACTTTTTGATCTGTCTCGTTTCTCTGTTAATCGGCTTGATAGATTCGATTGCAGCAAAAAACGTGGTGGTGGCGTTTTAATTGCCATTCGACGGTCTTCATTTTCTTCCTCTATCGATTTGGATTTGGTAATGGATGTCAATGTTCTCAACATAGAGCAGTTTTGTGTCAGTGTGTCGTTAGCTGCAACGAAACTTCTTTTGTTTGTGTGCTACTAGTATTTCCCCCCTGGAAGTTCATCAGCGGTATACGGAAAACATTTAGACAACATTGATAGTGTTGCCACATTATCAGAAAATAGGAGTGCAGTCACTTGTGTCACAGGTGATTTTAATTTGCCAAATTTTTCATGGTATAGGGGAGAGTGGGGCACATTTGAACAATGCTCATAAAATTTTACTCTATTACTCTTTTTTAAAAGTAATTTAAAATTTTAATCTGTCAATACCATATCCATAAACGTCATTGACTTTCCTTGAATATCTCAGTTGTCTCTCGGACTTAGAGGTGAAGGGTACTTTTGCTAGTGGAAGTGTTTTGTTTTCGTTTTTTAGTTGTAAGAGTTTAAATAAAAATTACTGCGCGATCTTAAAACAGGAACACATTTTTTTGGAGGAAAAATAAATTTTAAACCTAATTGCGGTAAGTTTTTTACTGGCTATATTTCAGTTAAATATTTATAATAAATTTTCTGTCACTGGAACAGTTGGGGCAGATTTGAACAAACGTGTTGGGGCACTTTTGAACATGTTCAAAACTGCCATGATTAGTTTTTTTTTACATATTTAAGACATTTAAGAGAAAATTTAATCAGCTTCAACCAATTAATCAAGCAATTTGTTATCTGTTCTATAGGGCAAGTATTAGTTTCAGGTAAAAAATGTTTTTGTCATATCGACCATCAGTCTCTGCGTCTATGCGTTCTCTGTCTCATTTTTGAGCTACTGAATACTGAAAATAAGGCCTAGTTAAGGTTTTCTAGGTCGAAAAAAGCTTGAAATTTGTATAGCCTTAATAATAATATTCTAGTTTAAGCTATTTTTATTCACATAAATTGAAGCTTAGGCTTGGAAAAGAAGTTAAAACTTAATGAACTTAGCGTTGGCTATTTTAAAATAGCTATTACTAGAAAACATCTTTAACTAGCTAGCTTAAGCTTATTCTTATTCACTAAAAATCCAGCTTTTACTTAAGAATCCAAGTTTTAGATTTAGTTTTTTTTTCTTATTAATCCTTGTGGATTTTAGTTTTTTTTTTCTACAAATACATGAATATGATATAACAAAAGTATTAATTTTGAGTTTTATTGATAAGTTCTGATTAAAAAATGAATATAAAGATAAAGTTTTTTTATTCAGTAAAAAAAATTATATCACTGTTCAAAAGTGCCCCTTCCAAGTTCAAAACTGCCCCATACATGGGGCACTTTTGAACATAAGAACCTGTATTGATTTGAGATAAAAATTCAATATAAATATTTCGTTAAATGGACCAAATATTTTTCTAAATTAAACGTCAATACCACTGTTCCATGTGAGTAAAATATCAGGCCAATTGCTCGAATATTATAGGTTTTATCAGTCTGGAAAGCAAAAAGTGTTCAAATGTGCCCCACTCTTCATTACTAATGATGAAGATAAAATTGTCCCATCAATATCAAATTTGGAAAATAAAGTTATTTTAATTCATTATTTATTTTCATTAAATTTAAATCAAATAAATAATATTGTAAATAGTTTAGATAGACTGTTAGATTTAGTTTTTCTTTCTGAAGATTTAAATTTTTCAATCGAGGAATCAATTCCTTTACTTAATAATTCAATACATCATAGAGCAATAAGTGTTCGCATTTCTAGTTATGATTATGATAATTATAATTTATTCAATTCCCCTGTGGTATTTTATCGAAAATTCAATTTGTGCAATTTGGATGTTTTAAAATCATATTTATGTTGTGATGCTTTTTCTTCGTGGCTGAGGTAAAACTCGTCGGTGTCCAGGGTTCTTCCCAAAGAAGCAATAAACTTGGGTTTGGAGGGTCTAAAGCTCCGAATGAAATAATGTTTTTTAATACTCCAAAACTTTCAATGAACTTATTTCGTGGCTACGTATTCAACTATTCATAACATGGTATTTCATATACTTTTATTAACAATATTTATTTTCTTAAAATAAATAACACTGTATTTCATATAATACAGTATCCATAAGTCTAAATAACTAACACAGTATTTCATATATTGTGTACCTAGCACGCAACCTAGGGAAGTAAACGGGTGGAACTCTAAAAAGAGAACCTGTCGAGTGAGCTGCCTTGAAGAGGAGATCAAAGGAAAGAAACGGGTTGGTTTAGTAAATAATAATACTCTTAATACTCTTAATACTCCTAATAATACTAAAGCTTGCCCTACTCTAGCTAATAATACCCTACTATTTTATAAAAAAAATTTAGATTAGCTTCACCATTACGGCAATGCCTATCTATACACTAGATTGGTATCCACACCGGACGAGAATAAAAGACGATTTAGTCATTTTCCCAACGTCCACCCACTTATTAAATCTACGGCTAAGAGTCAGTGTGAATTACTAGAAATAAATGTCAAAATTGTACGTGTATCAAAATGTATATTGGTCACATGACTCCAGATACACTCTGGATACGTGTATTATGATTATATGTAATATAAGGCGGTATGTAGGTGTCGTAACGTTTTGCTCGGTAATATGATTATTGGTCGTTGGTGTCGTAACGTTTTGCTCGGTAATGTGATTAAAATGTTTAGTAATTGTAACGCTTCGTTACAATGTAATATTAATTGGTTATCCGAATTTCAGAATAATAATTTATCTGTTAATTTTAATAAATTTAAAAATTTAATGTGTGATGCTTTAAATAATTCTGTACCTACCTCTGGTTCGTTTTAAGAGGAATTCAAGTCCTAAGTGGTATAATACTCGTCTCAAAAATTAAAAAAAAATGCAAAGAACGCAGCTCATAAACTTTATAAAAAATCAGGTCTCGTGGCTGACTATACAATTTTCTGTCGCTTAAGAAAAGAATTTGTCTTCTTATCAAAATTCATGTACTGTAATTATGTTCAAACTGTTGAATCAAATTTCAGGTTAAATTTAAAACAATTTTGGATGTATGTTAATTCTAAGCGAAAAAGTGTTGGATTTGGACCAGAGAACATGAAATAGCTAATTTTTTTGCCGAACATTTCCAAAGTATCTATAATTCTATAAGTTCTAATAGAATTGATATAAATAATTTAAAAAATCGAACTCCGTTTATTGAGAATCAAAATTATAAGATTTATATTGAAGATTTTTTAAAATTATTAGTTGAACTCGAGCCTAAATTGAAGCCCGATAGTTTGGGGTTTTTTTCCATTGTGCTGACGTTATCGCTTTTCCTTAACGGAAATGTTTAATCAATCAGTATCAAAGGATACTTTTATTGATCAATGGAAGCTTTCAGTGATTATCCCTATTTTTAAATCCGGGAAAAAAGATGAAATTATAAATTATGGACCGGTGACGAAATCTTCTATTATTCCAAAGATGTTAGATAGGTTAGGTTAGGTTGTTGGGCTGACAATTGATGTTGCTATTGTCACACTTAGATCAATGTAGTTCCATTGTGTTACCCGTGAGTGTTATCACTCTTTTCTGATAAAACCTATGTATTCTATTAATCAGTCAAGCCATTTTGAGGCATTGACGAAGTTCAATATGTGTATTCCTGAAATATTAGAAATATCTTCTAGATTGTCAAAGAAGTAGCTACCAAGCCATTTCCTTCTCTGGTGGCATAGTGACGGGCAATGACAGAGAAAGTGTGATGTGTCTTCATGTACCTCTTCATCACCACATCCTCTGCATAGGTCATCTGTACTTAGTTTCATTTTAAATTTATGGTATTTCAATAAATTATGTCCGGTAATTATGCTCGTGAGAGAGCGAAGGGACTTCTTACTAAGTTGTATAATTTTGTCAGTTCTCTGCTTGTTAAAGCAGGGCCATATTTTCCTAGTAGTATCACAGGTGTCAAGTAGATTCCACCTTTCATTGGATTTCCTTAGGATTATGTCTGATATTTTCTGTTTAATGTTACAGAGTGGGATGCTTACTATCTCTGCTTGACTAGCGTCGAGCGCTGATCCCTGTCTTGCCAACTCATCGGCATTTTCATTACCTGGTATGCCGCTGTGTCCCGGTACCCAGCAGAGTGTTTTAAATTAATGAGAATTGTGTTCATAACCAGCACCCAAAGGAGTGGTGAGAGAACTCCCCCCTGTGGGGTGCCCCTGGATGTGGACACTCTCATCTGTATCCCTGCCAGTTCCGAGTTAATTTGCCTGTTCTTTAGCATGCACATAACCCAACGTATTATCGAATTATCGATTTTATTGTCTACTAGAGCTGCCTTTACCGCTTTATTGTTCACGTTATTGAAGGCTCCTTCAATATCGAGAAACGCAGCAAGGGTATATTCTTTGTCGCTCAATGTCTTCTCAATCGTGCTAACGACGCTATGAAGTGCCGTTTCTACACTCTTCCCCTTTGTGTAGGCGTGCTGAGCTGGGGATAAATCAACCAGTTCCAGAGTGCCACGAATATGTAGATCTATCAGTCTTTCAAACGTTTTAAGAATAAACGATGTCAGACTAATTGGCCAGAAATCTTTTACTTCTGTATGACTGGGCTTGCCAGCTTTTGGAACGAAAACCACTTTGACTTCGCGCCATGATAAAGGAACATATCCCCATTTTAGACTGTTAAGGAATATGTTTTTCAGGAGCGGTATTTTTTGGATTTCGCTTTTCTGTAGCTTCATTGGGAAGATGCCATCAAGGCCAGGAGATTTATACGGAGAAAAGCAATCTTATCTTTTCTTCCGTTATAATATCCGATGGTATAATGTGTTCCGTGTAGGATTCTGTTTCCAGGTTGCTGTCATTTGACCCGCAGCCCGGGAAGTGAGTATTTATTAGGTGCTCAAGAGTTTCATTGCAGGACTCTGTCCAGCACCCAGTGGGCGTTTTAAGAGATCCTAAAGGGATTGAATCTTTGGAAAGAATTTTCCTTAATCTAGCAGATTCGTTTGTCCCCTCGATTTCACTGCAAAAAGTTCTCCATGAGCTTCGTTTCGCTCTTTTGCGTTTCTGCTTTAAATTTTCGTTGACTGGTTTTATATACTTCCCAGTCATTCTCATTTCTAGGGTTTTTTGCTAGCATTGCAAAGTCTTCTTTCTCAATGTTAGATAGTCTCGTTAAAGACATTTTTGTTAATCTGTTAAAAGGCCACATAAGTGATTTTCAATATGGTTTTTGGAAAGGTAAATCTACTGTATCTAATTAAGTGGAAGTTTACTAACTTTTCTGTAAATACTTTGGAAAATAATAAACAAGTTCATGTAGTTTACTAAAGCTTTCACTAGGGTGACTTTAAATATTCTTTGTATGAAGCTTGAGCAATATGGCATGTGTTCTTCATTGTTAACATGATTTAAATCTTATTTATATGGCGGTAAGCAAATTGTTATTGTTTAAATCATCTAAAGAAAGTTTTGTCATTTCAGGTGTTCCTAAAGGTAGCCACTTGGGTCCTTTCTTGTTTTTATTATATATAAATGATGTACCTGATTTACTTACGTATTGTAACTGTCTTTTGTTTGCGGATGACATTAATTTTTTTGCCAACCGATCGTTTGCTTTTACAGAAAGACCTGAATGTATTTTGTCGCTAAATGTTCTTCTATGTCTTACAATCGTTCCTTGTTTCAAATTATTCCAATGTATTTCTTAGACAATGTTCGTATTAAAATTGTTCATGATGTTAAAGATCTTGGTGTTATATTTGATGAGAAGTTCACTTATATCACATGAATTACATAATTTCAAAATCTAATTCCTTGTTAAGATTCCTGAAAAGGAACTCTTCCGAAGTTTCTGAACCCTATACTCTCAAGGCTTTATACGATAGTATCGTTAGTCCTTCTTTGGAATATACATGTGTAGTTTGGAATCCAACAGCTCAGAAAGATATTTATAAAATTGAAAGAGTTCAAACAAAATTTTTGCGTTTTGGCCTAAGAAAATTTTTCGGCAATGTTGATATAAGTGCTTATTCTTACCGCTCAAAGTGTTTTTAGTTACGAATTCAATCTCTTGAATTGCGTAGAGAAATATATAGTATAATGTTTGTCAGAGACGTTTTGTGTACTTTTTTTAATTATTTTAATTTACTTTTCCTATTAAATTTATATGCTCCATCGAGAGCACTTAAGATTAGACCATTATTATTTGATGCTCCACATCAAACTAACTATGGTTTTCGAGAACCTTTAAGTCATTGTTGTTCTATGTTTAATGAGGCTTACTATTGTTTAGATATAAGTTTTGAAAGAGATAAGTTTAAGAAATTGTTAATAATGTTTTTAACTTATAAATTTTTAAATAACAAGTATTTAAGATTTTTTTTCTGGTATAGTTTGATAAGATAATAATCTGTATATCACGTATCGTAGATGAAAAATAATAAATAAATAAAAAAAAAATCAAATATTTCGACTTTAACCTCAGCTCACCCTTCCTAAAAATCCGTCTTAATCATCCAATTAATTTAATCCAATCCAAGATTTAAGATTAAGTTAGATTAAGAATTAGCCTTATAAATGGGGTATTGCCCCCATCAAAATTAAGACGCACATAGGAAAACAATTTTAATGTTATCTAAAAAAAAACGTATAAATGTTAAAACAATGGTTTTAGGAATCGTATTTTTCTCGAAAACGACACCTAGAATTTTGATGAAATGTTTGCTATTTCGCTTAATTTTAACGAACCATAAATCGTTTAATAACAACATGTTCTTGCGAAGGGCGAGGAATCGTGTTCTGCTGTACACTTTCATGGACCACGGTGATGTTCTCGGTATGAATATTAGCTTATTGGTTACCGAACCGATCATCCTGTAAAATAGGCACATTGTTTGCACTTACAAAAACTCATTTTTATAATAAAGCTTTATCATATGAACGTACTGTTCAATCGTGTTACTTGAAATGTTGATTTGCCATCAGTAACTGAATGAAAAACAACGGATTTTTAAAGATTTCAGTAAAACAAAATGGTCGCTACATGTCGCCGAAATCTACCCGAGCCTACTGAAAAGACCTTCACATAAAATCTAATTTTTAACGATTTAAAATTGTTATTCTTGATTAAACTCATGGCTGTTTATGACATTCTGTTTAGCTGCAACTTCCAAGACCATTAGTAAGACTTTTAATAACTTCTTCTGAACATTTTTCACTAATAACATTAGTATTTTAAATTTTGAGTCTCTTAAACAGTTTGTGTGACCCATTACATGTGAATTTTGGTTTGTTTTCAAACTTTCCCTTTGATGAATATGATAGTACTAAAATACCAAATTTCATCATTCACCATTAATTTCCAAACAGTAGAATTATGAGTGCCCACATAAGTATCCTGCCGTGCACAGAATACGGTATCCTTCATTCATAATAATCTCAAATAAAGTCCAGAAGCCCATTTAAGCTACCCTCATATTTCTGTTTTCAACCACTTTACAGAAAATTTCCCTTTAAAAAGGATTAATAACCTCCTTGCTTTTATTAAGACCCTTCGGTTTTTGGTTTGCTTTTACCTTTGAAATAAAGCACTCAAAGGTGTTTTACCTCATATTTCAATGGAAACCATTTTAATACTCGTAGTTGGAGTTTATATCCAACTAAGCTGAATACTTAAATTTTTCCGCTATTCTCCATTGAGAACCTTTGCCTGCAAATATTTTGATTATATTCACCACTGAACAGCAAAAACCGGAAGTACACCGATGAACATTTGTAGGAAATTGATGATTTAGGTGAAATAAAACTAGCCATTTCACTGGAAAAGTGTGTGTAACAAAATTGATGAATGAGAAATAAAACATAAAATCGAGAGACATACATACATTTTTCGGTTATAGTTCCATTACCTTAAAACACTTCTCTGAATTCTATAAAAAAGTTTTCAAGTGAATTGAAGCAGCACTTTGCAAATGATGGGAATTGCAATCAAACTTTGATTAATGAACATTGGCTTTTAGATATAAACCTAACAAAGGTTTTCGTGATTCGATACAATTCTTATAATTCACATGCATCACTAAAAATATACTCCACTTCAATTACATTTCAGATTCTTTCTTTGTGTAGTGAGATTAGAGCAAGCTAAAATCAGAGACTCTTCATAAGCGTATTTGATAGAAGTTTATTAACCTAATTTTAATACAAGTCATTTGATATAGGTCTTGAATCTAAGCCGTCTAGAATATATACATATATCTAATCTTAAAAAAAAGCACGATTGGATCGCAAGGCAAGGAACAGGGTACTGGTTTTCAGCATTTAAATGAGCATGAGCATGGTTAAGACTGTTTTTTAACTGTAAAATAAGTTTCATGCTTTAAAGCTTACACCAAATGCAACACGCTGTGATGCTTTTTTATTCAAAGGCTGAGGTAGCGTCAGCTTGTCCAGGGTCAGTCCGAAGAAAGCACAAAACTCGGTTTTGAAAGTTCAGAACTCCAAATAATGTCCGACTTTATTCAGTTTTATCTTAATTCTAACTAACAATTTATTTTATATATTTGTACATTTGTATCAAATCCTTAAATAACTAACACAGTATTTCATATAGTTCACAAATTTTCATATACCTAAATAATTAACACGGTATTTCATATACAAGGGTGAGACGGTGGGATTAGATCCCTAGCCTTAACTGAAGCTATAGGCAGAACGCAGTGGGATTAGATCCCTAGCCTAAGGCAGCGACAAGGCACGGTCAGACGGTAGGATTAAATCCTTAGCTTTGATTGAATTGCCTGGCAAAAATCGGTAGTGAGATTAATCTCTAGCCTCGGCTCAAATCGCAGTGGGGTACAAACGGGGTAGGATTAAATCCTTAGCCTCAAACAGTTCGTGGCAAAAATAAGGGGCGGCGGTGACAGAAGGTGGGATAACTTCCCTAGCCTTGACTGAAGCTATAGGCAAAACGCAGCAGGATTAGATCCCTAGCCTAAGGCAGCGACAAGACACGGTCAGACGGTAGGATTAAATCCTTAGCTTTGATTGAAACGCCTGGCGAAATCGGTAGTGAGATTAATCTCTAGCCTCGGCTCAAATCGCAGTGGGGTACAAACGGGGTAGGATTAAATCCTTAGCCTCAAACAGTTCGTGGCAAAAATAAGGGGCGGCGGTGACAGAAGGTGGGATAACTTCCCTAGCCTTGACTGAAGCTATAGGCAAAACGCAGCAGGATTAGATCCCTAGCCTAAGGCAGCGACAAGACACGGTCAGACGGTAGGATT
The DNA here is from genome assembly GCA_911387755.1 of Chrysotoxum bicinctum. Taxonomy (NCBI): domain Eukaryota; kingdom Metazoa; phylum Arthropoda; class Insecta; order Diptera; family Syrphidae; genus Chrysotoxum; species Chrysotoxum bicinctum. The sequence goes on from OU426989.1 coordinate 154,786,341, forward strand.
AAATCCTTAGCTTTGATTGAAACGCCTGGCGAAATCGGTAGTGAGATTAATCTCTAGCCTCGGCTCAAATCGCAGTGGGGTACAAACGGGGTAGGATTAAATCCTTAGCCTCAAACAGTTCGTGGCAAAAATAAGGGGCGGCGCACAGTGCGGCGACTAGTGGAAAAAAATAATAAAAAAAATGTGCCAAAAATGTGAAGCAAGTATGCCAAATTCAAGGTAATAAGTCTAAATGAATGAATCGACAGTTTATTTATGATAAAGTTCAATTTTCTGTTGTCAGAGATCGTCAGAAGATCAGCAAAATAACAAATAGTGATTTGTAGGATTTGTACTTACCGGTTGAAAGAGCGTTTACTGAAGAAAAGAAAAGAACATACGATATTTTTTTCGCTATCCTCACAATCAGGAGAGAAAATATAGTTATTCTAACTGCATATTTTTTTTTTACATGTAAATTTAAATTTTTTTTTGAGAGTCCAATTCAAAGCTTCTTTTTTCGTGTTAAGCACTGACTTTGATAAGTCATATATTTTGTGTGGGGCCATATGGGAAAAAAGTGTTTTTATTTAAAGAAAGAAAACAATCATATCTTTTAAAAAAAGTAAGTTTTTTTTGCAACAACTTGCACTTTTTCTTGCAAAAAGTGTTTGTTTACGAGCATTTTTTACAGAATGTGTTCAAACAGAGAGCTTTTTGATGTTTGGTTTTCCAACTCAACAGCCCCAGTACCTGGTGTATTGCAGTTATGGATATAAAATTAAATATGCAATCAAATTTAGAAACTGAAGATCAGAAAATCTTAGCAAGACACGCATCAACAACTTGTTCAGAAATAAATAAACGTTGTCACTTCCATCGCTTATACACTCGAAGACTCGGATAGTGATCTTTTTTCGTAATTTTTTATTTTTCGGTTTTTCTTTTTGTTATTACTTTTTTTGAACAATTATTTTTGTCAACAATAAAAGAATCCATTATATTTTGCAAGATCTTTAATGCGATATATTCTGTGGTCGTTGTGCTTTGAAAAAATGTATATTTTCCTACTAACCTTTAAAATATTACAACTTTTGTATATCGAATAATCATCAAATTTTTTAAATGTTTGGCTTCTAACTAATCATTTTACAATTGTAGGCGTGGCAGTGGGTGGATTTTTGTTCAAATAAATTTTTCTTATCAAACACATTAATTTTGTACATTTTTTAAATATCATACGAAAAATTTAAAAAAAATCAATTTTATAGCAAAAGTGGGCGTGTCAGTGGGCGAAATTTGCGCTATTTTAACTCATAATTTCTTCACCGACCAGAATATTAATAATTAAAATCACTATCGTACTAGAAGTTTTCATGTAACCAATTTATTACCAAAAATGGGCGTGGTAGGGGGCGTGAAAATTCCTCAAATTGAGTAAAATCCCCTATTTATTACATTTAGCAACCAATTTTGTATCACAATTATCTTGATTTTGAAAAATAGATTTTTTTCCACTACCTGCATACAATCGACGCACTGTGCGGCGTGCCGCGGTGGGTGAAGTATGTGACTTCGTTACAACGCCATTTCTTTCATGGAGGTCATTTTGTGCGGAAGTTTTAAAAGAAAATTTAATAGAGTGATTTAATTTGTTAGTTATTTTATAGTACAATTTCTACAAATTTATGGTAAATATGAGTGCTAAATCTTTTGTACTTTATGTTTATTTAAATAAAAAAAAACATATTTATTGCTTAAAGATGGGAAGAGCGTCTGACCTTTTTCCAAAGAATGTTGGGCAAGAAGCTAGACTTTTATTTAAGACTACTAACCTATCCCTATCTATCACAGTAGGAGTTTTGAGAAGTTAAATTAAAAAAATTAAGAAATTAAAAAAAAAGGTTGACCTTAAGTCCTCAAAGAAAAGGTAGCTGTGGTCGACCACGACACACATTTCAAAGAAATGATCGCAAAATCAAGGTTGTTTGCCTTAAAAAAAAGAAAATTTACAGTGCGTTTGCTCACGAAAATATCCAAAGATGGAGGAGTCAATATGTGGCAACGCAAAGTTCAAAGGCGCTCGGCAGAAATAAAGTTTATCGCAATGAATCCTGCTCGAAAGCCAAGACTAACGCCTGCAATGAGTTAGAAGCTGCTGGAATGTACTCATAATGAAATGAAATGAGCTACTGTTATCAACCTTTTGGTTTGCTTCAAATATTACAACCAAAAAAATCAATCAAAATGCATTTTTCCCATTTTTGCTTTTCGGATGAATCTTTTTTCCAAGTTTTAACTAAAAAGATAAGTTTTGACTAAAAAGACAAAATTTGTGCGTAGAAGACCTGGCGAGCAGAACAAACCAGAGACATACAAGTCCTAGTAAACTTTCGTTATTATCAGACATCCACCAGAACTGGTTCTCCTGTCTCGCCTTGTCTCTCCAGTTCCCATCGGAAGCAGTCCTACTGAACCGAAGGCGCTCTTCTCCGTCTTGTACGACAACGTCTCGACCATAAAGGAGCTACCTATCTACAGTCTTACAAGTGAATTGGTAGATAAGCGGAATCGCAATTCTATCCTGCATCAGCGTTCGACTACCTAAGTAGAGAAATGCCGCTTGGATGCACACTCAAACAAAATCGTCGTTTGGGTAGTAAGTCCCAAATATTAGGCTGTTGGTCAAAGACATCGTTATTACAATGTGACTCCGAATCAGCTTTATGAAAAAATTAGCAATTCTGTTTATTTTGGCTCCGTTGTATAGAACCTGGTTGGAATAATGTTTTTACTCCGACTCTGGAGTTCTGTGTAATCCAAGGCAAAGTCTAAAACACTGCCTCTCAAATAGTCGAATCTTCTCCATTTGAGATGGAGAAACGCTGAACCACACCGGGCATCCATAGGCAATCATTGGTCAGATGAGGGCCTTGTAGCAAATCACCTTCACCCTGCTATTAAACCGACTGCCGTAAAACAAGCGTTTCTTCAGGGCAAAGGCTCCTCTACCCCTGGTCAGAGCAGCACTTACAATCTGACGAAACAATCGATGACACTAGATTGAACCAAAGTAGGTGCTGCTAATGTTCGATTGTTTTGATAAAACTCGATTGTATCAAGTAACGTGCTAGCACCCCTGATGACTTCGACTTTTGGATCTGCCGATTTTCTTTTTACTTGCGACTTCTAGGTCCTATAACTCGAGATTTTTATCAAAGTTGACATTACGATGAGAGCGAAGACGAAAAAAGTTTGTCTCGCAATTCTGTCTGTCTGTGCGACTACAGCCTAAACGGCTCGGCCGATTATCTTAAAACTTGGTGGATATCATTTTTTGTTTTTCGGCCCACACGTGTTCACGTGTTCCAGAAATTTAAAAAAAAAAAACAGTTCACAAAATTTCATTAAATAATGCTTGAAACAAAAAATCCGATTTTTGATTTTCTCAAAAACGTAACAACCGATTTTGATCATTTTCTTTATGCTAAGGCTCCCCAGAGGTTTGAATAGTATTGTGTATTCAAACTAAAAATACCAATATTTCCAAAACCCCAGGCTCGATTTTCTTAAAACTGGACATTTAAAAGTTTTTTTTAATATACTCTACTAGATTTGAGGAAAAATTTTTTATTTTATCTTAAAACAACGCTACCAACCATACAAATCTTAAAAAATGGTTTTCGAAAATTGTATTTTTCTCGAAAACGGCTCTTAGTAATTTGTTTAATTCTTACGATCTATAATTTAATAAAAAAACAATTAAAATTAAGATATTACTGAGTGTACCTACCATAGAAGCATTTTTCAAATTTTGTATTTCTCATTATCTGCAGAACTGATTTTAATGAATTTTTTTTATAGAGAATCTACTATAAAGTTTGAAAGACAATGCATTTCAAAACTTAAAAAAAAATATGTTTTAATTTTGAAAAAAAAAAATCATTTTTTGTAAAATTTGATATTTAAAAACGAGTCAATATTTTCTTGGGAGAATTTAATTTTAATTTTTATTTGTACAATATAGTAAAAACTTAAAGTAGTCGTACTTGTCAACTTAAAATCTCATTTTCCTGTACCGACCCATTTATGTTCAATATTTTCATCAGTAACAAATTAGTTTACCTAGAAAACTAGAATAACTAACAAATAAATGCTATTCGAAAAATAAATTCATAATTTCAATAATTGCCAAACACAAATTGTATTAATGGAGGAATTTATTCTTGGATTACTTATCAGAACGTTACTTTAACATTACGGTACAAGCCTTTAGTAAAGAGTTAACGTGGCGAATTTGTTTTTCGACAAAATTCGACAACAGGACTACTGTGTACCGTTTGCGTTTCCGAATAAGTAAAACTGTTATAATTGTTCAAAGCAAATATGTATGAAATCCTTGAGAAAACAGCGTAGTCGGTAGTTTTTTACGCAAAGAAAGTTTGTGAAAGATACCTGTAAACTATTGCTTTTTTTTAATAGAGTTAAACCTAGCAGCGACGTCTCATGTGTTATTAAGATGAGTCTGCGATTAATAAACCTAATGATTTTTGCTTTAATTTTGAATTTGTGATTGCGATTATTTCAACTAGTATCTTTACTTACATCTTTTCTCTATTATTTAAAATAAGTCACGAATCTTTCAATATTATATTTTTTATTAAAAAAAAACAACATACAAAGTAAAAAGTTTATAATTTCTTATAGGTCTAGTCAATTCTTTGATGTTTTCTTATGAACTCTTCAATTACCTTATCAAAAAATCCAAAAGTTGGACTTCGTTGCCAAGAAATCAAGAACTGCTTTTCAATTCTGATTGATGTGAATGCAGAAAGTCGGTCTTCTGAAATCGTGCTTCTATTTTAGGTCTTTATTCTTTTCAAAGTTGAAAAAGTTCTTTCTGTTGCTTCGGTGATTGACGGAATGGTCATTATTTATTTACAAAGTCTTTAACTTTCCGAAAAAGTTTGATTTAAATTATTACTTGTAATAAGTTTTGCTATTTCAGTTACACTTTTTTGCTTATAGAATTGAGAATTATAAATAACTTTTAGTTCATTTTTTTAGTTTTAAATAATTCATTTTCAATAAATTTTCATCATATTCTTTTACAGAAAATAAAAGTTCATCTAGAAATGTTTTATTAAAAACTATAAATTGCACAAATTACTTGTTTTTTAAGTCATTGTACCGTTATTAATTTCAATTAAAACTTTTTCAATAATATTTATTTAACTGGTACACTTCTATACAAATCGAAAGTTTTTTGAAAGTTAACAGCAAATTGTTTATTTTGACTCGACTTTTTTATTAATTCTGCACAGTTTGTTATTTCTTTTATAGATTTCTCAATTTCAAAGGATTTTTGCTGAAGTGAACTAAGTAAGTAATCCATTTATTTATCTAATGAAATACATACATTAACATAACGAAACAGAATTATAAGCTATGGCATTACCGTCAGCTCAGTTCGCAATTAATATTTTAACAATTAAAATTTGGTTAACAATTTTGCTTTAATCAATTTCAGTCATCAATAACATTCTATAGTTATAGGCACTTTTTATGAATAAATAAAGGTTTCTCCAATTTAGGCCATTTAGAAAACCTACTGTTGCCTGCACCGTCAAAGAATTTGTTCCTTAATATTGTTGTCTTTGTGCTGCATAGATTGGGCACACTTTAGTTAAGAGAAAGCAGTTCTCTTTTGAGTTAAGGTTACACAAAGTGCAAAAGTGTTTTTAGGGTACTAGACTAGTTTAAAGTTATGGTTACTTTCTAAATAAATAGCATAATTTGGTTGAACAATTTTTAAAAAAAAAATTTCTCTGCAGTTTTTCCATTTCCTCAAATTCTTCGGCTCCCCATACTACTGTTTTCCAATTAGAGTTTATAAGTTTCGGACAGATTTTAGATTTGTTCCATCCCAAACAGCTACATTTGTTCCACAATACTTTTTTCTGATCCGAATGAATTAAGTAAAAAATCATGGGCTAACTAATTACCTGCAAAAATCTTGAAATTTCTGTCTTTCATCGATTTTCACAAAAAACCATGAACTGACCATCTATCTCTAAAAATCTTGAAATTTCTCTTTTTCATCGATTTTAACAAAAAATCATGGACTGACCATCTGACTGATATTCTACCGTCTTTGTGTTCACTAACGTGTTTATAAAAAAAGGTATCTGTCAGGGATGGAAAATGATATTTTTCAATTGTACTGAAATCAGGAATAAAATTGTACTGAAATGATGTCAATTGTACCGAAAACGAATTTGGTATACAAAAAAAATAAATAATTCAACTATTTAAAAGTTTTCCAAAGTACAATTTTACTAAAAAAAATCCAATCAGAAATAACCACTTTGTCTTTTTTAGAAAAAATAAATATCTTCAATTTAAAAGTATATATATATGTACATAACTATTGTATTGTATTGTATTGTATTGTATTGTGATGACGAAACTAAATCTTTTACTTGTCCATTTTTGCGCACCAGCTTATACAAATAAATTGAAATATAAAACTAAAATTCACAAATCTCATCCACAAGTTTACAGTTTAAGCCTAGTACGCAGATCGAGCAAAGACAAATTTTATTTCTACAAAACTTTTCCAAATGTCGCGCAAAAGTTTGAATTTAGAAAAACAAAAAATACTGTGAAGTATCTATCAAGCAATAAATATTCGTGTAAGTGTTTTTTTTAGTGTATTTATGGAACGGGTTATCTTACAAAAGTCGGTCATACCTATTTGGAATTTCCTCTTGATGCTTTCAAGAGAATCATCAGCAGCTTTTACATAAAACCAGTTTTGACAAAAATCACTTTAGGAATACGGTGGCTGTCAAAATTTGTCCCGCAAAATAATGCTTCTATCATTCTTTTTCCTGGCAAAATTTAGTGGAGACTTTTTGATATATTAAAGTACAGCAAAACACAAAAGTATCAATTTTGCTCGAGCTGCGTACCTCAGAAAAAAATCCAAGATAAAATTTTTCCCAGGAAAAAAATTGTATGGGAGACAAAATTTTTCCCGATCTGCGTACTAGGCTTTAGTGTTTACAGAACGAAGTGATGTCTGAAAGAAAGTTGATCGATGAAGACGCAGAAAAGCAAGGCGCCATCTAGAAGTGAAAACTGTGATCAAGAGTTATAAGGGCTTACAGCTAAGAGTTATTGTTCTGGTATTGGTATGAAAATGAATGCATTCAGGCCAGGATGATGTATTCAACTTTCAATTTCCTTCTATGTGTTTTTGTTTTTTTTTGTGAAATACATAAAATATGGAAATTTTGTAATTGTACTGAATTAAGACAAATTGTACTTTTGTACTTGTACAAACTCAATTGTATCGAATTCGGTACAATTGTATCGAATTTTTCATCCCTGGTATCTGTAACTTGATGGTAAAAGCTTTTTCTTGTATTTTCCAGTTCATCCTTGGAAGCAAATTAAAGTGTTCTCCTATTACTGTAGCGTTATTGGTCAATTCCACATTTATAACAAAGTTTTTGACTGAACTTCAAAATTGGTTATAAAATCTACCCAGTCGTTATTTACCATACTTCAGAATGGTCTATTACAGAACTGTCTTGACCTCCAATGAAAGTATAATGACCTTCTCGTAAAGTAAACTACTCGTATATAACACATCAGTTTGTGCGAATAAAGGTATTCGAAAATAAGTTTAGTAAAAAATTGTTTTAAACTGGCTTAAAAACTGCAAATAACCGCGACAGTAGTATTTTCACCGCAAGTGTGTTCTGTGTCATCAATAATTAAGTATAAACCCAAATACAGAAATTAAGTTAACTCTTTAATTTTCAATTAAATTCAATAAACGCGAATTAAAGGACCATTTTGCATTGCCAACGGAAGGAATTTGTTTTATTAAAGATCGAGTTCGTCGATTTCACTTAAAAACCCACTTTAGTAATGCTGTCAGCACTTTGGTCATTGCTTACATCAAATAACTTATAGAAACGTTCTTCAGATTCTCCGTGTATCCAACAGTACTCCAAACTTTTTCCTTCTCATTACTTTTATTCGCAAAAATTAGAAGAACAATAAAGGTTATTTTGCTTAACAGATCCTGTAGGTACATATTTCTTCCATTTTTTGTGTATTCTGATTTGAGATTATTTAACTTTGGTGTAGGTCTACCTGCATCAATTCATGTCTTTTTTCGTCATAACTTAAGGAACTGAATGATTTTTCTAATAAGTCATTAACGCCATCTTCCACTTCACTCATGATCTTGAAAATTTAATAAAATATTTTGTCTAAATAATCAGCGTTCAACGCAAACTTAACTTTTAAAGGAACAGCACATACAAACTTCGCAAACAAAAAAAAAACACGATTTACATGCACTAGGTGCCTATCTTTTCTCGTAAAATAAAACTGACTAGAAAAACAAGCGCCCGACGCTCGTTCCTAATCCCATTAGTTACAATGAAGTTATCGAGCATTGGCCGGTTTGAAAAAAACCAATAAGTGCACTGATGAACTTCGTACGAACTCACAAAAAAAATAGTCGTTTGTAACGTAGTTACCGAGAAATTCTCTGTTACAGCTTTGAAGAAGTTTCATCCATGTGAAAATCTTGATGTGTTTTTCAAGTGCACAAGCAAAACGTCTGAAAAAAACTAAGTGCACAGTGGAAAATTCGCACGAGCTCGAAATAAAAAAGAGTCGTCCTCGTCGTCCCTCGTGTATAAAGTGGATACTCAAAAGCGAGTAGCATGCATTGGTTCCAATGTACTCGTAGTTTGTATGTATTGGGCGGGTAGAAAATATGGTTCGCACGAACTGATTTTATGTATACCTACTACAGAAAAAGGGAATTTCAAATTATGATGGATGGATGACAAATAATAAAGATATAGGAAATATGTGTTTGTGAACGATTAGTCGTAGATGATGCGGGAAAATAGCACTTGAAATGTAATGTTGGATGAGTTGTGCTTTGTGGTTTTTGATGTGGATGTAAAATTCACTGTTTAGTGTGAATTTTGGAGTGGCTGCATCATCGGTCCATATATCTACGAGAACGCCATTGGTGACCCGGCAATCACCATCAACGTCAAGATGATGACAGTTTCGATCCCTGCCGTCATCTATGTCGCTTTAATTCCATTTAAAACCTTCTAAAAATTATCATCAATGGGTTGCTGGTTTACTCAATACATGTTGTTCAGGCATAACACTAACAACATGTAATTGAGTTAAACTAGTATGCCCAACAAGGATGAACACGAATAAAAATAATGTGAATTATAAGCGACATAGAAATTAGACACGGCATTCTCCGCTTTAGTTCAGCCGCCATCCCTGGAGATAAAATATCTGAGACAACAACCTTCAGTCTCAGAACATCGTGCCACACATCTTTCCTATCCTTCTTTCTCTTCATTAACTTCACGCCCGTGCTGTGTTGAAACATTTAAAGGGTAATCATAATCCCTTGAGCGCGGGTAGATTATAAAAAAAAAAAAGCGCTTTCTGTGCATGATGACAAGTTTCTATTGGTTCGAATTGTATGATATGGACACCGACGAATTGCGTTCTTTTCAACAGCCCACTGCCCGTGCCACTATGAACATTTTGCAAGAACGATTTCCGAACATGGTTATCCCCCGCATAGACGATGTAAATTGGTCATCGAGACCGTGCGTTTTGACCCCATAAGACTTCTGCTTATGAGGATTTCTTAAGTCTATGCCAATAAACTATAGACAACCACTCGATATTTCGACAAAGTAAAGCAAAGCTACTGTGGACATTTAAATGATGTTATATTTTAAATGTAACCGGTGTCTTTTGAATAAATGTAACTGACAGTTTGTTTTATTCAAATGTAAACTTCGAAAATGCTAAATAAAAACCCTTTATAATTTTTACTTGCGACTTAAAGGTACTATAAAGCTATGCATTCGTAAAAAAAGTCGAACCCGAGATTTTGATCAAACTTGACATTACGATGATAGCGAAAACGAAAAAAGTGGGACTAGCAATTCTGTCTGTCTGTCTGTTCGACTATAGCCTAAACGGCTTGGCCGATTTTCGTTAAACTTGGTAGATATTGTTTTGAATTTTCCCCCCGTTTTTCTTTTTTTTTCTTAAGACCAAAAATAACGGTACCTGTCATACGAATTTTTTTTTTCGAAATTTTATAAATATTTTTTTTTCTCAAAAACTGTCCCACAGATTTTTTTAAAAAAATTAAAGAAAAAAATTTTGTTAAAGCTAGAAAATGGTTGAAAAAAATTTCCAAAAAATGGTTATTTTTGGTACCGCTCTTGGGAGCATTTTTTTTTTGTTTTTGATTTTCTCGAAAACGGTTCAACCGATTTCAATCATTTCTTTTTTGTGCTAACGCTTCTCTAAAGTTTGAATATTATTGCGTATTCAAATTTTCAAAACATTTTTTTTTTGATTTTGAGAAAAATTTTAAAATTTTATTTTTGGAAACTCAATATTTCGATAACCTCATGCTCAATTTTTTTCAAAACTTTATAAATAAAAGTTTCAGAATACAATGTACAAGATTTGAGAAAAAAATTTTGGTTTTACCTAAAAATAAAGGTACATACCCACCATACAAATATTAAAAAGTGGTTTTCAAAAATCGTATTTTTCTCGAAAACGGGTCCCAGAAATTTGATAAAATTTTTTTCATTTCAATTAATTTTTACGATCTATAATTTAATAAAAACAAATTTGAAATCAAGATATTACTGACTGTACCTACCATAGAACCATTTTCTCGAATTTTGTATTTCTCATTATCGACACAACGGATTTTAATGAATTTTTTTTTAGAGATGCTTCTAAAAAGTTTAAAAAATATTGCATTTCAAAACTTAAAAAAAAAAATATTTTTTGAATTTTTGGAAAAAGGAGTAATTTTTTTTTGGAAAATTTGTTACATAGTATGTATATGAAAAACCGCTTAATATTTGTTTTGTAAATTTAATCAGTATTCGTTCATTAATAAAAAATTAAAGTTGGCGTTCCAATTTTGTTTTCTTAAAAATGCTTTAAAAATGTTGTATATGAAAGCTTATTTTTTTTTAAAGAAACCACTATAACAACTTATAATTTTTGTTCTTGCATAAATTCATATTTGCATAGCATTCTGTTTTTATCTCTTTTTTTTTTTTTTTTAAGCTCCTACACCATCAGCTCCAAACTTGTTTGGGAAAGCGTGATTAAGCTTAATAAACTGGGCAAGAATAACACTGTCACGCTTCATTGGGTACCAGGCCACGTTGGTGTCCAGGGCAACGAAGTGGCAGACTCCTTAGCAAACATAGCTGCATCGACACCCCTTACAGGGCCAGAACCCTACTGCGGAATAGGAGAAAACGTGATTAAAAACAAAATCAAAACAGAAGAGGAGACAAAAAGATCAAAGATCTGGAAGGAACTCCCTAAGCTAAGACAGGCAAAACTCCTACTCGGGGACTACAGAGAGCGTTTTCTAACCTGAATTAGCTTAAGTAGGAACAACCTTAGGAAAATCACGGGGCTTCTCACAGGCCACTGTAGGTTGAGAAGACACCTCAACATCCTTGGCTTGGTGAGCAACGCGACTTGCAGATTCTGCAACACTCACGAAGAGACACCTGACCACATACTGGGGAAATGTGATGCACTCGTGCATCAAAGGCACAAGTATCTGGGCAAGCACCATATAAAGGAGAGCGAATTATCATCCCTTAAAATACTCCAAATACTTCGATTCCTCAGAGGAGCAGATTTGGAGGAAGAACTGTAATAATGAGCCAACCTCATCCAGTTCTAGATGGGGGACACAATAGATCTTTAGGTCGCAGTGTTTTTATACCCCAATTTATTCATTCATTCATCTCTTACTACTGAAAGAATTTAAAAAAATGATTTTATCCTTATGAACAGTTTTTCTCTAATAACATTCGTTTTTAAAATTCGTAGTCTATTACATAGGAGCAAGTTCGTGCGACCCAGTCGTGCATTTTATTTTATTTAGTAATATCTATACTGTGGGTGTTTGATTGGATTTCTAGATAATCACCTTTTAATCACCATAAATTACATATGTTTGTGATTGCGTGCAAACAAATCAAAGCTAACTGGAATTCCAAGCCCACTGGGAGATCTTTTAGCCAAATATATGTTTGAACCGGACAAACTAAATAAAATCATTCTACCCACAAAAGATCTTATCAGGTAACACACTACCTACTTTCAAAATAGCTCACCTTTTGGGATAAAAATAAACTTTTCTGAGAAAATTGAAGGTAAATTTATCGCAGTTATTTCCTTTAGTGCCAAAACATTTCAAATGCTATGATGTGACATCAAAGTTAAAAAAGTCCACATAGCTTGATCCTAACATCATAACAAGCACAACCAATTTGAACTTTTTGTTGCCTTACCTACAAAGTAAAAATCAAAGGGATGATAACGTAAAACAAAAGAAAAACACCCAAACATAATCATTAAGATAGGACAACGTTTTTATTGGCCAACATAATTCTGAGCACACAACTAATATTGAGAACAACCAAAAACACAAACTCGGGGTAGACCTTATCTACCTTGTACAAAATATATTCAGTAATTTAACCATGTGTGCTAACTAATATATTGAATCCATTTTAACACCTACGAATCTGAAGGACACACGCCTCGTGCTTATAAAAAAAAAAACACTTCGACTTTTTCATCACATAATTTATCATTTTTGTTTGAAAAAAAAATATTGCTTCTCCAAAATTTCTGCATGTGAAAGCTATTTGTTATGTTCAAAAGCAATAATCCAGGCTGTAAAAATAAAATGTACGTGCTTGATAGAAGATGCTTAAGAATGTGTGCTTATGCTTACGAGTATTTCGTCAAAAATCATGTTTGCTGTACCTTCTCCGCTCTCAATAAAATATTCTGAAGAGTTATGTTTTAAATTGAAATAAACCTTTTTATTTCATACTTGAGCATATATGCATTCATATGCTCATAAGATGAATATGTATACAACAGGATTCCATCGACAGACGATGCACAGCCAATAGGAGTATTAACAACGAAAATCCGATCAAAGTTCGATTTTCCAACAAGTAAAATCAAGAAGTAAGAGTTTAATGTAGCAAATGCAAATATTCATGAGTTAATGTGGTGCAGATTTCTTTGAGATTTCAAGCTCTTGTGATGAAAAACTAATTGTATTTCTAATTAAAATTTTATTAGTTTTTACTTGCGACTTATAGGTACTATAAGGCAAGTTATACATTCGTAAAAAAAATCGAACTCGAGATTTTGATCAAGTTGATACGAACAGTTTTCTTTAATAACATCCGTTTTTAAAATTCCTAGTCTATTACATAGGAGTAAGTTCGTGCGACCCAGTCGTGCATTTTATTTGATAATGGAGTGAAAACTTCGACAAAAGCTTATCAAAGAACAGTTTCGTCGGATGTCGTAAATCCTCTCAATTAGATAATGCTCGAAAACAAGATTCTGCTCCAGGCCACAAAGCAAAAACCACTCAAGCGTGGCTAAAACAAAATGTACCGGACTTCATATCAGAGGAAGGTTGGCCAGCTGGAAGTCCAGACCTTAATCATTTGGATTTTAAGCTCTGGTCCGTTTTAGAGGGAATGGCCTGCTCTACTCCCAGGAGATAGGAACTTAGGCATCAATTTCAGTGACTCGTAAGTTCTGTGAGTAGCAATTTCGTTTCTCTTTTGGAACATCATCAACATAAGAAGGAAATATATTGTTTGCATAACTCCTTATGACATTGTACTGATGTCGAGACAATTAAGCTTCCACCATCTTTGATAAACCTTCTAAGGCAGACATTTTTTTGAACTTATTACAACTTTGTAATTTGTTCAAAATTTCTGAGGATGTGCTTCTTTGACCAAATCAGCTTCTTGTCTATCGTAAGCTCATTTGAGATGCGAAAACAAGTTTAGGTGTTGGAACAGTACTTAATAACTCGGCAGTTCAATTTAGTCTTTTCTGCTCAATACTATTGGCAAAATCAAGTGCAGGGTGTCCAGCGGATGAAGTATATTTTTTGAACCAAAAATTTTGATTGAACCAACTTTTTCTAGAAAAAAAAAGTTTTTTTTTTTCATTTCGGGTAAACGATCCCATTCTGTTATGAAATGGGATTCAAAGTGGCTTAATACTAGTTTTAAATTGGTGATGTGTCTTGGGCTGCACAAACTTTTATCAGCATCTAAGAACTTTTGGTAAATATTTTTTGGTTTGCTTGAGAAATAAATTTCGACTAGAAGGTATAAATATTCGACGGAATAGATATTATGTATAACAGCATTTTTGATCGATTTTCGGATTGCTCCGATAATATCCTTAATTTTTTTTACTTGCGACTTATAGGTACTATAAGGCAAGTTATGTATTCGTAAAAAAAATCGAACTCGAGATTTTGATCAAAGTTGACATTACGATGATAGCGAAGACCAAAAATGTGGGTCTCGCAATTCTGTCTGTCGGTTCGACTACAGCTAAACGGCTCGGCCGATTTTCTTTAAATTTGGTAGATATGGGTTTCATTTTTTCCCCCTGGATGTTTTTTATTTGTTTTTTTAAGACCAAAAATAACGGTACCTGCCATACATTTTTTTTTTCGAAATTTTATAAATATTTTTTTTCTCAAAAACTGTCCCACAGATGTAAAAAAAAAAAAATCATAAAAATTCATTCAGTTAAACCTAGGTAATGGTTGGAAAAATTTTTCCGAAAAATGGTTATTTTTGGTACCCCCCTTGGAACCATTTGTTTTGTTTTTGATTTTCTCAAAAACGGTAGAACTGATTTTGATCATTTTTTATGTTAAGCAGTTTCAATATTATTGTGTTTTCAAATTTTCAAAAAAAATTTTTTTAGATTTTTTAAAAATATTTAATTTTTTTTTTTTTGAAAACTCAATATTTCGAAAACCCCATGCTCGATTTTTTTAAAAACTTGATAAAAAGAAGTTTCTTCAGATAATCTACAACATATTGGGAAAAAATTTTATAACGGTACCTTCCATACAAATATTAGTTTAGTTAGTTTAGTTTATTGACTTCAAAAATATACATTATTTTCATTTTTATAAGAGTATGACTAAGTCTATAGTGGTTTAGCCGAAGGCCGTCTACCAGATTGACATTTGTATTATTTTTAATCATATAATTTGAAAAAAAAAAAAACTAAAATACAATATATTAAATAGTGGTATTTATAATTGTTGTCGGCTATTATTCAAGCGGATATTCAAAAATTTTCTTGTACAATGCGGGTTCTATAATGGAAAGAGGTAACGATGTAGTTGTTTAACAGGTCCCAACCTCGTTCTCCATTCAAAATGTTGATTACTTCTGTTATGTCCAGAACTTCTACCCCAAAGTAATATCTGCGAAATTCCTTTAATATTGGGCATATTCCAAGAAAGTGAAAGACATCTTCTCGTACTTTATGATTACATAAATCGCACAATAATGGTAGCTCTGGTCTGTGAGGTATGAAGTTTAGACGGATAAGTTCTCCTCTTATTTTAAATATTGTGCTTATTTTTTCGGAATTATTATGGGTCAGAAAGTAGGTGTTGTTATTTAGGAAGTGGTTCAATTTGCTGTAGTAAGCTCGATATTGAGATGATTTTGCTTCAACCATAAACTTGTCGTATATCAAATTTCCCATTTTCTGGAGCAGGTCTTTGGATTTAAGCTTAATGGAATCAGAGCTCTCATTGGTCGTTACCGTTAAGGTTGTCGAACACTCGGCAGCTATTTTTTTCCACTCCTCTACACAGGTTCCACCAGAACTAATCATTTGAGACAGTACCAACTTTGGGATTCTTTCTTCTTTCATCGACATTATTTTTGCTATATAGTCGAAATGGATTTTCAGGGTATCTAAAAATAGTGGAGCTACCCCTGTTTCCAGGTAGAGCATATAATTCGGTGAACTACTGGGCAACTTGAAAGTGGTTCGCAGAAAAAATCGTAGGAACTTTTCAACAGCGTCGAAGGGAAGGTAACCCCAAACTTGGGCTCCATAGAAGAGTATGGAAATTACAGCTGTACGAAAAATTTTGTTTTTGGCAGCATGAGATATATTATTCTTGGAAATGCAAGTTTTCCAAACAGAGCACAAAGCACGCTTAGCTTCTGATAATTTGGCATTGAGATGTTTATTAAAGTTCAGGTTTGATGTAATCACGATTCCTAAGTACTTATATTCCTTGACAATTTCTATTTGTTCCTCTCCGTAACTCCACTTTTCCATTCTCGAATACCTGCCACCTCCGTTTCTCAAAATCATCATTTTTGACTTTGAAAGGTTAACTGTTAGGTTCCAGGTTTTGCAGTAGAGTTCCAGTCGGTTTATCATTAACTGCATGCCATCTATAGTTTCTGCAAAAAACACAATATCATCTGCGAACATCAAGCCGGGTATGTTTTTCCCGTTTATATTGATTCCACCTTTCACCGTATCAAATAAGTCATTTATGTATAAAATAAATAAGAGTGTGCTAAGGACGCATCCTTGCTTAACGCCCATCAAGGTAGGAAATTCATCTGAAAGAAATTTTCCATCCCAAACACACGCAATATTTTCCACGTAGCTAGCTCTGATTATAGATACCATTTTTGTTGAAATTCCATGTTTCTACAGCTTGTAGAAAAGTGTTTCACGAGGAATTGAGTCGAATGCTGTTCGGAAATCTACGAAGAATGCATACAGCTTTTTGCCTTTTTTCTTGTAGTTATCAGCGATATTTACCAAAGAAAAAATCTGATCAATCGTTGAGTAGTTTTTCTTAAATCCCGCTTGGCATTCATGTAAAATCTTTTTAATTTCTACCCATTCACTAAGCCGGTTAAAAAGTGTTGCGCCGAAAATCTTTGCAGCAGTATTTAAAAAAGAAATTCCCCTATAATTTTCTGGAATTTCGGGATTTCCTTTTTTATGCAAAGGAAAAATAATTGACTTTCGGAAACTACCAGGAACATCGCATGTCTCAAAAATTCGTTCAAATTCGATAGTAAGGAGTTCTAAAAACTCTGGTGTAGCATTTTTGTAATACTCAAACGGAATTCTGTCTTCCCCGGGAGCTTTTTCGCATTTTACGTTTAGTATAACTCTTTTGATTTCGGCCAAAGAAATAGGGGCATCTAAGAACTCATCAACAATTAAAGGCTCTGCATACTGGAAAACGGGAGATATTTGCGTTATATTAAAGTGATTCATAAAATGTGTTTTTAAATGTTGAATGTGCAAAACCGTTGATATCGTATTCTTTTTACCGGTTACCAGCCTAACTGCTTTCCAGAATTCCGATGAGGTTTTCGCTTTATTGATGGATTCCATATTTGATTGATCAAAATAAATCTTTTTTTCCTTACAAAGCGCTTTGTAGTTTTTGTTAGCCGTAGCATACAGAGTTTTGAAATTGTTATTGTCGGTTGACCTGACTAGTTTCAATAAAGCAAAAGATAGGTTTCTGGCTCTCATACATTCATTGTCGAACCACTTATGTATTTTCTTTAATAAGCTTTTGCCCGATGTATTCGGAGGTGCTGCTTTTTGTATAGTGTTCGTTAGAGATTTCATGTTTATAATGTTGGAGGCATTTGGGGTCATCAGTTTTTCAAGTTCACTGTTTAAGTTTTTTTGGTATATCTCAAGGAAACTGTCTTTCCATTTCAATTTTGGGAGGATTTTCTTAAGTTCCGGATCTGTTGCTTCACTTTGCGATTCTATCGATTTAAAAGTTACTACCAAAGGCATGTGGTCGGAAAATGTTTTTGCTGCTACTTCAAATTCTTTAAAAATAGATATCCAATCTCCTGATAAGAAACAGTAGTCAATTATAGAACAGGCTGTCCCTTCACCTGTGATATCGCCATCGCAACTTCCATTCACTACGTGACAGTCAAATGCGTCTGCTAGTTCGAGGATTTTAAATCCTTTCGCATCGCAATGTTCATCTTTCGAAGTTCTTTTGTAAAATATACGAGTTGAATCAATACCAGTATTGAAGTTATTCTGATATCGACCTATTCTTCCATTAAAATCACCGATTAACATAATATTTGTAGATCCCAGCACATTTAGAAGGTCTCGTAATTTTTCAAAATCGCGCTGCCAATGGCTGCAGTTAAGATATATTGGTAGAATATGAAGGATTTTGTTGCCTATTTTGATTTCAAAAAAGCAAGAATCATCAATGATTTTAAAGGTTATTGCAATATTTTTAAGCTTTTTCTTGTATCCTAAGAGTTCACCACCACTTCCTCTGCCAAATATGTTTGTCTTAACAGCTGTCAAGCATTCTATTTCGTAATCCGCGAAAATATTCTTAAAACTAGTTTCATCATAATTTGTTACATGTGTTTCTAATAAAATAAATATATCAAAATTCTTAATATAATTGAAAAAATCAGGGAATGATCTTTTGTTATTTAGCCCGGCGACATTATAGCTTAATATTTTGATTTGTGAAAAAAGAATGTTCGCCTGGCAGACGGTTTGTACTCAACTTGATGATGTCCCGTGTGGACTCTCGTTCAAATTATGTACAGCGGTTGTCTGGCCAATTATGTTTGTACCTTTAGCATTTCGATGTTTGACATTTCGTTTATGTTTTGAAGTTGTTGTTGTCATTTCGTTGTTATTATTTACTATTTGTGTTTTTAAATTATTTAATAAAATTAATAAAGATGGTGGAATTTCTCCGATTAAACGATTCAACACTACTAAACTATCACTGGCCATGTTGTTTTCAGTTTTTAACTCCTGAGATGAACCCCAGATGAACACAGTATCTTCTACGAACAATCTGTCGTCTCTCACAAAAATTTTCTTGTCTGGTTTGGACTCGCGTAGCACCTTCATAACCGATATCAGTCTGCCTCTTCTTAACCGTGCACTATGTGGCAAATCCTTGTGAACACTTATTTTTGTTCCTTTAAGGTTCTTGGCGCTTCGGAGTACGCTGTGAGCAGTTGATCGAGATCTAAATTTCACAACTACTATTGCTCTTGGAGAATCGCTTCGATTTACTCGGTGTGCTGCTTCAATGGACGTGTTAGCTTCGTTTTCGTTCAGCAGTCCTGCACATACATTTTTAGCTTTTTCAACTGGGTCCATGTTTAATTCGGGTGGTAAATGTACAACCACATTTTCCTCTAAAT
Source organism: Chrysotoxum bicinctum (assembly GCA_911387755.1). Classification (NCBI taxonomy): domain Eukaryota; kingdom Metazoa; phylum Arthropoda; class Insecta; order Diptera; family Syrphidae; genus Chrysotoxum; species Chrysotoxum bicinctum. The sequence continues at coordinate 154,805,525 of OU426989.1, forward strand.
TTCTATGCAAAATTTTTTCAATTTGCGCTTCTAGAAGCCTGTTTCGCTCTTCTAAGAAGTCGACTTTCGCTGTAATTTCTTGTTGTTTTGCCTTAAGGTTAGGTCTACCTCAGAAGCAAACTCAAATCTCATGTAAAAACGTGTACATGTATTGGTGCACAAATATGGCTCTCTTAGTTCAGAATTTTTGTGTTAAGAAAATAAATTTAGCTCGTCTCGTCTCTTCAGGATACCTCTTTTTTCGCATCACGCATAGAGATAGAGAAAGATGGAATAGAATATCAAAAAAAAAATAACAGAAAACGGGAACAAGGCACGAGCGGCAAGCCGCACAGGCAGCGCGGTCAAATCAGCGAAGAGCAATTGAAATTCAGATTTTGTCACAAGTTCTGCAACGAGTTTTGTGTTGTTTTCTTCAAGGATTTCTTTCAAGTTTTTCGCAGTGATTCCTGCTGATGAACCCATTTTAGCAAAATCTTTTGAAGGACCTCCTTTGGGATTATTGAAGTGATCGGGAGAGGTTTCTCCTAGTCCCCGTTTGGTCATTAGTTAGGTTAGATTTGGCGGAACCTTAACTTTTGATTTAAGGGGTCTTAAAAGCTATGACTTACTGATATTTTGTTTTCCAATGTAAGAAATGTACTTATATGATTATTTCACAACAATTTTGGATTTTTTATTTAGATATATCTTTTAATTTTGTGTCTTTTATACAGAGCTTTTCTTTTTCAAAACCACTTTGACAGATCGCAAAAATGTCAATCATACAAATATTAAAAAATGGTTTTCGAAAATTGTATTTTTCTCGAAAACGGTTCCGAGAATTTTACTTAAATTTTTTTCTTTGGATTAATTTCTAAGATCTATAATTTAATAAGGGCGGTCAGCCATCAGACGAATAGGGGGAATAACATGTAGCATACGAAAACATGCACGTGCCGTAACTATTCGGGACTGGTGGAAGTCTGATCATAGCCTCTTCGTGGCGGCCGCTAGAAACAAGCCTTTAAAAAGGTTTGGCTAATATGATCAGGCTGGTTCCTCAGGTTGGCGACAGGTTAATTCCCTGTCCCGTAAAACTTTTGAATTACGAGACCGACAACAAGCCTCGGAAACGGACTGATCACACGACGACAACCAATGCAACGAAAACTGAAAAATGATTTACGAATTTTCTTATGGAACGTACGATCGCTCTATAGAGCTCGAGCTGCTCAGCAGCTAGCCGATGCCCTGTCAAAATATAAAGCTGACATAACAGCTCTTCAAGAAATCAGATGGACAGGGAATGGTGTTCTACAGAAGAAAGAATATGACATATACTATAGCTGTCATACAAAACACCATGTGCTCGGGGTAGGCTTCCTAGTCAGCGAAAAAATGAAGTCTACCATCATCGGCTTTAACGCTATAAGCGAAAGGCTATGCACCCTTCGCGTGCGAGGCAAATTTACGAACATCAGCCTCATTAACGTTCACGGACCTACGGAGGAGTCCTCAGACGAAGAAAAAGAGACTTACTACGAACAAGTCGAGAGGGCCCTCAATGCCTGTCCAAGGTATGATGTTAAAATCATCCTTGGGGATTTGAACGCAAAAATAGGTCGGGAGCCGGTATTCAGGCATTACGCAGGCACCCATAGTTTGCATGAGAACACTAATGACAATGGACTTCGAGTCTTAGAATTGGCAGCATCGAAAAACATGGTCGTTGCGAGTACCAGGTTCCCGCGTAAAGATATCTACAAAGCCACCTGGGTATCACCTGATGGAGTCACTCGTAACCAAATAGACCACGTGTTGATAGACCGTCGCCACTACTCGAACTTGATGACGGTACGAACGTACCGAGGTGCCAATATCGACTCGGATCACTATCTTGTTGGTATGGTTTTCCGAGGGCGGATTGCCTTGCGAAGACGCATTGCATCCGCCGATCAGGTTCGAATCAACACGGCTGCCCTGCGCAATGAAAACACCAGTAACACCTTTGGTAATGCGTTAGGACTCGCCCTAGAATCACTTGATTTAGGGAGAGTAAGTCCTGGAGCCAGTATGCTGGGCGTAAATGAGAAGTGGACACGCCTTAAGAATATTGTCATTAGTACTGCCAACTCCATCTTAGGCAGCAGTCGTAAAAATCGGAACGACTGGTTTGATGATGAATGCAAGCTAGCGACTGAACGTAAGAATGTTGCGTACCGAGCAATGCAACAATCTCATAGAACGCGGGCACGCGAAGAGGAATTTAAAGAGCTCAGAAGAATAGAAAAACGGCTACACAGACAAAAAAAATCAGCCTGGGAGAAGAACCTAATCTGTGAAATTGAAAATAGCCGAGAGCGAGGTCCGCACCAGGCGCGGAAGTTCTACCAATCCGTCCGAAACATGACGCAGTACACACCACGCTGCACATACTGCAAGGACGGAGAGGGAAATCTGATCACCGATCCTGAAAGCATACTGGAGCGATGGGAAGTGTACTTTAATGAATTGCTAAATGGTCAGCTCACTGCAGAAGTGGAGGCTCCACTACTTCAAGAAGAATACTCTATGTTGCCGCCACCAAGCATAGAAGAGGTTGAGAAGGCTATAGGCCGGCTTAAACAGAACAAATCCCCGGGAGCCGATGGCATACCAGCCGAATTATTTCATCACGGCGGGCCAGCCTTACGTCAAGCAATTCATGATATTATAGTGCACGTATGGGAGCAAGAAGAAATGCCAGAAGACTGGCGAAAAGGCATAATATGCCCCATACATAAGAAGGGAGATGTCACAACGTGCAGCAATTATAGAGGTATCACGTTGTTGAGTACCGCCTATAAGATACTCTCCTCTATCCTACAAGACCGGATAACCCCATACGCTAAAACCGTCATCGGACAATATCAGTGTGGTTTCATTCCAGGCAAATCAACAACTGATCAGATCTTTACCCTTAGGCAGGCGATGGAAAAATGTCTAGAATTTAACATCCCAACATACCATCTGTTTATAGACTTTAAGGCCGCCTATGATAGCATAGCCAGGGTAGAACTTTACAAAGCCATGAGAGAATTCGGCATCCCAAATAAATTGACACGACTATGTAGGTTGACCATGACCAACGTAACAAGCCAAGTAAAAATAGCCGGATTGCTATCCAGACCAATCAACATCTTTAATGGACTCCGACAAGGGGACGGTTTGGCCTGCCTCCTCTTCAACCTGGCGTTGGAGAAAGCAATCCGTGACTCTGGCACGGCAACAAGAGGGACCATCGTCAACAGGTCCAGCCAGTTACTAGCTTACGCAGACGACATTGACATCATCGGAAGAACCGAACAAGCTGTACACGATTCCTTCATCCAGATCGAGCAGGCGGCACAAAATCTGGGGCTGCACATTAGTGAAGGTAAAACAAAGTACATGGTGGCGTCGAATGCGAGAGGAACAGTTGGTCAAACAATCAAGGTTGCGGAGCACGAATTTGAAGTGGTGCAATCCTTTAAATACCTTGGGTCAATAGTAGCAGCCGATAACAATATAGAAGAAGAAATACGCGGGCGGCTTCTCAAATCCAACAGAGCCTACTATAGTCTGTCAAAGCTCTTCAAATCCAGAAATCTCACCATAACTTCAAAACTACTGCTGTACAGGACCATGGTCCTGCCAGTACTCACATATGGATCCGAGACTTGGGTGCTTAGCAAAAGGCACTCCGACCTCTTAGCTGCGTTCGAGAGAAAAGTCTTAAGGAGAATTGTTGGCCCCGTATGTGAGGAAGGACGATTCCGGAGACGGTACAATCATGAACTGTACGCAATCTACCTTGAAGCAGATATCGTGACAAAAATTAAGCTCGGTAGACTCCGGTGGGCAGGGCACCTAGCTCGCATGAGCGAAGAGGAACCTGCTCGGAAAGTTCTTTGTGGTACATTCTATGGTAGACGACAGCGTGGTAGACCATGCTTGCGCTGGAGAGATGGCGTAGACCAGGACGCCCGAAGCCTTGGGGTGCGCAACTGGATGGCGTCGGCTAGAGACCGGGATAGGTGGAGAGACTTGTTGAAAGAGGCCAGGACCGGAACCCGGTTGTCGAGCCGATGATGATGATAATTTAATAAGACAAAATTTGAAAACAAGATATTACTGACTGTACCTATCATAGAACGTTTTTTTAAATTTTGATTTTCTCATTATCGGCATAACGTATTTTAGTCAAATTTTTTAGACAGAAACTTCTAAAAATTAAAAAAAAACACTGCATTTCAAAACCTTAGGAAAAATATTTTTTTTTTTAATTTTGAAAAAAAATTTAGTTTTTTTTTGAAAATTCAATATCTTGAAAACGGCTCAATATTTTTATTTGTAAATTTAATTTCTATTCGAACAATAATAAAAACTTTAAATTGGCGTACCAAAATTTTTTCTTAAAAATGTTTTAAAAAATTTGTATATTAAAGCTTATTTTTTTGAGAAACCACTACAAAAACCTATAACTGTTGTTCTTGCATAAACCTACTAATGTATATTTGCTTGAATCACGTGGTATCCTGTTTTTACCTCCAACTACTAAAGACAACTTCTTTAGTCATTTAAAAAATTAATATTATGCTTATGAACAGTTTTTCTCCAATAACATTCATTTTTACTTGCGATATAGGTACTATAGGGCAAGTTCTGCATTTGGAAAAAAAAATTGAACTCGAGATTTTGATCAAAGTTGACATTACGATGATAGCGAAGACGAATAAAGTGGGTCCGACAATTCCGTCTGTCTGTCTGTCTGTCTGTCTGTCTGTCTGTCTGTCTGTCTGTCTGTATGTCTGTACCTCGATCTAGAGCCTAAGCCACTGGACCTATTTTCTTCAAACTCGGTAGTTATGGGTCTTCGGTGATTCCCTAGAGGGTAAATTGAAATTTTTTTTTTTAGCTCTAAAACTAACGGTACCCCCCATACACCCGTAATGCAAAATCTTATTTATCTCGAAAACGGCTCTAACGATTTTGATAAAAAAAATAGGTGTGATATTATGGACATGGACTACGTTTTGGTAAAAAAAAAATTTGGGGCAAAATGTTATTAACAGTACCTATCATAGAACCGTTTTTTTGATTTTCGACTTTCTCATTAACGGCTCTAACGATTTTAACCAAAAATTTTCAGCAGGATACTAAGTTTAAAATAATATTGTATATAAAAATATTCGAAAAATTAGTTGTTGGGTTTTTTTTGAAAAAAATTTTTGTTTGAAAAATCAAAATCTTCAAAACCTATGAACGATTATTTTTTGAAATTATTTTCAAAAATCAATATTATTAAATACTTAAAATTCGCATTCCACATTTTTTTCTTGAAAAATTTTAAAGAATTTTTTATATAAAAAATTTATTTATTTAATAATAAAATGATTTTTAAAGTTTGTTTGCATAAATTCATACTTTTCTAGAAATCAGACGGCAATTGCATTTTAAATTCATGTTTTATATTTATAAAATGTATCTTAAATTCCAAAGTACTTTTACATAAGAGCAAGTTCGTGCGATCCAGTCGTGCATTTTATTGAATTTTTAGTCTATTACTTAGAAACAAGTTCGTGGGATCCAGTCGTGCATTTTATTTTATTAAAATTACTGTTAACTGTAAATTTTAGTTCCTACTTAATCTACTACATCATTTTAAAAATATGGTAGAATCACCAACAATCAACGTTGAGATTGCGTTGAAAAAATGGACTATGACTTTCATTGCATTTAGGACCCTGTTTACATTGGGAATATTTTGTACTTACTACATCGTGTTTACATTGGAACTTTGAGTACTGAAATCTCAATTTTAGTACTTTCCAGTGCTAGCTAGAAATAAATATATTCGCTCCCCCAACATTTCGTCACCTCTCGACCAATATGTCAAAAAGACGAAAGATAAATCAACTGGTATAAAATTTCATTGCGGATTCATTTAATGTTTGAAACACATCCACTGCACGTTAGTGATGGACGATTACATTTAATTTTATTCTCCGAAAAATGCAATTTCAGAATTGACATTTAAAAATACGAAAAATGTAGTTATTTATTTTCTGCTTCGGAGAATGCATTTTCAGGGCAATACGTTGACATTTGCAATGAATTATTCTAGATACTTCGAAATTTAATTTGTCCTTCATTTGTCGAACCACATAATGTCAAAGTTCCAGTTAAATATTCTATCTACATCAAACTATAGATCGTTCTCCATCTGTCAGTCTATGAACTGGATGATAACTACGATGCCAATGGATTCCAAAATTTAGTTTTTTCCGCTTTTATTTACTTTGATAACTTCCATTACAAGATGGGTGGCCGTGGCACGATGGTTGTGTGCTTGCCTGTCAACCTCAATATCACAGGTTCGATCCCTGCCGTCGTCTATGTCGTTTTAATTCCATTAAAACCTTCCAAAAATTGTCATCAATGGGTTGCTGGCTTACTCATTACATGTTGTTCAGGCATAACACTAACAACATGTAATTGAGTTAAACTAGTATGCACAACAAGGATGAACACGAATAAAATACTGTGAATTATAAGCGGCATAGAAATAAGACACGGCATTTCTCCGCTTTAGCTCAGCCGCCACCCCTGGAGATAAAAATATCTGAGACAACCACCAACAGTCTCAGAACATCGTGCCACACATCTTTCCTATCCTTCTTTCTCTTCATTAACTTCACGCCCGCGCTGTGTTGAAACATTTAAAGGGTAATCATAATCCCTTGAGCGCGGGTAGATTTAAAAAAAAAAAAAAAAAAAAAGATGGTAATGATGTCAATCGGTTTATAAATTTCTGACAGAAGGAGTGAAATAAAGAACAGAAACTTCAACAAAAAAAGGCGAAGAATTTAGCTCAGTTTAAGCACCGTATATGTATATCAGAAAAAAGACATAAAGAGCCTGATTACACTACATATTATTTTTTTCGTCTATTTGGAGTGAAGTGAATGAAAGACGAAAGACAAAACAAACGAAAAAAAGAATCTTTTAATCAGGATCCAAAAGTCAAACTGAAGTATGATATTTTCGTGCATAAGGGCCGGTGACATTCTCAAATATGTTCGACAAGAACGGAATAATTGGCTTGATTTTGGTAATGTGAACGCTTCATTCAGCCAGCGGCTGGTCAAACATGCTGGTTAGATTTCAAAATGTTTTGATATTTTGGCTGCATGACAAGCATATTTGAGAATGTGAACTTGTTCGTCAAGCCTAAGGCTAGGACCGCACTTGCGATTTCAATCGCACGATTTTTTAGTCGCAAAAATAGAACACATGAATTTAAATGAGAATGAACGCACTTGCTACCAACAAATCATGACGATTTAAAAGTCGCAGTTTGTTTCATTTTTCTTGCGATGCGATTGTCGTAAACTTAAATGAAACACATGTACTCAAATGGATATGACCACACTTGCGATTTAAATTACTACGACTTAAAAATCGTAGTCGCAAAGAGAAATTGGCATGCACGCACTTGCGATTTTTAATCCACGATTTTTTAGTCACAAAAAGTAAGACACATGGCCTTAAATGTGAATGCACGCACATGCGGCTTAAAAATCGTAGCGATTATAAAAATGAAACGAGTTCTATTTTTTTAAGCGATTTTTCTGTCGCTACTTATTTGTAGCAAATGCGTGCACTCACATAAGAAGTAGTGTGTTTTATTTTTCGCTATTAAATAATCGCGCGGCAAAAAAATCGCAAGTGCGTGCATGACAATAATTTGTAGCGACTTCGACTTTTTAATCGCCTCGACGAAAAATCGCAAGTGCGGTCCTAGCCTAAAGCAAATTTCATTTTCCATGAATTTGTCGAGCTGAGCACATCCTAACAAAATATATCAAAATGAGTTTCATAAGCAATAGCGGTAATTCAGGTGGATATAAGTTTTCTGCAGACTTTGAGAATAAAATAAAAAAAAAAAAAAAAAAAAAAAAATACATCCAGCTACTGAAAAATATCCAGCAAGGCTCATGTTTTGACATCAAATAAGGTCGCGACTGGACTTGATGTTGCCGAGCGAAAACGAAAACATTTCGAAAACATTTCAACGAAAACTTTAAAAGAAAATTTTCAATAAAGAACGGATTGCAGGACACAATTACTCATCAGCAGTTAAATGGAAATTTGGTAAAGTGATTGAAATAGCCGGGCAATTACATTTTATGGTGAAGTTAGCTGATGGCCGAATCTGGAAAAGGCATATTGATCTAATGCGAAGAGTTAGTGGGGGGGGGGGGGGGGGGGAGTGGAGCGCTAGGGAACCTTTTATATGCACCAAGGAAAATGATATCAATGCGGAGGATGAACGTGCAAATGTATCAAAGGAGATACCAATAACACCACAGAAGTCCGCAAGTATAGAAAAAGGGTTAACGGAGGTGCCAATTGTTTCGACTGCTCTTAAATGATGCGATGTCATTTTGCAATTTTTAATCAAGTTGGCGAGAGACGTATGTGTTGGCGGGGGTTAACGCAATTGCTAAGGTTGAGAAAACTGCGAAGTTGTCGTTCTTTTTACTTGCGATATACTCGTAGATACTATAGGGCAAGTTGTGCATTTGGAACAAAAAAATCGAACTCGAGATTTTGATCAATTTTGACTTTACTATGATAGCGAAGACGAAAAAAGTGGGTCCGGCAATTCCATCTGTCTGTCTGTATGTCTGTATGTCTGTATGTCTGTACCTCGAACTACAGCCTAAGCTACTGGAGGTATTTTCTTCAAACTCGGTACTTAAGAGTCTTCGGTGATTCCCTAGATGGGAAATTGAAATTTTTTTTAGCTCTTAAACTAACGGTACCCTCCATACACCCGTAATGCATAATCTTATATACCTCGAAAACGGCTCTAACGATTTTGATACAAAAAAATTATGTGTGATATTATGGACATGGACTACATTTTTGTAAAACAAAATTTGGCACAAAATGTAATTAATGGTACCTGTCATAATCATTTTTTTGATTTTCGACTTTCTCATAAACGGCTCTAACGATTTTAAGCCAAAATGTTTACCAGGAGCCCCCTTAAGTTTAAAATAATATTGTGTATAAAAATATTCGAAACAAAATTAAAAATTAAAAAAAATTTTGTTAAAAAAAAAAAATCCAATTTATTTTTTGAAAAATCAATATCTTGAAAATTTTTTAACGATTATTTTTTGAAATTATTTTCTAAAATCCGTATTACTAAGCACCCAAATTGGCATCCCAAATTTTGTTCCAGAATGAAAGAAATTTGTTATATAAAAAAAAAATTCATTAATAAAACGATTTTTAAACTTTATTCGCGCAAATTCTTACTTTTCCGGAAATCAGTGAAATTCACTTAACTGAGTAGAGTAAGGAGTGGGAAGCGATATACCTTTTCGCTTGAACAAAGTTAACTTATAGTAAAAATCGCTGTGTTTAAAAGCACCCTTGCAAGACAAACAGGGATTAAAAATCGTTTTCGTATAAAAACAGTCCGTTTCGTATCAGTAAACATCTCTATTCAAATATAAGTGTAAAAATATATTGTTGCCTCAAACAACATCCCTGTCTAAGCATAAGTCTAACAAACATTACGTTACGTAGCGGAGTCCAGTGGTACGTTCTTTTTCTTTCAATATTTTAATTACGAAATAAATAGGTTTGTCCCTTTACTTTGACACTGTCCTAGAGAGACGTTAAAATAAGTCTGAGGAGTAAGTCCAATTCCAAGTCTTGAAATTAAAAATTAAAAAGTGAGTGATAAGTTTAAATGATGGCGTATGACTGGCACTTGAGTCGCCCATATTTTTTTCGCTGCAATAGTTTCAGGACATGGTCGCAAAATACATATCTATGTGTTTTTTGGGGGGAAAGCGTTATGTACATCTATGTAAATATATGTATAGAGCTAGAGCTACATTCATCTATTTTAAGGCTTTCGTTCGGTTTTAAGTATGTTTAAGTGACAGGAAAAATTGGGATTCTCTTCCAAACGCCCCGAAGCGCAGTAAGCGAATAAAGGGCGTTGTCTATGGTCATGGACTTTGAGGCCCAAGTCCCGATGCAAAACTCACCAAGTTGAAGCCTGCGATAGGCTGAGCTCTTGTGTATGGCGACTGTCTTGGGTTCTGTTGTACACTTTCACGGACCTCGGAATATTGCTCGTCTCAAAACCTTGAGGAGTTGACTGCGAAGGGCCACCAAGCCTACCTTACACTAACGAACACTAAGTTTGATAATAAAATTAGATCACTTGAACGTGCTGTTCAATCATGTGCTATGTTGATTTGGAATCAGTAATATCATAAAATCAGAATAATACACAAGAGATTTGAAGGATGTTACCAAGGCAATATGGCCGCCACAAGCCACGAAAATCTATCTATGGTTAAAAGTACGCTGTTCGTCTCAATTAATTAATTAAAGAAATCTGATCGATGTGTCTCTCTCTGTTGTAATGTCTCGATGGTCTCAGTTGCTAGTAATTTCAGTGTCTACTTCGTAGATTTATCTACGGAGTAGTGTAATATGTAATGTAATGTAATGTGTTAAATCTAATAATTCAAAGAACTCCATTCCACTGGATGATTGGCTAGTATCGGTAGTCCGAACCTCAAGGCATTGTAATACATGATGTGATCCATTTTAAAGGGAATAGCAGGCTCTTCTCAACTCCGAAATATTGATTCACTGAAACGAGCCCTTATCCACGCAGTGGACCATTTGTGTTTCTACGTCAAGGAAGTCACTTTCTATATGAATATAATACATAATGCATCTACAAAAAATCACTGCTTGGTGCACCTTCATTGGTCAAAATTTTGTTGGTCAGGCCATCACCTTCATCGACGAACGCTACAGATTGATGATAATCAATTTTTTCTGCCCCGAGTAAAACAATTCGCACCATACAGCGAATTCCATAAGCCCTTAAGTGCTTTGCACATGAGACACGAACTGCGAACTGCGAATTGCGAATGGTCGCGAATTTTGACATTTCGTTCACATGAGTATTTTTTTTGGTCGCCGAACAGTGCGAATTGTCACAAAAAAAAAAAGAAGTAAGTAAATTAAAGTAAAATGAGTGCTAAGCTAAATTATTTTAAAAAAAGGTGGCTTTTATGCAGTTTAATTTGTTACCAAAATTTAAAAAATAGAAAAAAATTATATTATATAAATATGAATCGTCATAGATTTTGAGAACATTTCACTTTGATACCTCAACTAGAAAAAGTTGAATTCGTACGAATTTGTGGAATGCGTTCACTAGTTGTGGATTGCGCATAATATACGTTGTTGGTCGCGTACAAAATTTTAAAATGCAAAATATTTCAATTTATAATTATTTTATGCAGTGTTTTCCTTTTAAATAGTTGATTCGATCATTAATTCACTTCGTCGTAGAATAAAAACAAAACAAAAATTGATATTAGCTGTGAAAATTGCTTAAAAAGATTTATTCGCATTCGCAGGTTGCAGCTCATGTGCAAAGCACTTAAGAGTTTGAATAAATATTTCAAATGATTATTCAATAAGAAATTACAATGAAAACAAAAATTAATTACTTCGACATACTCGTATCTGACTGACATATTTTTTAACTATTTTCCTCTGTTAAAAGTTAGCTTCAATGATTTCAATGCCATATCCAATTTAAATGTTGCAAATATTAAAAAGTAATTTCAACATTCAATTGCATGAACGAATGGCATTCAATTTTCAGTTTATTGCGAAAAAATTCGCCCTGTATTTGGCAATATTTTGTATTTTACGTGAAGTCAAAGCATAAAGTGATTTCACGTCAATCTCGTTTTTAAAAACGATTCTGCTCTGGTCTTTTTTCAATTTTGTATTCGTCGCAATCATATTTACCCTTATTCTTGTAAAGTTTTTCTGTGTCGTTATTTTATGTTTTTGACAAGATTTAAATTAAATCCACAACGACACCGTGTCGTCGTCGCCAATATTACTTCAAATAAATAAATGCTCAAGAGATTAAGAATTTCAAAAATATTCTATACTAGCCGATAATACCCGGCGTTGCCCGGGTCTTTTTTGATAAATTTTATGATTTATGAATTTTTAGTTTATTTTATTGTAGCGAAATAACAGTTTTAACAAGAAAATACTGCATAATTTACAGAGATTGGTTATGAGTTACCCTACTACTGTCAAGTTAAATAGTCTAAAGAAAAAAGAAGAAGCCTATTTGAAGAAAAAATTTCAGACAATTTCATTTCGAAATGTCTTCGAGTCTAAGCAACTTTATAGCCTGAAGATAGAATAAGTAAGTTCGTCATTGGAGACTACATACATCAGCAATTACCACCCTATCGTCTTTCCTACCTACTTAGGTACATATAATTTTATATAAGTTTTTACTCGTATGAGCGGTAAGCATCGTGACAAGAAAATAGTCATTACAACTAACACATTCTTATTTCTTGGTGTTCGTCTTTTATTGATTACATGAAAAAAACAAAAATTTCGCCGATTCTTTGAATTAAAAGACCCAAAGTCATCGGGGAATAAATAGTCATGGGTGTGTTTTGAATGAAAATAAAGAACAATTTTCATGTTCCCAGCTCTAATCACTATAGGTTTGTTAGATTCAAACTTACAACCAGTGGCGGCTGTACCTTAAGTGCGCTCGTGCGCTGAACCACCATTTCAAAAGATTTAAAAATTACAAAATATTACTGCATCTTTATTTTTAGATTCCCATATTAATATTTATTTTTTAAACATACTTCAGCGAGCGCACGAGGACTGCTAATATAACTTGTATGAGTTACAAGCAAGTATCCCTGACGCGTGAGACAAAAGATATTTCATTGAAATATATGAATAATTAGCCTGCTCTCGTGCAGCGCACGAGAACCGAAAATTAACTACAGCAACCGATGTTTGACTAGAATGCGCTGCGCCTGCGAATATGTAATGTTGTTTCGCTCTATCCGTGACTGGTTAAATAGTGTAGGTTTGTAGGTGTTAGGTTAGTAATTGTTTTTTATTTTGGTTTTGGTTCGATTCTGTACTGTGTACAGTGTGTGGTGTGGGATAAAATTAACAGTGATTAGGTATATTAAAGACAGTAATAATTTTTTTTTAAATAAAGTTACGTGAATCCACGATTTGACGCATTTAAGTGAAAAAATAAAAAACATGATTCCTTGCTAAATGTAATAAGTGTGTCAGTTTTATACATGGTCGAAATTCTTCGAGCAATTATACAAAATAATAAAAAATCGACATATACATGTAAATTTTTGTTTTTTTTTTGCGATTTCTAATCTTAATACCTACTTAGTGAGCAAGTAAAGTGCACCACCTGTACAACAACCCACCAGCCGCCACTGCTTACAACACTTGTGCTTAGCGATAAACAAGGGTTGGGGTGGTTGTTCAATGTTGAATGAATAGCAAAGTAGTAAACGAAGGTAAGTTGTCTTAAAAAAAATTTCTCCAACTCGAAAAGTTTTTCATTATTTTTAAGACGTGTTTGTTGATGGTATTGGTTAGTAGCGTTACTTGCAGTTTAGAAAGAAATGGCCGCCATTAACGCTGTTTTGATACCATAAATTCGTTTGACCTGTGGATTTAAAGGAGGAGATGAGGAACTTATAAACTCTTAACTAGAAATTAGATATTTAATACGTAAGTCGAGTGGTGAAAGTTGAGGAAAAATGCTTAAAGCGTCCGTAAAAAAGATCTGATTGCACAGATAGGTAGATGGACGCATTTGAAGCATATTATGAAGTAGGCTCATTGTTTTCAGCTTAAAATATCAACAACCATTAATAGATTTGAAGAAAGAAGATACTATAGGTGTTCTTATCTTCTAAGTCAAAAAATATAATCTTGTGATACTATAGTAAGTCACATCTAATGAACCTTGGAATGATATTTGATATACCTTGGGTTGGCGCATTTTTTCCTGTTAGCTCAGAATATGAAGTGGGTATTGCGTCTACCATTGTCTAGTTCACACAAATAAAATTCGTGCCAGAAAGAAAGAAATATACGTAAAATAATAACATACAAATAAAAATGCTAACATTATTCCTTGATTTAATCAGCACATCTGAATGATCACTTAGGTCTGGTGTTGTGACTTTGCTAGCCCTCATCCTATAGTGACAATTCTGGCTGGCATCGTCCCTCATTTTTTAAAAGGAAAGACTCACTCAAAAGCTGCGTCCCCTTACTGTGCATTTCCACCTTTGTTACGCTCTCTACTTAATTTAACTAAACGCTCATGATTCTCACTCTTTTTTTTTCTAAATAATCGATTGATATAACACTCTGATATTAAAACAATCCAAGAATCTTTACCAAGACCAAAATGCAAGAAAATCTATTACGGAAAATGTGGAAGGAGAGCACAACTTTACTCGAAGCTGGAGGCAGCGAAAAAGAAGGTGCGAAGTTTAAATTCGACCGCGGGCGGATCTCGAAATAGTTTTTCGAACTAAAATCAGTTCTGTAGCAATGAATGTCCGAACTGAAAAAGGTTAACGAGGCACTATATGTGTCAATACCTAAGCAATGTATGAAATAAATTCATGTTGCTGAGATAGGTTTGTAGTGAATAAATTAGAACTCATGACGCACAAAAAGTTTCCGTTTGTGCTTATAGTCGCAGTTGCTAAAAATCTCACACCCAAACACCATAGAGTGTTATCAAGAATTAAACTGGATAGTATGAAATATCAACCGGTTTTCTGGTAATAACTAAACATTTTGAATTAGAAGGATTCAAACAGAGGTCATTCTTTGGAGACCAACGTACAATCCTACCTAGATCTTAATTCGTTTTGTGTGCAGCATTTTCCAAGGAAAAACTCTTCCGAACCTGCACATCGTCAGCATACATATCAACCAAGGACCCTGGAATACATTTGAACAGGTCATTTATACACAAAGAAAAAATAATGGTCCAAGTGTAGACCACTGTGGCACACCTACCCAACACTAAAAAGAAGAAAATCTGAAATAGAGTACATACTTTATTGCAACTGCCTGAAATCTACGAACTAAACAAGTAACCCAACAGTTTTGTTTACGACACAGATACCTTGAATTGATTTCGAAGTTTTGTGCAGAGTACTTTGTGGTTTACTGTTTCAAACGCCGAATAGCAGAATAACTATTCAAAACATTGGAAAATTGACAAAATAAAAATAAAATAAAATAAAATAAAATAAAATAAAATAAGATAAAATAAAATAAAATAAAATAAAATAAAATAAAATAAAATAAAATAAAATAAAATAAAATAAAATAAAATAAAATAAAATAAAATAAAATAAAATAAAATAAAATAAAATAAAATAAAATAAAATAAAATAAAATAAAATAAAATAAAATAAAATAAAATAAAATAAAATAAAATAAAATAAAATAAAATAAAATAAGATAAGATAAGATAAGATAAAATAAAATAAAATAAAATAAAATACATAAAATAAAATAAAATAAAATAAAATAAAATAAAATAAAATAAAATAAAATAAAATAAAATAAAATGAAATAAAATAAAATAAAATAAAATAAAATAAAATAAAATAAAATAAAATAAAATAAAATAAAATAAACTAAAATAAAATAAAATAAAATAAAATAAAATAAAATAAAATAAAATAAAATAAAATAAAATAAAATAAAATAAAATAAAATAAAATAAAATAAAATAAAATAAAATAAAATAAAATAAAATAAAATAAAATAAAATAAAATAAAGTAAAATAAAATAAAATAAAATAAAATAAAATAAAATAAAATAAAATAAAATAAAATAAAAGGAAGGAAAATAAAGTAAAAGGAAAGATAATAAAAGAAAATAAAAGAAAAAACGTATGTATGTATGGGAAACCATACAAAATGTTAATGAGTTTTGTTAGATACTTTCTCAAATTAACGATATATCCACAATATTCCCATAATGGCGTATTTAAGACTTTAAAAAAGATTGACATATTTGTTGGTTGTCAAATATATATGCGTGCGTTCAGAAATTTATTTTTTGTAAACTAAGGAAAATATTAAATAAATAACAAATATACTTAAATACAGCTGCGAGCAGTGAAATAGTAGTGCCTGCTGGTAAAATGAATTTCACTACATATTTTGCATCCTGTGTACCACTGGTCTCCATTACTTTTAAATTAATGAACTGTTATATGGGTGATTCTACAAACAATGGAATAAAATGATACAAATTTCGGCACGACATTTTTGGAAGCCAAAAGTCTTAAGAATTGTTCTAGTTGATCCTTAGAACGTCTCTTTGCGTTGTTGAAAGCGGCCAGTAAAAAAAAAATAAAAATGACGATTTTAAGGACATTTTTTGAAAAAGGATGTTCAGGGGACTGAGTTTTTTTTTAAGGGGACTGAATAAATCTTTAGTTTTTTTGTATTTTCTCTTGGGTACACACTGAAATATAGAAAATAAATTTAATTAGCCTTCATAAACATAAAAATTCATGGTTAATACATAATAACTTAGCATTTTATTAAAAAAAAATAATATATTATAATAAATTTTTTTTTCTACTTAGAATCAATTTAAAATAAATTATATTCTTTTTAAAAATTTTAAAAATATTTCGTAATGAAGTTCGAAGTTCAACATAACTTAAAAATTCTCTGGTTTCTGAATAAAATATCATTTGTTTATTTATTAGCCAGGGGACTGAGACCAGGGGACTGAGGTTTTTCATGGTTTTTGCGCAAAAACGATATTAAGGTTTTACTTAAAAAATCAAAAAAATATATATAATATTACGGTTTTATCAAACCTATACTATACTGCCGAAAAAGATGCCTACTTGCATACAAATTTGTTTCGTAAAAACTCACCAGAGGACTGATAAACTAAAAGGACAATCCACGACTTCATGCACAAATGTCTTTTTCACAATACTAACATAAGAAACAGAATCGATTTGCACCACGATTTTATTGTAAGTAAACTTGGTTCTTCAAATTGTCAGTGCTGGAAATCTGATCGACATCCTAGTTATTGATATTTTCGACTGTTTCAATATGCCAGGGGACTGATACAAAAAGCGGGGGACAAAGTTTAATTAAGTTTTTTTGTAATAAAATCAATTACTAAAAAATATTTATCTATTTCGTAGCAAAGATGTATTATTTGGCGTAACTTCGGTGGGATTCATTTTAGTATGAGACCTGAAATAAGAGAACGGTAATAATTTTTTTTTGCGAAAACGCACTGGGGACACGTCAGGGGACTGAGAATCGGACACTTTGAAGAATTTTTTGAGCAATATAAAATAAGGTCACCCTAATAATATTGTTAGGCCAGGTAGATATCAGTCAGATTTAATTTTATAAAAAAAAATCAGATTAATTAATTGAACGGGTTTCAAAATATTTCTGGGGCCGCCGAAAATTCCATCGTTTGTAGAATCACCCATATACGACATCCTCGGCTATGCCTTTTCTATTGTCAAATCTAAACCGTTATTAATTACAGCTTATTTTATTCCGACATTTGATTTTTCTTAGCGAGCAATAAAATAGTAGCAAAAAGTAAAATTATTGAAAAAAACATTAATTTACAGTAAAATATTCGATTTTTTATAAAAAAAAGTAAGTTTGTTTTATTTTTTATGTATTATTTATGTATTGAGTAAAAAAATACATGACTGCATAATTTAGTGGGACGAATCAAACATTGCAGCGAAAAAAAAGATCTTGGATTCAAAATCTTATTAATCAAGACAAGACGTACAGGGAAGTGAAAAAACTCGTCGTTTGTTCCGCCCCAATGATACGTAATGCAATCATTTACAAAAAAAAAGATGAAAAACGGGGCAAAAAGCGGATTCTTTCGGAGGCTACCGTACGACAAGTCACGAGGTGCCCCAAAAATCGACCAACAATGTCAGCTGTGGAAATCCGCGACGAGTTAAACCTAACTTGTGGTGTTCATACGATAAGAAGACGGCTACGAGAGCATAAATTTAATGCTCGCAGCCCACGCAAGGAACCACTTTTGAAAAAAACCCATGTAACCCGGCGTCTTCAGTTCGCCAAAGAACATCTCTCTTGGCCCATTGGGAAGTGGAGGAATGTATTGTGGACTGATGAATCCAAAATCATTCTATATGGAGGTAAAGGGCCTCGTCAGTATGTAAGGTGTCCCCCTAATACTCTGTATTGATCCCCGATACACCATAAAGACGGTGAAACATGGCGGATCAAGTATTATGGTTTGGGGCTGCTTCTCCTACAGAGGTGTGGGTCTAATCCATAAAATTAATAATATAATAGACAAGCATGCATACGTAGGAATACTGCAGAGCACTATGCTGCCCTTTGCTGAGGGGGATATGCCGCTAAAATGGACGTTCCAACAAGATAACGAGCCGAAACATACTAGTAAGTTGGCAAAGGAATGGTTTCGGGCCAATGGAATTGAGGTTATGGATTGGCCAGCTCAATCTTCTGACCTCAAACCCATTGAAAACCTGTGGGCAGATATTAAGAAAGCCTTATGGGATGCTAGGCCCAAAAACAACAATGAACTTTGGACTGTAGTTGAACACGCATGGAACACTATACCACTGAAGAGATGTGAAGCCCTCGTAGATTCTATGAAAAGGGGTTGTATATCTGTCATAAAAAATCGTGGTCATGCAACTAAATATTAAGTTTATTTATAAAAAAAAACTTTAAAATATAATTATTTTTCGAATAAAATACTTTTTACTATCATACTACTATTTTATTGCTCTTGAAAATTTTCTTGCATTATGTTTTAAAAAAAAAAATAAAAAATACTTGCGGCTTTATAAATTAGTTTGCATTTTTTTATGGACATAGTAGGGATATGTACTCCTCTTTCGCAATGCAGTTAATGCTAAAAAACTTTTGTATTTTCACCAACTCAAAGGTATATAAAATGCCAGTAGCCACTACTATTTCACTGCTCGCAGCTGTATACAACAAATGACAAAAATGACTTCACTAAAACAAAAAATTAAAAACACTGAATCATTCCAGATTATTCTGTCAATCCAGTCAGAGTCAGTATATTATAATAAATATTTACGTCGCGAAAGTGTAATTTATTTAATTAATGATGTGTGAGCATAATTTTCAATAATGCAGCGACCAAGAAGATTTAATTTTTCCCAACGGAGTCGTAATACAATTTTGCGAGCACGCAACTTATCTGGTCGTAGGTACAAAGATTCAGACAAAAAGGCACAATGGTCAATAGACCTATTCCTGTACCATCAACGTCAGCAACAACGCCAGAACATCTGTCGAGTTCGAAATGAAATTGCGGCCTCCACAGGAATAAAAAATCAACAGTGCATGTTATTTTGAAAAAAGAAATTAAAGCTCCCCCCGTACAAAATGCAAATTGTTCAGTATCTCAACGGAAATGACAATCCTTTGCAAGAACAATGCTGGAACGTTTTCGGACAGCTTTTACGCTTGGAAACATTTTATTCAGTGACAAAGTGACAAACAAACAAAATATGCGATACTGGTGACCCAAAAACCCTAGAGAACGCCATCAAAAACGTTTACGACAGTTTGGTGTGCAATTTCAGCTAGCGGCGTAATTGACCCTTATTTTTTTTAATAAGGTGAGACAGTCACTGCTTCGGTGTATTGCCGTATGATTGATGAGTTTCTGTTACCGCAATTGCAGCTGTATTCAGTGTACAACAATCGAACACAATTTCAACAGGACGGTGATACTGCGCACACAGCTAGGGTGTCGATGGAAAGGCTAAGGACAGTTTTTCCGAATAAACTGATCAGCAAGTACGGTCGCCAGACCGTATTTGAGAGATACCTCAAATCAAAGGTTTGCAATAACAATCCCCAAACAATTCAGGCCCTACAGGAAAATGTTCGCCATGAAATTCAAAGCATAACTCCAGTGCTTTGCCGTCACTTAGTTTTCTTCCTACAAAAAATAAATATTTGTATATGGAAATCGATGTGTGTATGTGTGCATGTATGTATGTTTCCTATGAACTCCAAAACATTGTGACCGATTTTGATGAAATTTTTAGAAAATTTTGAGATTAGCCCAGTGAATTTTTGTTTACTTTTTTTGCACAAAAGAAACATAATTCCGCATTTGGCTTAAATAAATGTATTTTTTTTTAGCTGGGGCGTAGCAAGGCAGTCTACCATTTCTATTGATATCAGCTAAGACTTAGTCACATGACCGCCCCGATCAATATAAGCCAGAAGTTATCTGGCCATAGATAATAAGTGCTTCCCGTGAAAAGCCGGGCCCCATCGCTAGTATATTAATAAATAAGTGTGTTTTATATTGTAAGATAAATAAAAGAATAACTTTAACGAACTGTGGGCTTATCTCATCAAGTTTAGTAGATAGGATTCTTCCTAAGACATCTGTATCGACAATAGCTTTAAAGCAAAAACAGGGTGAAGAATACAAAATGTACATGGTTATCACTCCATTGTTATAGGTGTTTAGGTCACCGTCAATATTTGAGGAAGAAGTTTACCTTGACGGTAAACTTCGGATGTACTGGTAAGTTCCCATATTATTTTTTAGCCACACTACACGAATGTGAATGAATATTCAGACATTCAAAACCAATGCCCATCGGTACCTCCTTATACCTACTCTACTTAATGCTAGCACAGCGCTCAAACTAGGGATGGCGGTTATTCAAAATTAACCGGTTTTCGGTTATTCCGGTTATTTTCCCTCTCGATTTAACCTGGCGGTTTTAACCGGACAAAATAACCGGTTTTTTCAATAACCGGTTTTCGGTTTTTTATGTAGGTACACATTTTTTAAAGTCTTAAAATACGTTCATATCAAATAAACTATATTATGTACATATAAAACATACAAACATGTATCTAGATAAGCTTTTTTCAGAAAACAAAATCCTCTAGTTAAAGTATTGTGTTACTTGAAATGAAATAAAATATGAGTTTGAAAAAAACAAGCCTAATCTACGAGTAGTTAACACAAAATTTAAATTTTTTTTCGAAAAATTCTTTTTTATTTAACGAGGAAATGGCCGACATTTCATTTTGAAAATTAATAAATAATAAATGTGTTTATTTTATTGTTTTATGAGACTTTCATCACTTGGTCGAGAAATACGGTTTCCCGGTTATTGGATTTTAGAAAAAACACCGGTTTTGAACGAGGTAAAAAAATCTCCGGTGAAAACCGGTTAATTGAAACAAAATAACCGGTTTCGCTTTTAACCGGCCGGTTTTTCCCATCCCTAGCTCAAACACCTTAATCATTGTTAAAATTTTTTAATTGTTCCAAAATATAAAAATAATAGGGTTACATTTTGTTGAGATTTCAGTTTACGGAGTGGGATGTGGTAACAAAAGAAAAACCAACGACCAACGTGTGTAGACTTCTAAAGTTTATTCGTGACTGACTTAATTCTACTTATAATATAATACAGCATAAATGTTTCCATATCAATATGATGCTACTCATACACATGCGTGCATTGGTATGTAGGTGTAAATACACAATTTTTAACACCCTTCCTCAATGCAAGCATGTTTAACAAAAAAAAAATGTTTACTTTAAATTTAACATTTCTCTAAATTCATTATGTTTTTTCTTTGCCAGATTTTTGGTTAATATATCAGCTACCATTATATCTGTCGATGCATATTTTAAAACAATTTGACCTTCATTAACAATTTGTCGAACAAAATGATACCTAATATCAACATGCTTAGTCCTCGCATGATGCACAGGGTTCTTTGCAAGTTGCTGCGCGCTTAAGTTGTCGCCGTACACAATAGTTGGGGTGTTCGTCTCACCACATCCAATTTCAATGATGAGCCTTCGCATAGCTATGGCCTCCTTGCACGCAGTCGATAACGCCATATACTCAGCTTCGGTGCTGCTGAGGGCCACACTGCGTTGCTTCTCCGATTTCCAAGATACCGGACCACCAGCTAGGAAATACACGTAGCCAGTATATGATTTGCGGTCGACCTTGTCGCCGCCCCAGTCAGCGTCAACGTAACCAGTAAATGCTTGCCCACACTCTTTGTAGTGCAGCTTCATGTCAGCCGTAGATGCCAAGTACCTCATAATATGCTTTACACCAGAAAGATGCTCGTTGTGCGGATCTTTGTTCCTCTGCGCTAATTTTGCAACTGAGTGCAAAATATCCGGTCTTGTTGTTAAGGCCAACCACATCAGCTCGCCAATAGCTGACTGATAGTAAACAACATCTACCTTGTGACATTTATTGCTATCGCATGCCACCTGATACCCTGCATCTAACGGCGTTGATGCTGGCCTGCAGTTGTCGATGCCATGTCGTTGTAACAGCTCTCTAATGTATTGTGTTTGATCCAAAGTTATATCGCCTAGTTCACCTTTACGTTGGATCTCCATTCCAAGGAACAGCTGTACCTGTCCCTTATCAACGCACTCAAACGAACTTGAAATAGCTGTTTTTATCTGGATTAAGTCTCTTTTTGATTGACATGCTATAATGAGATCGTCAACGTATACAAGGATTAGTGATAAGTTACCTCTTCCATGCTGCTTATACAGGCATGGCTCGTTGTCGCATGGAATGAACCCGATTCCTCGCAAAACCCCATCAAGTTTGCAGTTCCACTCCCTTCCTGCTTGTTTTAAGCCGTATATGGCCTTCTTTAGCAATAAGACCTTGCCTGGGTGACTGCTGTCTTCGTACCCTGGTGGTTGCTTCATGAAAACGGTATCTGTGAGATCGCTATTAAGGTATGCAGTGCATACGTCCATTTGGTGCAAGTAAAGTCTCAACTCCGCAGCCAGTGCCAGGATAAAACGCACGCTCTCCAGCCGACATACAGGCGAGAAAGTTTCGCCATAGTTCAAGCCATGTTGCTGTGAACATCCTTTCGCAACAAGACGTGCCTTAAACCGTTCTACGTTGCCATCTACTCCTCGTTTCACGCTGAACACCCACTTACAGCCAATTGCTCGCTGATTTCTTGGTAAATCTGCGACTGTCCAGGTCTGATTCACAATTAAAGCATCAAACTCTCTGCATAGCCTCACGCCAAGACGAAACGTACTTGCTGCTCATTGCCTCCTCGTATGATAAGGGAATCGGTACGTCACTAGCAACCAACGCGTTCAGTACATTGTATTGCTTTCCGGACCGAAGTACTTTTGGTTTGCTAGGTTCAACCGTCAATTCATTTTCTTGAACATTTTTAGCTGTGCTATTAAAATCATGGGTGTTGCTACGCTCTGAAGCCGCCTCAAAATAGTCGTCTCCTTCGCTACTGTGCTCATCCGCATAAGAATCGTCATTGTTACCCTTGCTGTACGCATCTCCGCCAACCTCGCCATAGACATCACCACCACTGATGCTTTTTGAGCCCTGATTTGCTAAATCAAATGTAATGTTGTTGCCATTAGCGTGCTCCATTTGGCCTAGCTCGTCGAATAGGACATCTCGTTTTTCAACCACTTGTCTCGCCCCTGCATCATACAGCCGATACCCTTTTGCTTCTCTCGAGTAGCCGACCATGCGGTATTCCTTGCCTTTTGCTTGGAATTTGCTCTTGTTGCGTACCTTTTCCATAGCCACTGCAACGGAACCAAAAACTTTTAGATGATTAATAGAGGGCTTCTTACCTGTCCATGCTTCCATTGGTGTCATGTTGATAAGCGCGCTTGTGGGTGAACGATTGCGTAAATACGCAGCTGTATAAACTGCTTCAGCCCACAATGACTCACACAGTCCAGACTGAACCAGCAGACACCTTGACATCTCGACCAAAGTCCGATTTGCTCGCTCTGCAACGCCATTTTGTTGCGGTGTATATGGAATCGTTAGCTGCCTTGCAATGCCATTTGCCTGTAGAAAACCATCGAATGTTTTGTTCACATATTCGCGACCATTGTCGCTGCGAATACACTTCAACTTTTTTCCAGTTTGCCGTTCCACCAGGTTTTTGAACTCCACGAACTTGTTAAACACCTCATCCTTTCCTTTCAGAAAATACACGAATATGCGCCTGGATTTGTCGTCGATGAAGGTCAAAAAATATCTCGAGCCACCTATCGACTTCGTCTCAAAAGGACCGCACACATCTGTGTGCACCAACTCCAGTAACTCGCGTGCTCTATTTTCAGTTGCGTTCGGGAAAGGCTGCACATGAATTTTGCTGACCATGCAAGTTTTACAGGCCATTTTAGATGAAAAATTTATGTTCTCAATCCCGCGCACCAAACCTTTTTTGACGATTTCCATTAAGCTGCCGTAATTCAGGTGACCATATCTTCTGTGCCACAAAAGCGCATCAGCTTCAACGGCAGCAAAACATTTATTACGTTGGCCTTCAAACATGTACAAATTTCCAACTTTATTTATATTTAAAATGCACTCGCCTTCTTGTACAACTTTAGCATGATTTTTTCCGAAATGCACAACACAATTATTTTCTACAGCTCGACTTACAGACATGAAATTGCATTTCATGCTTGGCACATACAATACATCTACCAATTTTAATATGCAGAGGTCTGTTTGCAGTTTTACTTCACCTCTTCCTTCTGCATGTAAAAAGCCATCGCCAGCCAAGCCAATCCTCTCAGAATGTGCCTCGAATTTCGTAAAAAAATCTTTTTCACAACACATGTGACTTGTCGCACCACTGTCCAAGCACCACTTTGAACGGTTAAAACTACCGGAATCTAACGCACCCAATAAGCTGCATTGCTTTTGTTGTTCCCTTTTCAATTTGCTTTCGTTGCTTCGACACTGAGCTTTCACATGGCCGCGCCCGCCGCACTTGTAACATATAACATTTTGCGGTTTCCTTCTCGTGTTGGCTTTAACACAGGTGTTCGGCCGTTGATGGTCGGTGCTAACTGTAAACGCCTGCGATTTTTCGTTTTGTAGTTCTTCATTATTTCGGCGTTCCCCTTCTTCTTTCAACTTGATGCACAGAGTTTAAAATTTTGGTAAAATGTCGCGCGTCTCGATGGCGACAACGAAACTCTCATAAACTTTTGGTAGACTAGAAAGTAAAATAATTGCTTGTAATTCATCGTATATCTCTATCCCAACAACTGCAAGCTGGTCTATTACTTTGTAACGGAAGATGTTTCTACTTCGCATATGAGCGTTGATCTGCCTTTCCAAAGTCCACTCAGAACCACAGGATTCTCTGAAAGAACGGAGGCATACGAAGTAGATTGTCCAGTCAGCTAAGTACGCGTAGGCATGCTCGCGATGGCCGAAGGCTAACTCGTCGGTGGGGTGGGATCTTGTACCCGCCACTGGACTGCCGTACCTGATATTAACATGCCTAAACAAAATATTTAAATTGGGCTCAATACTTCTTAAACAAAAATCCATACAACAATTCTCATATTTTATATTGGAAACCTAGATGGTATAGTTTCCAGAGTGTACCCTCCCTCCGTTTAGTACTCTCGAGTAATAAACACCTTGGTTACCGCACCACTCATCCTAGATTCACGACAACCCCTAATGTACGTTTATGCACAGGCCTACTGCCCACACATATTCCCTACGTCGACGCTCTTTGATACTAACACTTTCCCTTAATAAAACTAAACTTATTCAGTCATGGCGCGAAAGAAATGATTACGAAAAATACGTTTGGGTTTTGAAATTCATATACATGACAATATTTATTCAAAAATAATTAAGAAAAAGAAATTCAATAAAATATTTATATATAATTTTCATGGTTAAGTAAAAGAAGCACTCTTGGGTAAGGGATCAGAGTTGTGCTTTGCAGCAACAGTAAGTTGGAATTTAGAGAAGCTGGTAACCATACCGATCAACAAAAAAAGTTGGAGCAGAAGAGAGTTTTTAACTCACGCTTTCACTATTGCATTCTCTTACTTTCCTTTTGCTGCATAACACTCCTCTCGCCTCATTAAAAAAAATTACTACTAATTATTAATCAGAGTACTCTTACTCGTGGTTTAATTTACTCATATAAAAGTTAACTAAGCTCGGGCTCTTTGGTCCGTAAAAAAAAAAAGAAATCTCTATGATCTATGTCATACGTATCTCTTTCTCTTACTTTCTTAACTGTGATAAAAAAAATTACTTAACTACTTGTTTTATTTCGTTAAATAGTTCAAATTGGCTAGATCTTATATATCTTTTACATCAATGACTCACCGATTGGATTTACTCTCGACTTAGTTCCTCCCAATAAAGATGTGCGCACTCCTTTGTTGGTTGGTGAATAGATGGCGTTATTGTTTTTGTTGTTCTTGTTGTTAAAAAGGATGAAGCTAAATTTCGCGACTTAGGAGAAATAAAATCTTTTCAATTTGAACTTAATTAAAAAAAAAACAAAATTAAAACTACTTAGCTTAGAGAAAAAGAGACAATTTCCAATTTTAGTTCGTAGGTATAATGAATATGTATATGTAGGATAAAATATGAAGCTAGGGTTTGGTAGAGATGATGTTAGATGTTGATGCCGGGGTAAATCGCTTAATTTGCGGTGGATCGATCAATTAATTTGATCAATTTATTGGTACGTCTGGGTTGATATGGGAAGACAAGCCACGTTGGCCTGGCGTTAATGCTGATTCTGATTGAGTCGAGCTCGGAGGCACTCAGCACGTGAGTGATGCGGTTGAAAATAGCAGCTTGAAACCACTGATCTGCTGTCATATGTCCGAGGCTAACTATAGGAAGGTTACTATATTGCCTTCAGATTAAACTGCTTTGGCCTTCTACGACGTGTTGAATTCGGCGGAGGTGATCATAAAACGATTTGATCCACACTTAAAGGTTGGCCAAAGTCCGCGTTTTGTGGGTAGAGCTGCCAGTAATCTCAGCACGTGGTGAGCTTGAAGAGGGATCGATTGAGCTTTCTCTGTACTTTTGGGGCACTGGGTTTCCTTCTATGGCGAAGTTGAAGGTGATCTTGTACTTAGTAGAAGAAGGTACAGCCACGTTGGCTTGGACTATGGGAATTTTGATTTCGCTTGGTTCGTGTTGATCGATTCCTTTATAAAAAGAACTAGGTATAAGGAATTGTCGAATTCTATTTCACCGAACTTTTCGTTAGAGCTGAAGACTAGATAATGTTCTTGGTCGGAAGATGAAATCAAAAAGAAATTGGTTGGGCGTGTAGCAAAGTTTGGTAAGTTTCATCTAGCTATCCGACGTGAGATTAGAAGTCGTCATTCGTCAAAGTATATGCATGAAAAAGAAGTTGTCGAGTATCGAATTTACGATATTGGCAATGCAGGGAGGTAGTCGAATTTACACCTTGACACATTAGATTTAAGTTTACATGAGTGATCGTATGCCCGTACAACTTCGACAAATGCGTTTAGATAACTGGACATGCTCTGGTTATCTGCCATCCGTAGATTCAGCAGCTTCTTGTAAAGAGATACCTTACGCAGAGGTCCACTTGGCTGATGGGCTTCTTTGAGTTTTGTCCAAGCCGCAAGCGATGTATCACAATTTTTTACATGGCCTAATTGTGAAGGTTTAACGCTCAATGTGATCATGGCCAACGCCTTCTGGTCCATGCCTGACCAATCCACACCATCAGAGGCATCCTCCTGCTTCAATTTTCCTGACGTCACATTCCATAGCTCCGCATGCACCAAAACGCTACGCATCTGAATGCTCCAAGAATCGTAATTCTTCTCCTCCAGCTTTTCTATTTGGTACATGGCACTCATAGTGCTAAGCTATGCACGTATATTACAAAAAAAAACTTTTTACACAAGTACTGCAGCGTTTGTTAGTCTGTTAGTTTTTTTTTTTTTTTTTTACCACAGGCCGTTACCTGGGCCCATAACCTGTTGAGATTTCAGTTTACGGAGTGGGATGTGGTAACAAAAGAAAAACCAACGACCAACGTGTGTAGACTTCTAAAGTTTATTCGTGACTGACTTAATTCTACTTATAATATAATACAGCATAAATGTTTCCATATCAATATGATGCTACTCATACACATGCGTGCATTGGTATGTAGGTGTAAATACACAATTTTTAACACATTTGCTTTTTTTTTTGATAAATCTCATGCGCTCAAGGGTTTATTGAGAGACCCTTATAATGTTAAACAAAGTGACGGGCGATGGAGAAATTAGGGGAGGAGGGGAGAGAAAGGAGGTGTCGATGACACGAAAAAGTTCATGCAATCCATTTTTGCATTTAATTTTTTGTTAAATTCACAAAGAAAATTAAATTCAACAAAACTAAAAATGTTTTTTTATTGTCATTTCTTTTTATTATGATATTATGGTATAGTTATAGGTATTATGTATGAAACAAAATATGGGCCAAATGGTCGCCGCGACAGTTTTCCCTATACATATTGCTAACGCTATGCCGACAAAAACGTTGTTAACAGTGAATGTTACAAGATTCGCTGCAGTCAAGATGAAGTTGACCTTATGTCGATCTTATAGCGCTAGCTATAAATCTCAATATATTCATAAAATATTAGAAATAATAATATTAAACTGCACAACCTATTTATAAACTACAAAAGGAGAACTTTTTCTTGGAAGTAAATTCCTTAACGTTGCGCGTTGGTATGTTTCTCGATAAAAAGAAAAATATGTGCAAAGTCGATTCTATTTTTCCGTGCAATCTTCTACAATTATGCGTCTCTGCCTACATTCATAGTTGACAAAAGCATCCAACAACACACACAAAAAAAAATATAAATTCTAGTCATCACTTCGATGAGGTGGGAAAAACGCATAATTCAAAGGGCTCAATTTAGTACTGTGTTATAAAAGCTTATACAAAAAGAATTTTCATTTTAAATCATTTTGTCACAAAAGTCTTGATGTTTTTATTTATGAAGTGTTCATTTCTAGGAAATTTTCTACAAATAGTTGTGTGGCATGTGGCGCCGCCACCGTCGTCGCGTTCTCCTGAAAGTAAACAGACAAAGAAAAACTACGTTAACATCGCTCAGAAACTAAAACCTGAACTAAAACCCTCGCATATGCTTCACTTTCAAAGCAATATGACCCAATGATACTGAAACATAGTGGTCGAAAATTCCAGATAATTTGAAGTGACAAATGTTTTTGACAAAACCTCTTTCATCGTAAAAGGTTAACAGTTGGTGATATAGTTGGCTCTCTGAACCAACTTTTACCTCTCTTATTCATAAAGGTAAAATTCACCAAAGCTGTGAACATCGCAACAAAAATGGGTATCTTTTGGTTTTTGATTTCACATTTGAAAAAAAATTGAAAGAATGTTCGAAGGACCGAAGCAATTTTTTTCAGAAAAAAAAAAGATCAGGAAGGGAAATACTGGTCGCTGATTCTCTGAATCTTTTTTCCAAGAATTGAATGACCGAAGCGGAGAAGGACTGAAGATATTCGTCGTTAACAGAATAATCCCGAAGAATAAGGCCAAAAATTGGTCGAAGATATGGCATTAGGAAGTCTGTCATCAATGGTGTTTAGGTTCACACAATATCTTGATTTTTACTTGCGACTTATATGTACTATAAGGCAAGTTATGCATTCGTAAAAAAAATCTAACTCGAGATTTCGATCAAAGTTGACATTACGATGATAGCGAAGACTAAAAAAGTGGGTCTCGCAATTCTGTCTGTCTGTCTGTCTGTTCGACTACAGCAGGCTAAACGGCTCGGCCGATTTTCTTTAAACTTGGTAGATATCATTTTTAATTTTTCCCCCCACACGTTTTTTTCTTTTTTTTTTTAAGACTAAAAATAACGGTACCTGCCATACGAATTTTTTCGAAATTTTATAAACATTTTTTTTTCTCAAAAACTGTTCGACAGATTTTAAAAATAAAAATACAAAAAAAATTAATTTAATTAAAGCTAGGTATTGGTTGAAAAAATTTTTACGAAAAATGGTTATTGAGGGTACCCCCCATGAAACCATTTTTTTGGTTTTTGATTTTTTCAAAAATGGTTCAACCGATTTTAATCATTTTTTTTTTGCTAAAGCTCTTCAAAAACATAAATAGAATTGTGTACTCAAATTTTCAAAAAATTTTTTTTTGGATTTTTAAAAGAAACTTCAAAGTTTTTTTTCAAAACTCAATATTTCTTAAACCCCATGCTAGATTTTTCTTAAACTTGATAAATATAAGTTTCTCAATACAATCTACAAGATGTGAGAAAAAATTTTTATTTTGCCTATAAATAAAGGTACCTACCATACAAATGCTAAAAAAATTAAAAAAATGGTTTTCAAAAATCGTATTTGTCTCGAAAACGGCGCCTAGAATTTTGATAATTTTTTTTTCTTTCAATTAATTTTTACGATCTTTAATTTAATTAGAAAAATTTTGAAATTAAGATATTACAACTTGTACCTACCATAGAACCATTTTTTCGAATTTTGAATTTCTCATTATCCACATAACGGATCTTAATGAAAATTTTTATAGAGAAGCTTCTAAAACTTATTGCATTTCAAAACTTAAAAAAAAAATATTTTTTTAATTTTTGAAAAAAAAAAAATCTATTTTTTCTTTTTTTTTTGAAAATTCGATATCTCCGAAGCGGGTGAACATTTCTTTTCGTAAATTTAGTTTTTATTCGAACAATAATAACAACTTTAAATTGGCGTACCAAAATTTTTTCTTAAAATGCTTTTAAAAAGTTTGTATATAAAAGCTTTTTTTAAGAAACCAGTACAACGACTTATAATAATTTTTGTTCTTGCATAAATTCATAGTTGGATAGCATTCTGTTTTTGTCTCTTACTACTAAAAGAATTTAAAAATTAATTTTATCCTTATGAACAGTTTTCTCTAATAACATTCGTTTTAAAAATTCCTAGTCGATTACATACGAGTAAGTTCGTGCGACCTAGTCGTGCATTTTATTTTTTTATACCTAATAAAGGAAAGTAGCCATATCAACAAATTTTTAATGCTCCACCAACACAGTTAAAGAAAAAAGCCCAAGGAGAACCGTTTAGAAATATGAGAAAGCCAATTGGGAGGGACTAAATAGCTTTGTTTTTCAAACCTTTAACTGGTCACTATGCCTCTTCGATACTGACATGACTTTAGTGCTGATATGATAATAACATGCATTATTCCCAATGGAATGATACAGCAAAAATACGGGCAAGCGAATACCTGCAAACCTGCAATGCTCAGATTCGAAGAACTTAGGTCTTACGCGACGAAAATCTTCGTTAAAAAATACTACAATGGCCCAAAGGTAGTAAAGACTTTTGGTCCTTTGTAAAAACATATTAAAAACTCTTTTAAGTCATCGGTTCCAACAATCGTTCACAATAACAAAGTTAATCTGCTTGCAGCGCAGTTTGCTGCAAATTTGACTTTGCCTCATAGTGTATGACTTCTCCTGTAATTGAGAGCGTAAATGGTTCTATGGGACTATTCTTCTTTCGCACTCATTTCAATATCTTGACATACACAAATCCGCTGGGTCAGATTGTATATTCTGAAGAGTTGTTCTTCTATGCTGCGAAACGAAAGCTATTAAATGATTGACCATAAGCTTTTCGTAGCAATAGGTCCACTGCTGATCGATGGAATATCTCACCGAAAAGTGGCTTACATCCTTACAACATTTTGGAGAAACAAAGGTAATGGCACTTTATATTTTTAAAGCTTTAGATAGAGTTTGGTACGAAGCAATCTACGATAAAATGCGTGCATTTGTTATCGAACAGTCTCTTCGTTGGATTAGAAATTACCTTTTCGAACCGCTCAATACAAGTTGTAATGGATAGTTTCAAGTCCGATGTTCATTAAATAAATGGTGGTCTTTGCCAAGGCTCCGTTTTGTCTCTGATACTCTTCCTTATCTTCAACGATGATCTCTTGTCTGAAACTTCTAATCCGCTTTATTGTTCCACTGACGACAGCACTCTCAGATTTTCATATTCGATCATTAGATTCCGATCTTGACAGCATTTTGCAATGGGCTACCAACAACGGCGTGGGATTTAACGGTTCGAAGACACGAAGCAATCCGGTATGTGTGTTAATGACCATCTCTTATGGAGATGGATGAAAATCAGAATAGAGCACATATAGAAGACACATCCATTACGGAAACTTTTGTGTTTCTCTTGAAAACCTTTGTAATATCTCTTGCCTTTCACTCTTTTATCATTTTTTACTTGCGATATATGTAGGTACTATAGGGCAAGTTCTGCATTTGGAAAAAAAATCGAACTCGAGATTTTGATCAAAGTTGACATTACGATGATAGCGAAGACGAAAAAAGTGGGTCCGACAATTCCGTCTGTCTGTCTGTATGTCTGTATGTCTGTATGTCTGTATGTCTGTATGTCTGTATGTCTGTATGTCTGTATGTCTGTATGTCTGTACCTCGAACTACAGCCTAAACTATCGGAGGTATTTTCTTCAAACTTGGTACTTAAGGGTCTTCGGTGATTCCCTAGAGGAGAAATTGAAATTTTTTTTTTAGCTCCAAAACTAAGGGTACCCCCCATACACCCGTAATGCAAAATGTTATTTATCTCGAAAACGGCTCTAACGATTTTGATAAAAAAAATTAAGTGTGATATTATGGACATGGACTATATTTTGGTGAAAAAAAATTTTGAGGCAAAATGTTATTAGGGGTACCTGCCATAGACCCGTTTTTTTTTTATTTTCGACTTTCTCATTAACGGCTCTAAGGATTTTAACCCAAAATTTTTAGCAGGAGTCCCCTTAAGTTTAAAATAATATTGTATATAAAAATATTCGAAAAAATATTTATAGGGTTTAAAAAAAAAAAAAAAAAAAAAATTTAAATCAATATCTTCAAAACCTATGAACGATTATTTTTGAAATTATTTCCTAAAACCAATATTATTAAATACTTTAAATTCGCATCCCACATTTTTTTCTTGAAAAATTTTGGAGAAATTTCTTATATAAAAAATGTATTTAATAATAAAACGATTTTTTAAGGTTTATTTGCATAAATTCATACTTTTCCGGAAACCAGACGGCAATTTTATGCATTTGAACATTATTATCTCATTAAATTCATGTTTTATATTTATAAAATGTATCTTAAATTCTAAAGTACTTTACATAAGAGCAAGTTCGTGCGATCCAGTCGTGCATTTTATTTTTTTTGAGGCGGTCTCCGTCAATGGCAAGCACTACAGAACAATGATAACCAATTTCTTATGGCCTAGACAACATGTTGTTCCAGTAGGTTGACGCTACGTGCCACACAGAAGGACGCCACTATTGACATTCTGCATGAAAGATTTGGGGGTACCTAAGGTTATGTCTCGCCAAGGTGACGTGAATTGGCCATCAATGTCATCTGACTTCGCTAGACATTTTCTTGTAGGGTTTCCTAAAGTTGCAGGCTTATGTATGCGAATAAACCTACCGAAGCCCTTAAGTCATCGCTCAAATTCAGTCGGATCTATGCTGAAGAGTCAATGAAAATTGCTCCACTCGGATCCGTATCACTGTAAGAAGTCGAGGCGTGCATTTGAAAGATGTCGTTTTCCATACATAATGGAAGACATGGGGTAAAATATTCCACATCCGTGTAGTTAGGCCAAAGGAACGATCTCCGAATTTGACAGTATACGTCTAAAGTTGGGCTCAAGGGTAAACTGATGGGCATTCCCTGAACCGCCAGGATTATGTTTGATTTGTCTTTTGGCTATTTCACCAGAACACTGTCTATACAAATTACGCTAAAATAATGAAAGACAAGAAACATTGCGGAACAGTGCTCGAGAGATTCAAATGTTTCTGTTATACTTCTATCTACTATCATTGTTAAATCTCTGTTTAAAATTCTATCCAAGAGACTCAAGTGTGCCCAAATATGCGAATTGTACACGAGATTTGGACGAATAAAGGCTTCATAGATTGAAAATTTTCATGCATCGTCGAACGAAACCTATAATTACTAAGCAGCGTTCTTGGCGACGCACGTCGAATATGTAGTCTGTATTGTGATACACATAGGTACCGAGTAAAAATATTAAATTTTATTTAATTATTCAAATGGGTTCTACAATTTGTAGGTTAGAATAATTTTTTGAATTTTGTTAATCTGTATAACAGGCATATGGTACAGTCATATTTGATCTTAAATAAGAAACCCGTGTCAGGAAAATAATTAAAACACGATTTCTACAAAGTTTAAAAAAAATCAGCCGAGACGTTTAGGATATAGTCGAACAGACATAATAACGAGACGCACTTTTTTCATCTTCCATGCCAATGTAATGCCAAGTTTAATGTCGAGTTCAATATTTTTAGGAATGCCAAATTAAAGTTTTATATATGTATGTACTTACAAATGATTTTGTATATTTAAAAAAAAGTTAGAGAAATCAGTAATCTTCCATGAATTAAGAACAACTTACAAAAGACGGATATCTCTTTTATATAAGAGAAAATGATAAAGCAGCTTTTTCATTTCATTAACTTCATAAAGTGAAAAGTCCCATAACATACTTTCTCATATTAATAACCATTATTGTTGAATTAATGATGTGCTTGCGAATTCATGCACACATACTCTCATTATTTATGTAGCTTAAGGCTTCATTGAAAATGGCGGAATATTATTTTAACGATAATTTTTGACTTAACAATGTTTGACTTTTATTTAAGCGTTTTACATATAAATGGCAAAAAAAGACAGTGCTGCCGTGTCTGTTGAATGTCAATACAATGGGTGGTGTAGAAAAAGGACAGTTAATGCCTTTCCTAAGGATTTTCTTAGTTAACACTTATTTTCTTAAAGTACAAACACATACATTTTTATAGGGGAATTTTTTTTAGTAAATACTATTGTTGGTATGCATCAAAACGAGTATTTACTTTTTTTCGGCAATATTGCCAATTTTTTAAGTTACTATCGACCAACTTGAAAATTCATAGCATTTATTTTTGCTTGCCTTTGCTTTGTAAGGTGCATTTCTAAGAGACTTTGGTCACAGATCGACTTCAAAGTGAGAAAGGTCGTGAAATAAGTACTGAGTACTGTCTCTCGAACAGTTAAATGCATTACAAATCTCACAAAAAATAAGGCATCAAATTGAATAAAATTTCTATCGAACTATGGGGGAAAGTTAAGAGCAAGAATGGAGTACATATCATTTTCACAGGCATAGAAGCCTCGGACTGTACTCACTATACTCACCAACTTCGTTTCCGAAAAAGAACTAAACAATGCCGCCGACGACGGCCCAGAATCCATACCAAACGATAACTTTTTGAAAACGCATTGTCACCTGCTGAGCCTCGTTTAGGTTGGTGTCATCGCATATACTGCAATTTTGTTTATTAATACATACATTCGTCCAAAAATTCGCTTTTAAAAGCTCTGAAGCCTAGTCCGCGAACTAGCAGCGTTTTCTATGGTCATGAACTTTAAGCTCCTTGGTCAGTTGGATCCTGTATGGGTGTAGACCTAAGTCCCGACGCAAAACCATTGCGTAAACTTTTCCATCTGTCCTACTCTACTATACTCTATATCTGTGGCCACAAACCATAACCGCCTAACTCGAGTTATGACGAAATTGAGTTTTTAATATAATCGTGCTGAGAATATAAAAATCTATGTCCACTCAATTTTTTACGTCTGTATCTTTTTTTAAACAAAAGTTATAAACAAAAAACCTAACAACCTAACTCGCTTTTCAAAAATTATAATTTGCCATAACAACTTAACTCCATAAAAATACAACGGCGGTTTCATAACTTAAGATAAGTTTATATTATTTTCCATTAACAAAAAAATATAATAAGGAATAAAAACATAAGTCAAGTTAAGGAATTTTGAATTTGCCAAGAATTAAAAACGCTTAGTTTTCATTTTTCTTATGTTAACATAGGCTCTTATTCCCTAAAGTAAATCAAATATTTACTTTTCTCAGCTTGAGTTAGGTTGTTATGGCAAATCGCAAATCTATTTTTTGACAAACTTAACTGAACATAAGTGCTTTTGGCTAACCAGACTATAATTGTATGAAAATCATAAATCGAGTTAGGCCGTTATGCCGTGTTTAAATTTAAAAAATCACAAATCTAAGTTGACTTATGTTCTTTTGCCTTAATCAGTTTACCGTAAAAATGAGTCGTAAATGAAGATAGGTTATTACGAACAGTCGCATCTGTAGTGTAAGTGCTGTTTAAAATTGAAAGGTTTAATTAAAGAAGTGCGTAGATACCGAAAATGAGCTGTGCAAATAATGGAACTAGCAAGGATGCTTACAAATTACAACAAAATAATTATGTATTACCACTCTGATATACACGATATACATAGTTATGAGATGTATTTAGGAGCTGATATCACATTGTGGCAGTTCCTTACTAACAAAATTAATATAGGTATTACTTAATAAGAT
Source organism: Chrysotoxum bicinctum (assembly GCA_911387755.1). Classification (NCBI taxonomy): domain Eukaryota; kingdom Metazoa; phylum Arthropoda; class Insecta; order Diptera; family Syrphidae; genus Chrysotoxum; species Chrysotoxum bicinctum. The sequence continues at coordinate 154,841,907 of OU426989.1, forward strand.
AAAGTACTCGTTACAACATATTTACTTTTCATTTGTTCTAAAATAAATGTTAGGTTTCAAATTCAAAAAGAAATATCAAAATAAGAAGTCTTAAGAATTTATCTTACATTGAGTAATTTTTTTTTCCTACTAGGCTTAGGAAAATTATTGTCTATTATTTTTAGTACAGGACAATGTAATAATAGAGATCAGTTTGTTCGCAAAGAAAATGGAATGAAATTAAAACATTCATGCTGCCAGTCCACTGTTTTCATGATTTGTACATTGTCATTGAGTGTACTTTTAGAAATGCATTTTTGCTTTAAATCAAAATATAATATTATTAGTTTTATTACAATTAAACCAAACAAAAATGTTTCCATATTTTGAACTGAATATAACGAAACACAGTCATCAATGAACGGCCAAACTTTTGATGTTGACTTGATCCAATTACTCTTCTTTTTAAGTCATTACTTATAGCAACAAAACTTTTAATATTTAATACAATTCTAAGGTTTGTGTTAAGATATGCATATAATTTTTTGTTGTTCAGGTGAACTATTCAACTATGTACAGTGTACATACATGAAACTGAGAACGTTGGAAATGATCTCGATTTGATGATTTGATGGTAATTTTTTTTAATAAACCGGAATATATACACTCAAATGATTCAGTGAAATATCCAAATTTGAATTTATTTCAGTAGAAAGCCCAAGCCGCTCCAGCTGATATAAACTATTTTTCTGTACATTTATTGTTGGATTAATAAACAATAATAATATTAATAATTTATTAAGACAGTCTAGTAATTCAATTTCTGAGAGCTCAAATAGAAGAAACGTTTGCAAGACCTAAATGTTAAACTAAGTAAAAGTGTCGGTTTAAACTTCCAATCATCAGAAAGACTGTTAAGGCTAGGGCTTGCTATCATTTTTATATTTGTAGAAGTAAATGCAGCGAGAGAATTAAATTTGGAAAAATTGAAGTGTAGTTCGACAGCTACTGGTCATTAGGAAACTATAGCCAAAGAATTTTATGTAGATATTGCTTCCCTCAAAAACATTGAAGATACAAAATTTGACACCTTGGTGTACACAATTAACTGGAAGCCAAAACGCGACCGTAGTATGAAGAATACGAAAATATTTTTAATGTTTTTTGTAAAAAATATTTTCTTCTGAGAGCTTCTTTTAATCTTCTATTCTTCTTAAAATAAATAAATTCAGAATATCAGAGGAAAACATGCTCCCATCAATAAGAAGAAGAAAACGACATATTTGGAGGTTTACTGCACATGAAAACCACTTCATTCGAAGGGACTCGTATACAAAATATTTAACTGATAACTTAAGTTTTACATCAATGTCCATCCATTATAAATCATTATCTTTAAATCTTGCAAGCTTATCAAAATACATACTTTAAAATGTTCAGATTTATCGGCAAAAAGTATAATGCCCCGCCCCGAAAGTAGACATGTGTTCTTTTGCTTTAAAAAAAAAGGTTAACGAGTCCGAAAATGAAAATTTCGCATTGATTGAACAAAAAAAAAATAATTTCGATAAAGCCTAAGCAAAGCGCAACAAAAAAGAAGCAATAAAACCCCAACACTTTAAAACTTAAGGCTTTGACCTTCATCGATCATTGAACCAATGCTTACAAATTAATGTGACAGCGACCACGATCTCAATTAGCTTAGTATGAACAAAACGAAGGTCCAAATGTTAACGCCAAGTGATTGGTTTTATTTCGTTAACAGCGTTGGAAATAAGACTGATTAAATTGAGACAAAAATCGAGAACGATTTTTTGATTTCGACAAACTTTATAAATCTAAATTTTCCTGAAAACGAACAGATGAAGATGGCAACAAAAAAACTAGCAACTCGGTTCGGTGGCTACTTTACTATAAAAGCTGCAATCAATTGTCCTACACAGAATTTTTGCACAAAGATGAAGTTTAGTTTTCAAAATTTTAAAGTAAAAAAGAGATGACAGCCTTTTTTAAATCTAAACAATTTCTTTCACGATAATAAAAGGATTTCATAGACTTAAAAAATGAAATCATGATTTTTAGTCTATGACAATCTTGGATCCAATATTTACGAGCCAAACACTTATCCCGATTTAACAGGTCTTGACAAATCAGAAGATACTAAAATATCGATTTGGCTCAAAATTGCATCAATGATGTACAATACATAATTTAAACTTATGGGTACATACTAAAAGTTTGAATAGATAAAATATTCAAATTAAAAACTTTTCCTTTACTTGTATGATACTTTCACGACAAAAGGAAAACATATGGAAAATTAACTTAAGTCAATAAATACATTGGTTTATTGATAAGGAAAAAGAACTTAAGTCAACATAGGAAATTTTTTCCCACAATCTCACACAGGGAATAACGACCTAAGTCGAGAAAAGAAATTTGAATCGGTCTTTCTTAATATACCATAACAACCTAACTCGACCTAAGCTTTTTATTTTTTTAAATTTCAATAAGCCATAACAGCTTAAGTGTTTTTTTCTTTAATTACTCATTAAATATAAGGCATAGAATTTATTCTTTCTAGTATATGAAAAATGTGTGTTCTTTCTTCATTTCTGCATTTAAAAAATTTAAGAATTCATAATTCCTGATTCATAGAGAGAATATGAAACTTAAAACTGCTCTCCTGAAAAATATTAAAAATCGACTTAAGCGGTTATGCCTTGTGGCCACTGATATATACTTCAACAAAAATTGTCAGTACAGGACTTATGGGAGAGCTTTTCCAAAGCAGTGGCGCCCGATGCACTTATCACTACACTACGTTGAGAGAAATGCCACTTAAAAAACAGCAAACCAGTGACTTTCCTTAAAGAATTGTTGTTGCAATTCTTCGCAAAAAGTTGTACACCCCAACGCGACCGTTGAATCCCGCTGCTGAAGGGATATCTGTCAAGTCAATACGATCGTGCGCTTGTTATATACATCAGAATAGAGTTAGGAGTTACCATTATCATTCTAAATTACAAGCAAGGAGCTTATTCAGTGGATTTTATTAAGGTGCTTTTGGGATTTGAAGCTTTTGAGAACAAGTTTTATGAAGTTGAGTATGATGAGTGTTGGCGATTTATAATACAAACTGGGGATGCCCTGTGAGAGCTTTAAAAGGCGACGCACTTATGCAAGCCAATCAAACCAGAGTGAGAAGCAAACGTCTTATCTTCCCAGTACTGACAATTTTTGTTGAACAGATTATAGTCTCTTTCCGAGTGGATGGAAAACAGCGTTCGTCCAGCTTCTACATAAAAAAGATGAATCTTCTTCTTCCTCTTTCGAAGGTCATGCAAACGCTAAAAATTATCAGCTGAAGAAATTTCTCGAAGTGCGAAAGCTTCTCAATGACCGGCAGTACGGCATTCGTAGCAGTACGTCCACCGGTGATTTGATAATTTATCTCATCGAACAGTGGCACAAATCTGTATATCGTTTTGGAGAAAGTATGATTATTGCACTTGATATTTCAAAAGCATTTGATAGAGTTTGACATCAAGCTCTATTATGGAATGCGTGCATTTGGAATTGATAAATCTCTTCTTCGATGGTTAAGAAACTACCTTTCGAGCCGCGTAATACAAGTTGCATTGGACGGTTTTAAATCTGATATCCACAAAATAAACTTTGGTGTGCCCCAGGGGTCCGTTTTCTCTCCAACACTCTTTCTGATATTCATCAATGATCTTTTGTCTGAAACTTCTTAGCCTTGAAACTTCTTATATTGATTTACTGACGACAGTACACTCAGCTTCTCATATTTGTTTTGAGATGTATGTCCTTGTTCTTTGGATGTGAATTTAGAACGGCATCGATAGCATTGTCAAATGAGGAACCAACCGTAAACCGCTTAGATTGTAATGATTAAAAAACTCAGTTTTCAGTATGTGCATCACACGCAAGAAATTCGTCACCTCTTCTGATCTGATTGTAATCTATAAAGCCTATATTCGTCCAAAGCTCGAAAACATTTTCCATATTTGGGCAGGTGCTCCAATATCTCACTTGAGACCCTTGGATAGAATCCAAAACAGAGCTTTAAAAATGATGGGAGGTAGAAGTATAACAGAAACATTTTAGTCTCTTGAGCACGGTCGTAATGTTTCTTGTCTTTCATTACTTTAGCGTTATTTTTATAAACAGTGTTCTAGTGAAATAGCCAGTCGCATTCCCCTTCCTTTAACAATTTGACCGCAATACGTAGAATGCCCATGAGCTTACCCTTGAGCCCAACTGCGGACATACTGCTAAATTCAGAGGTATTTTCTTTAGCCGCACTGCACGAATGTGGAATATTTAACCCGATTCTATATTTCCCGCCCATTACGATATTCAGACATTCAAAACCAATATGCATCGGTGTCTCCTTTTAAATCCTCTCCAATATTCATTAAACGCTCACAATGTGCTCAAACATTTTAAAAGTAGTCATAATGCCTTTTGTGCGTGAAAATTATAATACCTTCGACAGCACTGATGATTTTTCCAACCCAAATTGTTCGTCCTCCATTGGATGTATTGTGATATGCCTTTTGATATGTTAACTTTGTTGTCACCTTAATATCATTTCAAGCGCGTAATATAAAGAGTCCTGGGAAAACGATTGACACGTAAATCGTTAAGAGGGGTTACGTATACAACTGCGTAAATAATATCAAGAAGTGTAACAACACACAATATGATGTTAATTGAATGGAAAATTTTGTATGATTTACCGGGTTGAATTTCATCTTGATCCCTCCTCCAATAAGGAGGTGAAAAATAAGTTTTTTCTGTACAAGTAGTTTTACTTTGCTGTTTCAACAAATAATAGTGTTGGTGAGGGATTAATTCTTCAAGGATAATGTGCCTGACATTGAAATGTATAGGTAACACTCAGGGTTGGCTCTCCTATAGATGGTGGCTTCAGATTGTTGGCAAGTAATAAATGAAGTTGGGTATGGTCACAGCACAATGATAATAATCTGTGCAAGAATGTTGTTCATTTAATGTAACATACCTCACGCTCGAGTAAGTTTAAAGGTATTTGTCACGACTTCATAAATCAATTTTAACTCGAAAATGTGATAGTAGAACTGTGGAAAATCTACGAGTATAACCCCTATAAATAACCGCTTACACAACCGCCACTTAGGTCATATTATTCACACAGAGGACTCCCCTGACAGCCCCTTAGTGATTGTAAAAGACAAGTTGTTATCTTAAAGGCTTTTCGCGATAATATTCACTTGAGTGTGAAAAGCACTTCTTCTGATATTACAACATCTATTATTAAGCTTCTATCCCCAGAGGTATTTAATTCATTGCAGCAGAGCATATTTTTTGCTTTAAACAAATTTTCTGTTGGTCTAAGAATCTTAATAGTTGAACACTTTTTAATATGAAAATTATGCCGCTATCATCTTCATTTACATAATAATACAGTTCTTTTGTTTTAAAGAAGGAGTAGGTAGGGTTTTGGAGTAAATTAGATTTTTGAGGATTTAATTTCATCTCGTTGACCCATTTTTGAGTAACGATTTTAAATTCAGTCATTTTCGTACTGATATTCGATGTTTGTACAGTTTAGAAAATAAGAGTGTTGCCAATTTTGAAAACTATAAGTGTTTTTGAACATGTTACAAAAATATGGTATTTTGAAATTATTGAAACTGAAATTTACACAATTTTTTATTTTTAATTTTAATTATAGATTGAAAGGGTTGCCAATATTGTATATGTGTATGTCTGTACCTTAACCTACAACCGAAGCCGCTCGCTGGAGCTTAGTTTTTCAAAATCGGTGCCAGCGTTTCCACTTCCGGAAAAAAAGTCGAAGTAGATATGAAGATAAAAGTGAAGCAAATTGAGAAAAATCGAAGTAGATTTTTAAATGACTTTTTACTTGCTTTAAAAAAAATAACAACACGAAAAAGTAGTGATTCCGTCTGTCTGTAGGTCTGTGCCTCAACCTGCAGCCTAGAGGAGAAATTGAAATGTTTGTTTGTTGCGACTTATAGGTACAACATTTAAGGCAAAATATGCATTCGTAAAAAAATCTAACTCGAGATTTTGACCAAAGTTGACATCACGATGATAGCGAAGACCAAAAAAGTGGGTATCGCAATTCTGTGTTTGTCTGTCTGTCTGCCTGTCTTTTCGACTACAGCTTAAACGACTCGGCCGATTTTTATTAAACTTGGTAGATAGTATTTTGAATTTTTCCCCCCATACATTTTTTTCTTTCTTTAGACCAAAAATAACGGTACCTGCCATGTGAATTTTTTCGAAATCTTATAAATATTTTTTTTTCTCAAAAACTATTCGATAGAGATTAAAAAAAAAAGATATACACAAATTTTATTTAGTTAAAGATACATAATGGTTGAACAAATTTCCGAAAATTGGTTATTAATGGTACCCGCCTGGAACCATTTTTTTTTTGTTTTTGATTTTCTCAAAAACGGTACAACCGATTTTGGCCATTTTTATGCTAAGACTCACAAACAATTTAAATAGAATAGGGTATTCCAATTTAAAAAAAAAACCCATGCTAGATTTTTTTAATCTTGATAAATAAAAGTTTCTTAATATAATCTACAAGATGTGGGAAAAAATTTTATTTTACCTAAAAATAACGGTACCCACCATACAAATATTGAAAAAAGGTTTTTGAAAATCGTATTTTTCTCGAAAACGGTTCTTTCAATAAATTTTTACGATCTATAATTTAATACAAAAAAAATTGAAATTAAGATATTTATAGTAAGAAATATCTTAATTTCAGTTCAATAGAATCATTTTTTCAAATTTTGAATTTCCCATTATCGACACAACGGATTTTAATGAAATTTTCTTATAGAGATGTTTCTAAAAATTTGAAAAACATTGCATTTCGAAAGTTAAAAACAAATATTTTTTGAATTTTCAAAAAAAAATCATTTTTTTTGGAAAATTCGATATTTCAAAAACGGCTTAGTATCTTTTTGGAAATTTTATTTTCATGCCTACAATAATAAAATATTTAAGTTGGCATAAGTTTTTCTTAAAAATGTTTTAAAAATTTTGTATAAAGCTTATTTTTTTAAGAAACCACTACAACGACTTATAATTTTTGTTTTTTTTTTCATAAGTTTATATTTCCGTAGCATTCTGTTTTTATCTCTTACTACTAAAAGAGTTTAAAAAAATTAATTTTATGCTTATGAACAGTTTTTTCTAATAACATTCGTTTTTAAAATTCCTAGTCTATTACATAGGAGCAAATTCGTGCCACCCAGTCGTGCATTTTATTTTTTATCAATATCGTTATATACATACGTTTTTTGAGATAAACGAGATTTTGCATTAAAGCTTAAGCTTAATGACTGGTACCGTTTAGTCCCTAGTTATAGCTATCATTGAAAACCATAATTGAAAATTTTGTTTTCACTTTTTGGGGTAGTTAAACTATGAATATTGAGAATGTTTGGTATACAAATGAAGCAAATTAATTATATATTTTACTTTCGCAAATAAAAATAAATGAATATGTTAAATATTTCTCATAAAACTACTTGGTCCTTTTCGGAATTCCCCCCGACCAAAATGCACTTTTTTTTTAATGAATCGATAAAAAAAAGTGGGATCTTGATAAAAAACATCAAATTATGGAGGAGAAACACTTTTTTATGGTAAAAAAGTGAAATATAAAAACATGAATATAGGCCATAGGGTAAATTCAAAGTTTCTTTAAATCCAGATTCTGTAAATGCAAAAGAAACCTTGCATACACCCAACCTCGTATCTACCCCAAATCCTATAGTGTGCCCAAGTAGGAGGGTTGCGGGGGGGCAGCATGCCTCCCCATACATATCTCACTGTTTATACGCCGTAATGCGTAAGCAAGCAAAAAAAGCAAATGTCCCATAAAAAAGTAGTTTCAGTTATGGTACTGTGGGTGGTCCGCTTATACTTCACTTTTTTACCATAAAAAAGTGTTTCTCCTCCATAATCTGATGTTTTTTATCAACAGCAAACACTTTTTTATCGATTCGTTAAAAAAAAATTCATTTTTGTGGGGGGGGGGGGGTAATTCCGAATAAGGTCCTACTACTTTTAATTTTTCAATGATGAAAATCGTTTTCAATGAACAGCTGATTTTCGTTCCAACAAAGTGGAACACAATCGTTCCAATGATTTGTGTTCGATTCTCCTTCTATTCTTATGTGTCAGTTTTTTTTCAATGATCAACTCTAACCTCAAATACATAGAATTGGTTGTTATCAGTCACTGACAGGATCTTTTACTGCAACCAAATTTTCAATGATTGCTATAACCGACTTGTCAAAAAATATTTCACCATTCCACTGATTTGTGTTTCAATGATGGTTTTCCATGATAGCTATAACTGGCCACTTAGTCCTGGTGATCAAAACCAAGTTTGAAGAAAATAGCTCCAGTAGCTTAGGCCGGCCGTATGTCGAGTTACATACATACAGACATATAGACAGACAGACGAAATTGCCGTACTCACTTTTTTCAAAATCTCGAGTTCGATTTTTTTTCCAAATGCAGAAATTATCCTTTAATACCTATACCGCAAGTAAATAAAATCCACGACTGGGTCGCACGTGCTTGCTCTTATTTAAAAGAGTTAGAATTTCAAAAATGAATGATATTAAAAAAACTGTTCATAAGCATAAATTTCATTTTAGAAAATACTAGTTTATGCAAGAATAAAAATTATAAGACCTTGTAGTGGTTTCTTAAAAACATTCATAAGCTTTTATGTATACAAAAAATTTTTAAACATTTTTAAGAAAAAATGTGTTACGCTAACTCTAAGTTTTTATTACTGTAAGAATTAAAATTAAATTTCCAAAAAAATATTTACCTCATTTTGAAATATCGAATTTTCCCGAAAAAAATGTGTTTTTGTTTTCAAAAATTCAAAAAATATTTTTTTTTCTTAGATTGGAAATGCAATGTTTCTGGAACCTTTTTAAAATTGAGTTTTGAAAAAAAAAATTTAAAAATCCAAAAAACTTTTTGTGGAAAATTGGAATACACAACACTATTAAAACTTTTGGGTACGAATAAAAAAGTCCTCGGAATTCTGTCTGTCTGCTTATCTGTTTGGTTTTCTTCTCGGTAGATATTACTTTCCAATTCTTCCTCCCCCCCCACACGTTTTTATTCTCTTAGACAAAAAATAAAGCTACGTGCCATCATCCAAAAACATCATTTAGTAGAAGCTAATAGTTTAACAAAATTTTCCCAAAATCGGTACCGCCCATAGAAATTTTTTTTTTGTTTTCTATTTTATCAAAAACTATTGAACGGATTTTGTTCTATTCTTTATTTTTAAGCTCCTTATAAGTTGGAATATTATTTTTATTAAAATTATTAATTTTCTTTAAAAAAAAAATATGTATCGATTTATTTTAATGTTGACAATTAACAGGTCTTCAACACTGTCTACAAGATGTTATCTAAAAATAACGGTACCCATCACACAAATGTTAAAAAATGATTTTCGAAAATCTTATTTGTCTCGAAAACGGTAAGTACCTAGAATTTTTATACAAATTTGTCTGTTGTGCTTTATTAATTCTATTTATAATCCAAAAGAAAACATTTTAAATTAAGAAAGCTTTTTGTTTTTCTCATTATCACCATAACGGATTTTAATAATTTTCTGTACAGACGAATTCTTCCAATAAAATCTATGTTATTTTAACAACGAGTGATTTCACCAAGAAATATCGTCAAAAGAAAAACGATTTGAAGGTTCAAGTTTGCTACTAACAAACTATTGATGGTCAGTCCAGCGTCAAACGGAGGATATGTCAAAGAAATATAAATTGATTCAAACAGGTGTCAGGAATAGTCCTTAAAATCAGAAAACATGGTGAATTTGTTTAAATTTCCGTTACCATATTTCTGTAATATGTAAAAAACCACTTATAAAGGGTTATCCAATAGGGATTTCCAAACTTTGACAGGTTATTGCGGCCATATTATTAGATTTAAATCTGTCAAATAGCCTGATATATATTAAGTTTATTTTGTCATGTTGTAACGAAGTTACATCTTTTGAAGTAATTACGCCTTTCTACCAACCTAAGAAGACCGAACGCCGGAATTCTACTGCATTTACCACACCGGATGAAATGGCCAGAAAGTATTGCATACCTTAAGGCGCCCACGCAAAATCACAAAAGAGGACACACACAGATGGTTGGCGACGTCAGCAAATAAATTTCGTTCGCCAACTTTATAATCCACATCTGGTTTTGGCCGCCAAGTCGAGAAGTAAGAGGTAGAAATGCAGCAGAAATCAGATTCTTCTTGCCACTGGGCGTTTGTACCAATTTGGTGTACAAGGCATAAAGCATCTCAACTAGAAGCACGCTGCTGGTCACCTATACCAGAAAGTAGCTTCGCAACTTTTTGGCTATCGCCGCAAAAATACCTTTCCCGTTCTCCTTTCCTCCGCCGCCGTAGTTAAGACTAGGGACTCTATCCCAACCTTCGCTGTCTTAACCTCCTCCGCTCAGACTAGGGACTCTATCCCAATCTTCGCTGTCTGGATCCCCTTTCCTCCGCCGCCGTAGTTAAGACTAGGGACTCTATCCCAACCTTCGCTGTCTTAACCTCCTCCGAAAGCCTTAGACTAGGGACTCTATCCCAACCTTCGCTGTCTAAGCCTCCGCAGCCGTAGTTAAGACTAGGGACCCTATCCCACTCTTCGCTGTCTTAACCTCCTCCGAAAGCCTTAGACTAGGGACTCTATCCCAACCTTCGCTGTCTAAGCCTCCGCAGCCGTAGTTAAGACTAGGGACCCTATCCCACTCTTCGCTGTCTTAACCTCCGCTATTCAGACTAGGGACTCTATCCCAATCTTCGCTGTCTGAGTCTGTTCTACGATACCGTCGTTAGTGTATATGAAATACCGCGTTATCTTATTGTAGGACCATACCTTGTGTTAAAGTATATGAAATACTCTGTTATTAGAAGGTCATAAATATTGTATATTTATATGAAATACTATGTTAACCTACTTATACGTTGAATAAATATAATTTGGCACTGGAGTATTGAACTCAGGGTTACCCCTGGGATTTTTCAAAAAGTCGCAGAAAAAAGTCGCTTTTAGAAAAAAAAGTCGCAAATTCGAATTCTTTGAAAAAGTCGCATTTTTGAACAAAAAGTCGCAATTGAAAGAAAAAGTCGCATACCTAAATATTATTTTTTTTTACTATAGGAAAAACAATTTAGATACTTAGATAGGTACCTACCTATACATTAAAAAATAACAATAACAAAAGAAAACCTAATTTAAAAACTTCATTTTACATAAATTAATATGTATGTATAGAATTAAATTTAAAATAAATGCCTAAAAAGATATGTAAATCACATTAATGTTTCGTTTTTTTAATAAAGTTTCTCTATACTTTTTAATTAGGTTGTTTTCAGGAACCCACTCACTTATATCACAGTCAATGAGATTTGTGGAAGCTAACATGGTTTCGCAGGTTTCCCTTTGTAAACGGTTTGTTAATTTATTTTTCATGAGCGTATAAGCTTTGAAAAAACTCGCTCAGCGCAAGCGCTGCTGTGTGGTAACGTTAAAATTTTACAAACAAATTCGTAAAGGTCAAAGTATAGGTTATCAGCTAAACTGTTTTTTAAAGTACCAACCTTGTACCAAAACTCTTCTATATTTTTAATTTCAAAAAATTTGCCATAGTTTTTGTCAAACGCTTGAAGCTGTAGGTGTTTGTATTGCTCTACCACTTTTTCTGGCTCATTTGTAGAGCTATTAAAATTTGAAACCAACCGAAAATAGTTAAAATCCTGATTTGACCTAATTATTTTGGGATCTAAATGTTTTAAAATAGAAAGCCTCTCATCTTTAACAATAAATCTTGAAAAAATTTCTTCGCAAAGCGTTAAATAATATTGATGTACATTTTTTTTATGCAAATAATTTCAAAATTTGTGATTTTTTATCCTTTAAGCAATTTTCGGCTTCCATGCCGATATATATTTCTTCAATTTTTTTAAAATAATTTTCGTTTCGATAATCAATCTCAGAAATAGATTTTTTGAAAAATATTAAATAGAGGATCCTCTATATAAGAGCACAAATAAGCAATTTGTGATGTTTCACTCTGAAAAACTTTGTTTAAAATATTTATTTTTGAAAGAATATATTTTAGAAACTTTAAATAAACTAAATTTTCGTTGTTCAAATTTTCGAGAATAATATCAATTTTTGAATTTGTACTTTCTTCAAATTTGGCCCTAATAAAAAAATGTTGCAAAACAACCCATTGCTCTACGATGCGGCATGTTACATTACATGTTACAGACAAAGCACAAAGGTAAGGAGATATTCCAGGAAATGTCAGCGTCAGTCGTCAGTGCCAAGCACGTAAGAAAAAAAAAAAAACAATCTGACAGCGCCCCCGTGGTGGGAATGGGAAAACAAAAATATTTCGAAAACGAGAATGCGAACAGAAAACAAAGCAAAGACAATCATACTCACACATTCTCAGAAAAGTTTGATGGTAAATGTTTAAGCAAAGAAAAAGTCGCAATTTTAAACAATTTTAAAAAGGTCGCATAGTCGCACAGCAAAAAAAAGGTGGCAAAAATGCGACTAAAGTCGCATAAGGGTAACGCTGATTGAACTCTCTATTTGGCCGAGTTTTACTGCTTTCTTCGGTTGACCCTGGACCCCGCTGATCTACCTCAGCTGGAAACAAAAAAGCATCACAATGTTAATGTGGATAGCCATGACGTTTCACAACCTGTGCAAATGATACAATTATTTTATGAAAGTGGGTCTATAATTCGATCAAAATTTCACCCGAAATATGATATTCAATAACGAGGCCAACTCCTGAATGAATGGGTTCGTCAACAACCAAAATTTTCGAGTTTGGGACAATCACAATCCACACGGTCCACCAAATTGCAATCCACATCCACAGAAAGTCATTGTTTGGTGTGGATTTCGGACAGGTGGCATCATCGGTCCATATTTCTTTGACAACACGCTAACCAGGCCATCACCTTCAACTGCGAGTGCTTTTGTCGATGATAACCGATTTTTTTGAACCGATTTGGATAGTATGGATACCGATGACATGTTGCTTCAGGACGGCGGCGCTTTGTTTCACGCAGCCCGTGCCACAATGGGTATACACGAACGATTTCTGAACAAGATTAGGTTAGGTTAAAGTGGCTGTCATTTAAGGCATCTGACACACTTAGACCAGTATAGAGGTCCACTGTGATACCACGATCTAATAGGGAACAAGAGGTTGGTTCCTTACCAGTTAACAGCATTTGGAGTTTCTGATGATTTCTGAACAACTAAATTTTAAAAATATAATTTACAAAACTACATGCATCTGCCAAAACTCCATGAACATACTTTTTATGATTCACTATAAAGTTGGTGAAAGTTAAAGTTCAAAAAATGTTATTCTTTAGTTTTTCTTATGAAAATTATTTCTCAATTTTCCGCATGATCTCGATTTAAATCTGAATTTCTTGTGCTTCTTAATTATATATCTATGGTATTTATTTGTGGTTAGGGATTTTTTTTAAAGGTTTAAAATACTCGTTAGCATATTGCTGATGTAAAGCCTAGAACCAAAGGTCCCTCGAAAATAAAAATATGCAGATCTACATATCGTCGTCGTTCTATGAAAACTCCCTAAGTCCATTTTAAAAAATATGTGATTCAATTCTTATTTAATTCATTTCGGATAAACCATTTGCAAAAAATTTGTTTGCACAATGGCTACGCCAAACCCATTCTACAGTTGAAGCCTGAGATCGTGCTATTCTGATAATTTTTGGATTTCTTATATTAATTTCCAAGTTTAAATGCAAATATCTCAAAACACAAAAAATGGACTTAGGGAGTTTTCATAGAACGACGACGATATATCCCAAGAGATGAGGTAAATTATGTTCACAATGAAAGCCTCGGCTTCTTAACAATCAATTTAAATTTGCCCATCTGGTCTTGAAATTTATTCAAAAAGTTCACTTGTTGAATGAATATATTAAGGTTTTCATGTACCTTATTATAATAGATGCTGTGTTAATGGAAATTGTTTTTTATTTCTATCTATGGATAACACTCAAGAACTAAGCAGAGCGCGTAGCGATGGGGAAAGCTATTTAGGGTAAGGTATGTAGACCTTTTGGTATAAGTACACAAAATTTTCAACTGAACTTGAACGATTAAAATTTGTAAATCAAAAACCAATGAAGTGGAACTTAATTGGGTGAAATGGTGAGTGAAATATTTATATAGCGTTTGATAGAAAGATGATATTTTAAAAACTTTTTATTTCCTTTGAAAATTGTAAGTTTCTTTTAAACATTGAGGAAAATGCCATTTTAAGAAAAATATAAACGGAAAATGAATATAAATGAAAATAAAAAAAAAATCAGTACACCAGATGCACCTAGTGGGCAGAACCGTCGAATTATGTGTTGCTGCTGACTCATCATTGCTTACCTACTGAATTACTTAACCGTCTCCCAATCCACGAAGGGTCTCTACTTGCGACACTGTACCTTTCCATTCTCTACTATCCCGGGCGCGTTATTTCCAGTCATCTAGGCCAAGCGCTCTGGCATCAGCGATGTCTAGGTCTTTAAACCGGAGTTTCGGTCTTCCTTGTCGCCGCGAATCTGGGGACTATGATTCGAAGACTCTCATAGCTGGAGCATCGTTGTCCATTACCACAATGTGGTCGAGCCAATGAAGTCAATGTGTTTTGGCTATCTGACATACATCAATCTATTGGATGTAGTCGATGTGTTTAAGCTATCTGACTTACATCCATCTCTTGGTACAGCTGATAGGGTTCATGGTAATATCTGCCCCTCCATTGGTCCTCATCGCGCATAGGACCAAATATCCATAGAAGAATTTTTCTTTCGAAAGAGCCCCTTTTGCTTATGGTCCAGCATTCAGCGCCGTAAAGCAGTAGTACAAGTGTTTTGTAGAGCGTGCACTTCGTCTTAAGAGTGAAGAGTTTTGAACCCATTTGTTTTGCTAAACCGAAGTAGCAGCGGTCTCTTAGGGAAATTCCTCGTCGTATCTTCACTAAGAGGTCAATCATGGTGTAAATATGAATTCCAAGGTAGATGATCTCCTTAATTACCTCGAAGTTTTTGCTATCAATAGTGACGTTTTGGCCTTATCGGAGAATGTTTTTTTTGTGTGTAGTTTTAGCATATACTTGGTATTGCCCTCATTCACTTCAAGACCAACAAGTCTCTTATGATCTTCAACAGTCGTGAAAAACTCTATAACAGAACGTTGGGAACGGCCAATGATGGTTGGACAGATTTGTTGAATATAGTGCCCTGCGTACTTTCTTCTCTAGAACGTGATTGAAGAAAAACGTAAAAGTTCATCTCCTTGCCGAAACCCTGTGCATGTTTGGAATACTAATGAGGAGTTGCTCCCTAGTTGCACATTGCACCGCAACACAGTTGGATTAGTTTTCCCGGGATCCGTCATCGCCATATAGAGCTCCTAGATGATGAACGCTATCATATGCGGCTTTGAAGTCGTTGGTCTTTTCCAGGATTTGCCCCAATGTGAATATTTGATCTATGGTCGAACTGCCAGGTCGGAAGCTTGCCGATTAAATTATTATAGAACGGTTTAGGACGTGCACATAGCATATTGGATAGAATCTTATATGCGACATTTAGTAGTGTATGCCTCTATAATTCTTGCAAGACATAGGATCACGTTGTTTTGGATGGGGCATATGGAGCTGATGGTCCAGTCATCGGGAATTCTCCCTTCCACCCATATCAGGTTGATGATTTGATGCATGCACCTTACCCAAACATCATCTCCGTATTTGAAGAGCTCTGCAAGTAAGTTATCAGACCCTGCGGCCTTGTTGTTTTTAAGTTTATTTTAAGCTAATCCTGCCTTTTCTATATTGAGTGGTTGAACTGGTTCTTCATTGATTAGAAGCGATTGAAATGATGGCCATTTAACTTCTGCTGGAAATGCTGCTCGAAAGCTTCTACAATTCCCTGTGGTTCGGTGACTAGATTACCTTCACTGACTCAGCACTGCACAGCATTATAAAGGGCGACCAGACAGCAATGATAGATTTTCCAATTGTTATGTTTCAGGAGCTGTCTAAGTTTCCAATGTAATCAAGCTGTCAAATTGCTCAGTAATGTTTGCCATTTCATCCAGATGACCATAGACAACACAGTGAATTCACTATGATTCACATAGATTGACTGTTTGGTGCGGTTTACGATATGGCGGAATCGTCGGACCTTATTTCTTTTGAAAGGAGGAAGGAGACACGGTTAGCATCAATGGTCTCGGCTTAAGAGCGATGTTAACCGAGTCTTTAAATATTGAACTGACCGCTTAAATAACTGTCAACAAAGCTCAGGCGGCCATTTTGTTGATGTGGTACTCCATACATAGTGCCACATAAACGTGTGTTTCTTTTTAAATCTTTTCCTGGGCACCCTATACAATGTGAAAATATTTTAAGAACTGATTTCCATTAAAGTTTAATGCAAACACGCGTTTGATATGGTTTAATGGAATTATAATAATCGAAATCCAGTTAAATTCTGTGAGGTTCACCACACCCACTGTGTTCAATGAGCTTCAATAAATTGCTTTCGCTGAAGCCCGTGCTTTGGCAACAACCAAATACCCTATTATACGATTTGTATTTACTTTGTGTGTTACGGATATGTTTGTATGTAAATAAGTGAAAACTAATTAGATTCGTGAAGCTCGTCTAGGATATGTGCATTTGTGTGTGATATACCAAAATAATTTCCATTTATTGTGATTTGTGAATTAAATGCATGCACGCACATAAAATTCGGTGATGTGTGAAATTTATTTATTTTATTTCTCTTAATATACAAACATAAGTATCTTAAAACAATTTTGCTTTTGCTTAAATGACCTTTACGGTTCGCATTACATAATTTTTGATTTTTTTTTGTATTTAGTAACATAGTTATTTTTCTCTTATGTACCTTACTTATGATGACAAGAATTGTTTGGGATATTGGAAAATGTACCTATTTTTTAAGCCTTTTTGAAATTATAACAATGTATGCACGGTACTCAAACAAGATCCAACCCAAAACAGGAATGGGCTATTATCACAGATAGTCAGCGACTGTTAAAGCGATTGCCGGGATGAACTTGCTAGCCTCCATATTAACCACAATGTCACTTTTATCTGGGTTCTCGGTCGGATAATCACTCAATGTTTTCGTGAGAATGTCCACAATTTCCCATACCAATTCCATCCACAGGTTGATACGAGTTATGGTATCAAAATGGCGCACTTCAGCGCTAAATTGGACCAGAAGGCTAGACTGGCGGTGGTTGACATTTCTACCTCCCTAAATATTAATTAAAAAAATTATAAGTTTTTTTTTTTGTGGTGACATTTTTTTTTTTTTTTTTTTTTTTTATTTTTATTTTATTGTATACTTTTATTTTTCCTAATATGTTTTTTTACAATAGTATCTGCGAAGCCGAAGCTTGTCTGCAGAAGATTATTTTTCGATTATGTTAAATAAAAGTAAGCAAAGGTTACGATTTTATACAAAATGCAATTTTAAAGTTTCAATTTTTTGATTAAATAAGTATGGATTATAATAAAATATACATGAAATTTTAATTTGTGCAATTAATGAAAAATTTTTTTAGTTCTTTTTTTCTTTTTTTTGAAGTTTTGAATCATGACAATTTCTCTCGGTAGTCCGTTGATTATACTTGGTACAATGTGTTGAAGTTTACGTCTTCCGTAGTTGTTGTAGTTTCTTGGTATCTGTAACATTCCTTGTGCACGTCTTCTGGTGTTGAGTTGGTGCTGGATTGGTTGTTTAAATCGGTTGTCATCAATGTATTCTATTATGGTCGTCATCTTAAAAATATCTTCAACTTGTAGTGGCTTAAAAAGTGTGTCATATGTTTGTCGATAGTTGTTGTTAATTTGTTTTATAGTTGCTAAGATGTATTATACGAGGGCGGTCCGATAAGTGCTTAGTGACGATTTATTTCTCAACATAGTCTCCTTTTAGCTCGATACACTTGATCCAACGATGTTTTAAATTCTTTAACCCATCCGAAAAATAGGTCTTCTCGAGGTCTGCAAATTAGGTCTCCGTAGTGCCGATTCAAATTTCTGCACGGCGAGTGATTTCAAGTTTGCATACAAAAAAAAAAGAGTCACTCAGGGCCAAATCTGGAGAATGCTGTGGATGGGGCAGCAGTTCGTAGTGCAATTCGACTGATTTACCGCGGTACCCATCGCGCCGACAACTTTCTCATGCCCAAAATTTCATGACCCACGGGGTCTTTTGAGATGCCTACTGTTTAGCTATCTCGCGCACCTTCAATCGGCGGTCTGCCAATACGAGATCGTGGATTTTTGACACGTGACCACGTTGAAACTCGTTATACCAATTTTTGACGGTCGCCATCGAAGGAGAAGAATCACCGTACACAGCATCCACGCGTTCTTTGATTTCGCTGCGCGATTTCCCTTCTAAAAGCTGTAAAGAAGCTATCAGGTTGAAATAAGTAAGTTTCCGCTCTTAGGCTTCGGCCACGCACTGAGCGACGAGCGACTGAGCGATTGAGCGACGAGTCGCTGAGCGACGCAAAAAAATTAAAACACATGAAATTGTATGGAGGTGGCCACGTACACCCTGAGCGACTTGTCATTGTTTTAAGCGACAGAGCGACGTCGCTCAATCGCTCAGTCGCTCGTCGCTCAGTGCGTGGCTGAGGCCTTACAAAGCCAACCCAACTGAGGAAAATCGGAAAAAGTTTAAACAAGTCAAAAACCATTGCAACGCTATTATAAAGAGAACCAAATTCGTACATGAACAGAAATTAAAGCAAAAAATCCTGCAATGTCCCAAAGGCAGTAGAAATTTCTGGTCATTTGTCAAGAACATAAAGAATTCAACTTCATCTTCGGTTCCAACGCTCATCTACAAAGAAAAACCGATAACTAGCTCTTTAGAGAAGGCAAATGTACTTGCAGCTCATTTTGCTGCTAACGTAAATCATTCAATGGGACAGGTATATTTCCGCACTCGTACAGTTGCAAGAGCACTTCGAGATCTTGATATCAACAAATCCGCTGATCCTGATGGTATACCCCCCATTCTTCTGAACAGGTGTTCTTCATCGCTGGCAAAACCATTGCGGAAGCTTTTTCATTGCTCTTACTGTTCTAGAATCTTCCATAGAAGATGGAAAACAGCATTTGTCCAGCCTGTTCCTAAAAAAGGTGACCCCTCCTCCCCCTTGTCCTATCGACCAATCGCACTTACGTCCCTTCTTTTCAAGGTCATGGAATCGCTGATAAATCATCAGCTCAAGAAATATCTCGAAGATCGAAAGCTTCTTAATGACCGGCAATACGGCTTTCGCAGCAATCGTTCCACTGGTGATCTGATGGCATATCTCACCGAAGAGTGGAACAGATCTTTACATTGTTTTGGAGAAAGTAAGATTATTGCGCTTGATATTTCTAAGGCATTTGATAAGAGTTTGGCACCAGGCTCTCTTATCGAAAATGTGTGCGTTTGGCATCAACGAAACCCTTATTCGTTGAATTAGAAATTACCTTCTAGATCGTTCAATACAAGCTGTATTGGACGGTTTTAAGTCTTCAAAAAATAAATGCTGGTGTTCCCCAGGGCTCCGTTTTGTCTCTGACTCTCTTCCTCATTTTTATAAATGATCTCTTGTCTGAAACTTTTAATCCACTTCATTGTTTTGCCGACGACTCTACTCTCAGCTTTTCGTACTCGTTTTCAAATTCACGTCCATCTCCTTCGGAAGTGGTATCGCAACGGTATCGTATGATAAGCTCATTAAACTCCGATCTTTACAGCATTGTTAAATGGGGTAAAAAAAACCGTGTGGAGTTTAATGCTTCGAAAACTCAATGCTGTCTATTGTCGTTGAAGCAAAATATACCCCCTATGTCATTGTCCTTAAATGGCACTTACTACGAACAAGTCGAGAGGGCCCTCAATGCCTGTCCAAGGTATGATGTTAAAATCATCCTTGGCGATTTGAACGCAAAAATAGGTCGGGAGCCGGTATTCAGGCATTACGCAGGCACCCATAGTTTGCATGAGAACACTAATGACAATGGACTTCGAGTCTTAGAATTGGCAGCATCGAAAAACATGGTCGTTGCGAGTACCAGGTTCCCGCGTAAAGATATCTACAAAGCCACCTTGGTATCACTTGATGGAGTCACTCGTAACCAAATAGACCACGTGTTGATAGACCGTCGGTCGCCACTACTCGAACTTTATGACGGTACGAACGTACCGAGGTGCCAATATCGACTCGGATCACTATCTTGTTGGTATGGTTTTCCGAGGGCGGATTGCCTTGCGAAGACGCATTGCATCCGCCGATCAGGTTCGAATCAACACGGCTGCCCTGCGCAATGAAAACACCAGTAACACCTTTGGTAATGCGTTAGGACTCGCCCTAGAATCACTTGATTTAAGGAGAGTAAGTCCTGGAGCCAGTATGCTGGGCGTAAATGAGAAGTGGACACGCCTTAAGAATATTGTCATTAGTACTGCCAACTCCATCTTAGGCAGCAGTCGTAAAAATCGGAACGACTGGTTTGATGATGAATGCAAGCTAGCGACTGAACGTAAGAATGTTGCGTACCGAGCAATGCAACAATCTCATAGAACACGGGCACCCGAAGAGGAATATAAAGAGCTCAGAAGAATAGAAAAACGGCTACACACACAAAAAAAAATCAGCCTAGGAGAAGAACCTAATCTGTGAAATAGAAAATAGCCGAGAGCAAGGTCCGCACCAGGCGCGGAAGTTCTACCAATCCGTCCGAAACATGACGCAGTACACACCACGCTGCACATACTGCAAGGACGGAGAGGGAAATCTGATCACCGATCCTGAAAGCATACTGGAGCGATGGGAAGTGTACTTTAATGAATTGCTAAATGGTCAGCTCACTACAGAAGTGGAGGCTCCACTACTTCAAGAAGAATACCCTGTGTTGCCGCCACCAAGCATAGAAGAGGTTGAGAAGGCTATAGGCCGGCTTAAACAGAACAAAGCCCTGGGAGCCGATGGCATACCAGCCGAATTATTCCATCACGGCGGGCCAGCCTTACGTCAAGCAATTCATGATATTATAGTACACGTATTGGAGTAGGAAGAAATGACAGAAGACTGGCGAAAAGGCATAATATACCCCATACATAAGAAGGGAGATGTCACAAGGTGCAGCAATTATAGAGGTATCACGTTGTTGAGTACCGCCTATAAGATACTCTCCTCTATCCTACAAGACCGGATAATCGCATACGCTAAAACCGTTATCGGACAATATCAGTGTGGTTTCATTCCAGGCAAATCAACAACTGATCAGATAAGAATGCTTCGATAAAATCAAAATTATGTTTTGTATATCATTGATGTACAGCGAGAATAAGAGGGGGCCCAGAATTGATCCTTGTGGAACGCTCCGTAGCAAAGGAAGAAATTCTAATAAAACAGTCCCTGAGCAGACAGCCTGTTTTCTACCTTTAAGATACGATGAAAACAACTTTACAGCAAAAGAAGATATGTTGAAACGTTTGGCTCAACTTATCAATTAGGATAGAGTGGTTAACTTGGTATTCATCTAATTGCGCTCTTATTTCTTCAACTACTTTCAATAGTGCGGTGGTACAACTGGGTTTTGGCATGAAATCCGGACTGAACCTAAACAAGTAGATCGTTACGTACGAGATACTCATTAACCTGCTTATGCATAATTCGTTCGCAAATTTTGGACAGGTAGGGTAGAATTGAAATGGGTTTAAATTCCTCACCTGTTGAGTTTTTATGTAAAGGTATAATTTTTGCCTTTTTCCACTGAAAAGGAAAATCACCGGTCAAAAAAACTGTATTGATAATGTGAGTTATATACGGAAGCAAAGGTTTCATAAAGACCGGATGTACTCCTTCTATACCTACTGCATTAGCCTTTATAGTTAAAAAGCTCTCGACTTAATCCGTGGTTTCTATTGTCTTGAAGAAAAACGGTGTATCAGTAGGGGCTACAGGACTGCTACATGAGAATCTATTACCAGAGATGATATTAGTATCTGGAATCATTTATATCCATATCACTTTTGCAGGTCAACTTCTGCTTGCCTCCTAGTGCACAAAGGTTATTCCACAGCTTTCGCCCATCTATATTAGTATTAAGCTTATTAAAATAGAACTGCGTTTTAGGAATTTTCATCTCACGAACAACTTCTTTTCTTTTATTTTTGTAAGCACGAAGGTACTCTTCTATACGATGATAAGCATGATCTCTTTGCATTATTAACAAGCGAATTTCATTGGTGAACTAAGCACTTACCCTGCCGGTTGATAAGGGAACATGTGTACTCGTATCAAAAAGATAATTTATATTATTGTGAATAAAATCAACTTAATCATCCGGCGAGGTCATACCATAAACAAGACTCCAAGGAATTGAGCGAATATGGTTTTCAAGAGCAGCACTATTTATATTCTTAAAGTTTCAGTAATTATAAGTTGTGTTACTTGTACATATGTATGTAGATATTGAAATCAAATGTAAGGAAAATGAGGTCATGTTTTCAAAAAGCAGGTGCAGAAATTTGATCATAGAAAAGTTAATATTATTTATAATTACGTGAAACAAAATATGTACATACAATGTTTATTCAATTGATTTGACTCTTCCAAACAAGTGATTAAAATAACTTAAGTTCTCTTGTGTCGGTATGACAGAGACTGAGAATTAAATTTCCCTCTTTTGAGAGTAAGGTTTCAATATGACTTTTCAAATAAGCCCTATACGGCTATTAATCTACCAGTAATAATAATCTACTACCTTACAAACTAATCAGAAATCAAGTACTCATATGACACAGTATCCCTTAAATATTTTGCTATTTTCGAGTGAGGCATATGTAAACAGGTATTCAAAGTCACAAATGTTTACTATAGGCAAATTAAAAAATAAACATTTATCATAGTTTAAACAACATAATCAACAACATTATTTTTAGCTGTATCGTTATTTTTACAAACATATATGTACATTCTTTTACTACACCATGACTGAATTGCAAAATTTTTATTCGATATGCTTAATTAGTACCTTGCTTATGTCAATTTAAATAACAGTTGATTAAATAATAAATACTATTCATATTGTATTACCTAAAACCTTAATGCAAAAATGCACGACTGAATCGCACGTAATTGCTTAAAACTATAAAAACATGGATTTAATTAAAGAAAAATGTTCAAATGCATAAAATTGCCGTCTGATTTCTGGAAAAGTATGAATTTATAGAAACATTGTTTAAAATCGTTTTATTATTAAATAGATTTTTTTATATAAGAAATTTCTTTAAAATTTTTCCAAAAAAATTTTGTATGCTAATTTTAAGTATTTAGTAATATATTTTAGGAAATATTTTAAAAATTAATCGCTTACTTGTTTTGAAGATATTGATACAAACACATATTTTTCGAAAATTTGTATACGAGCATACTGTATACAAATTTTGGTCAAAACTGTTAGAGCCGATAGTGAGAAAATTAAAAATAAAAAAAAACCTTATATGACAGGTACCGTTAATAACATTTTTCCCTAATTTTTGTTAGACCAAAATGTATTCCATGTCAAAAATAGCACACTTAATTTTTTTGTTTATCAAAATCGTGGGAGCCGTTTTCGAGATAAACAAGATTTTGCATAACGACTGTATGGCAGCTACTGTTAGTTTTGGAGCTAAGAAAAAGATCAATTTCTCTATGGAACCACGCAAGATCCTTAAGTACCAAGTTTGAAGAAATTACCTCCAGTACCTTAGGCTGTAGGTCGAGGCACGGACTTACAGCCATACAGACAAAAAGACGTACCTAATTGCAGGATCAATTTTTTCGTGTTATCTATCTTCGCAATGTCAACTTTGATAAAAATCTCGAGTTCAATTTTTTGTTTTCAAATGCAAACTAGCGCAAATTTAAATAGGATGCCGTCTGTTATCTGGAGAAAATATGAATTTAAAACAAAAGTTTTGTATAAGGGGTGGGCCAAATTCAAGTTTCTTTTTTAAAAATGCAATTAAATTAAAAAAATTAAATTTTGTCCATGTATTATGACTTTATTAGTAAGAGTTAACATTCCCATTAATTATGTAACACAACGTCGTTCTAGTGGCTGCTTCGGCCGGAGTCAATTGGAACTTTTAAGCTAATAATCGGAGATCTTTGTGCAGAATTTTCCTCAGGCTAGTGCGTGAAATGTTGAGCTGTTGAGATCGATGCCGAGTTGATGTTCGCAAATTGAGTCTAACACTCGGCTACATCAGCCACATTCTCGTCTGTGCGCAACGTTCGTCGGCCGAGCCCAGGAGTGTTGTCCACTAGCATACCAGTCTCACGAACTTTTTGCACAAACTGGCGTACAGCAGGCGCGGTGGGTGCCTCATTTCGGCCAAAACTTCTTTTCAAAAAACGCACTGTTTGGGCTGCATAGCACTCACTTTGGAAAAAAGTTTTCAATATTTCTCAACGTTGTTCAAGCGTCAAGCGACGCATTTTGTTTCGCGGAGGTATGATACTGACTTTCTGTCAAGATTTCGAGCGGGAAACAACTGTCAGTGTCAAAATAATATTTAAACAGAAACCACTATACAGCCCACCCTGTAACCCTGCATACAATTATCAAACCATTAAAAAACAAATGGCACCCTAATTTTAAGTTTCTGTAAACTGCCTGGGCTTTGTTGAATGCATCGCTTTCCATCGTTCCTCGAAATCAAGCAACATTGTGCATGGTTAGTACTTGGATTGGAGACCGTTCAATACTAATCGTGTGCTGTTGACATGTGTTTCTTCTGTTGTTCTTTCTTTCTGTGTATCTCTGTGTGTTGTAATGTCTAAGCTGATGGTCTCAGTTGCCTGTGCTTTCAGTGTCTCTACTTCGTAGATTTATCTACGGATCAGTATAATGTGTAATGTAATGTGTTTCATCATTGTGCAAATAAAAATCAAAATTTCAAAAAAATAAAATGACTCGTTTTTGAGTTATCGAATTTTCATGTACAATATTTTTTAAACTTTTTAATAGCTCCTATATAAAAAATGTCATTAACATCCATTAAAACTATTAAAACTAAAAAATACCTAACCAAAGCAGGTTAACATTACACATTTTTATAAAATAAGTTTTAATATTAAATGAGAAAGAAAAGAATTAAATCCAATCATAAACCATAACAAAAATCAATCATATCAACTAAAATATAATATTTTGAGGCGCGATTCTTTTATCGATGTACAGTAAGGGCCTATCTTCAATTTTTACATCATATATCGGGGATATAAGAAAAGGCATACTTTGGTGTACCCTGACCCATTTGAACGGTAGTTACGTTGTTAGTTAGTACTTACTTCATTAACGCCCTTGAGATATCCAGTTTCTGGCATGTTTCATTTTTCCTGCCCATTCTAACTTTTTGACTTTGAGCTCAATTATAAAAATTAGTGGTTAAATTTAATTTCTTAAAATAATAATTTTCAAAATATTCTTAAGAAAAAATTTTGGTACGCCAATTTAAAGTTTTTATTGTTGTTCGAGTAAAAATTAAATGAACAAATTCGTTTTGCGGATAATGAGAATTTCAAAATTTGAAAAAATCGTTCGATCGTAGGTAATATCTTGATTTCAAAATTTGTTTTATTAAATTATAGATCGTAAAAACTAAATGAAAAAAAAAAAAATGTTTGCAAAATTCTCGGAACCGTTTTCGAGAAAAATACCATTTTCGAAAACCATTTTTTAACATTTGTATGGTGGGTACCATTATTTTTAGGTAAAACAAAATTTTTTTCTCAAACCTTGTAGATTATATTAAGAAACTTTTATTTATCAATTTTGAAAAAAAATCGAGCATGGGATTTTCGAAATATTGAGTTTCCAAAAAAAAAACTCGAAAATTTTAATATGTAATAATATTCAAACTTTGGAGGAGCCTTAACATAAAAACATGATTTAAATCGGTGGTACCTTTTTCGAGAAAAGCAAAAACATGGTTCCAGGGGGGCTACCAAAAATAACCATTTTTTTAAATTTTTTTTCCACCATTACCTAGCTTTAACTAAATAAAAAAAATATAAAACTTCGAAAAAAAATTTTTATGGCGGGTACCGTTATTTTTGGTTTAAGAAAAAAAGAAAGAAAAAAAGTGTGGGGATAAAAATTAAAAATGATATCTACCAAGTTTAAAGAAAATCGGCCGAGCCGTTTGGGCTGTAGTCAAAAAGAGAGACATACAAACGCAGAATTGCGAGACCCATTTTTTTTTGTCTTCGCTATCATCGTGATGTCAAATTTTATCAAAATCTCGAGTTCGATTTTTTTTACGAATGCACAACTTGTCTACAGGTCGAAAGTAAAAATGATTTTGTGTAGATTTATATGTGTGTACTAAAACAGTTATAACATGTGTTCAAAGTGTCCTCCTTGAAGGCCCGTTCTTGTATTTTACTGCAAATATTTATTGAAGATGGGTGCTGCTTCACTTTTGATGACGCTTCGAGAAAACGGTCTTCTAATTCACATACATTTGCTATTTCAGTTGAATAAACAAGTTCCTTAATTTTTCCCCGTACAATGAAATCCAATACTGTAAATCAGTAGATCCTGCAGGCCAGTGAATTGTCCATTTCCTCCTATTCAACGGATTACCTTACTCTTCATCAGTTAGGGCTAGTTTGAAGTGCTTAATTTGTTTCCAATTATGCCTGCCGGCGCGACGTTAGGTTGTATATTTGAAATCGTCGGTTTGGATAAAATTCCTAGTACCATATCTTTGTCACCCTATTAGCGTATGCGTATTCTTAGTTTGAGAATGTAGACATTTCAAACAGCGTTTTGAATCAAATGTTGCCTTGGCGTTAAAAATTAAACTGATGAATTAATTTCGTTTTCTAATCTTGTAAAAAATATTTGTTTTGAACCGCTATACTATTTAAAAAAAAAAACAAGGCAACATTCTTGGAAAACCTCTCTTATTGTCAACTGTTGTTGGAAAGTTGTCTAAAATCAGCAAACATGCTGCAGGTTTTCCCAAAAAACAAAAACCCCTTTTTCCAATTTTACATGTTCCAAATTCTCCGAAGTATCATGAAATCTATGGGTTTTTCCGAACATTTCTCATTGAGTTTTATTTATATTATTGGTACGTTCATTAAAAAAAATAGTAAAACGGTATGTTAATTACGTACATTTTGTGCAAACAATTGAGCTCAAAGTCAAAACATTAGCAAGAGCAGGAAAAACGGAACATGCTAGAAACTGGATATCTCAATACTGTGATAGGATATAAAATTTGCTTAAGCGCAATAACAAAGGCTGGGATTTCTATTTCTTCTAAAAATTTAGGCCTAATTGAAGTTTCTATCATTAGTACTAACAGCACAATTACCGTTAACATGGCTTAGGGTACCAAAAAGTAAGTCTTTCGTTAAATCCCCCGATATATGATATAATTTTTTTTTCTTAGAATGTACCCAAGAACCACGCTCTAAGATATTATTCACGAATTAAGGGACACCCTTTATAAAAATTAACCAATGAATTAATTAATAAATAGATTAATAAATAAATTAACTTATATCAAGAAAATCAAACAAATAAATATAAAAATAAATAAAGAAATAATCATTTACAAACAAAGAGTTGAAAAGAATTTAATAAACAAATATATGTACACAAATGAGAGGAATTAAAAGATGGAATTAGAATACACACAAAATAATACAGAAATCTGTTTGAAATCTAATTATTTATTTGTTATTCAGCTGTCTCGACAGACAGCCTAGATTTGCCCTGTTCAAATTAGAATACATTTTGATTTCGAATTTTTGAGTGATGCTTGTATAGTTAATGACTGTGGCCATGGGGATTAAAGTTGAATTTTTGTATTTTTTTTAAATCCAAAAATTAGATTTTTTTTTAATTTGAACATCGAAAAATCTGAAATTCAAAACAATTTTTTTAAAATACATTTTCAATCATTATTTAGTTTCTACTAAATAATTTTTTTTTTTTTTAATCTGTGAAGCAGTTCCTTAGATAAAATTGTATAGCAGGCCACTGTTATTTGAAAACGACAAACAGAATTTCCAGACCCAGTTTCATTGTCTTCGCTATCATCGTAATTGATGAATTTCGAGTTCGATTTTTTTACTTGACATATAGTACCCAACCCATAAGTCGCAAGAAAAAAGTGATTTTTTACTATTAAGAACTTCTCAAATCCCAATTTGATTTTACTGACGACTTATGTTATCTGAATAATTTAATTTTAAAATGTATGTGATTGGAAGTTAATCGTAGAATAGTTCATAATCATAACAATAATTTACTATGTTTTCTTAGGATTTTAAGGAACTTCATGATAGCTTTAAATCTTAACAAGTTACAATGAATAATGGCCACGAAAAGAATAGTTCAAATTAAGTTTCTGTTAAATGGTTAAATGGAATGTTGCCGCTCAATTTCATGTCTCTCTTATTGTATTAAAGTTCCAACAATTACGAGTAACACAAACTTAGTTCCAAAGTAATGACAACAAAATTTTTAAGTGAAATTTTACACATTCTTTAACTACAAAAGCACACAAACGAAATGCTTCCCTAATGGCAAATCGAAATGGAAACATTTCCTTTGTGAAACATCGTTAAATGGAATACAATCTTCCAGTGAGCCCTAAAGCACTCCATTTTAATATTATGTGAGTAAGGGACTAGAAACGGAAATACGGTACATATACTACTGTAGAGGGATTTTTGAGAGTCGAGGATAAAGAATAAAAAGGGTACGAGTTTTACTAGCTATAACTTGTATTATTGAAAGAATTTTTTTTTTCAATTTGCATTTTTTTGGAGTCATAAAATCTTTGCAAAGAATAGTAAAACTATACATAATAATAAAAAAGCTAAAAAATACTTACATATATACATCTATGTATTTTACTTTAGAAGTTTACAAATTTGAAGAGGTAGGCATTTGTCATTCAAAAGTTATATGTAAACAAAAAAAGAACTGCCAGATAGGCATTTCTTTTTCTTCAATTTAAATAACAATATATGTCATATATGAAGTAAAATATTTTGAAGAATACGTTTAAGAAGTTGAATATACTGCATAAATCCTGTATATAATATAATTTAATTCCCATATATGTAGTTAAGTTTAGTTTATTTGTCAATCAGAATTATTCTTACAGACTTGAATACATATAACAATTGAAGAAATAAATAAATTATAACAAAATTTTGTAACAAAGAATACCAAATACAACAACAAATAAATAAATAATAACAATATTTTTATTTAAGTTTATAAATTGTTAATTTATTGAAAATTTACTGAGTATATAAAAGCTGTAACAGTCATCCTAAAATACTTAAATTCATTCACTTGTATGTAATTTTTGTTTATTATAAAATTACTTATAAGAAGGCACATTATGTGTATAAAGTAAATGTCAAAGTGCTATACGAAATTGTTAACAAACACATATTTTGTAAATTTCCTATTGTAATGTGCTGCCGCCTTCCACAGTATAAAATGCCGCAGCAAATCACAAGAAGTCGCAGTGTGTATAGGTATAATAAATTCTATTAGTATTCTACAGTAGACAAGCTGAACAAAATTTGGTCGCCTGGCACTGATTTCCTAGGTAATCGTTGGTGGATAATTTTTGAAGGAGAAGAAGAAGAGGAAGAAGAAAAGGAGGAAGAAGCGCCCCACGCGTCAAAGCTTATTTTTAAAAGACTCTTATACAATTTTCAAAAAAGTCAATTGAACTGCAGATAGAATTAGCTTCTTTGAAGAATCTTGAAATTGGTTCATTGCATTAATAATAAGTTCGATGATGACGTATGAAAAATAGTACTGAAGTTCTAGTATTTCTTGGGGGAATACGAAAACCAAATTCATTTAAAAGAAATGAACATTTAACATGAAAATTTAAAATATCACGAACAAACATAATTAAAAAATATCTTCTACGAAGAGCGACAGTGTGAATTCCTAATCTTAAGCACTTAGCATTATAGCAAAGAATATCACTGTTCCAATAAATTAGTTTCAAAAAGGTATCTCGTGAATGTTCGTTGCACCCTTTCAATTCTTTCAGACTGATTTGAATAAAATGGGTTCCACACAACTGAGCAATACTCTTAAACTGATCTTACCAACGAAAAATAGAGGATTTTTAGTGTAAGCAAATTCCGAAAACTCACGAGCGTTTTTGATAAACCCTAGCAAAGAGTTACTTTTACGTATGCAATTTATGAGGTTTAAAAGACACGTTTAAAATAACTCCTAAATCTTTCTTTCTAAAGACACATTTGACAAATTATATCTGTAGTAAGAGCATACTCTCTTTTTAAAACAAGTTAATACTTGGCATTTGGCTATATTAAGATGAAGGCAGTTAGTTTAAGACCATTGCGATAGACTTATAAAATATTCTTGTAATAGTATTGTAATATTTTTACTAGGTTCGTTAAATAAAAGTTATTACTCTTTTTAGTATTTCTTCTTTATTTACACTTTCAAATTCAAATTTAAATCACACTTGTTTAATAACACTTTCCACAATCCAAAGGCAAAACTTTTGCACACTTTCATAATCAAAAATCAACGGTCCTGTGCTCTCCACGAGCATTCCCAACAAGTTAGTTGTTCTCGAAATGGTTGGAATAAGGGGAAATACATGTGACATTCGAAGAGAGCTTTTTTGTTTCTACCATAAAGTAGATATGCAATTTTCCAACAGATGGCGCTGTAGGAGTTTAAAGCTCTGTTGGCAACAGTATGTTATCCTGAATTGATTCGATATGGCTGTATAGTCTTAGATCCTCTGCATAAAGAATGCATTTTGAATGAGTGAAGACTTCAGATATATCATTAATAAATAAAAGAAAAATGGTCCAATTTGGCTGCCCTGAGGTACGCCCGATGGACAAGAATTTGATTTGATAAATTTGTACCAATTTTTAAAAATTTAAACACGATCAGTTAGATAAGATTCGATCCATTTAAGTAAATTGGAATAAAAACCAAGGCATGCTAATTTATGAAAAAAACCGGTATGATTCACTCTGTCAAACGCTCTTGCAAAATCGGTGAAAATAATATCAGTTCGAAGGTTATTTTCGAAATTAGAAATAACATAATTGATAAATAAAGAAGGATTAGTAGGTAGTCGTTGACTTCCCGGCTACAAACCCGCTGAAAATCCGATATGTGCTCTCGATATTTTAGGAATGACTGAGATTTTGCATATTGGTCTAAAATTTCAGATAAATTGTCTGGATCGCGCTTTGAATATAGGAGTAAGATAGGAAACTTTCCACCCACTTAAAAACACCCCACTTTCCAACGAAAGGTAAAATAAAAACGTAAGCTAAAGATTCAGCGGTATTTTTTTTTTAAATATTGGTGAGAAACCGTCTGGTTCAGATGATTTTGATGCATCTATAAGCTTTAATACAGTTTTAATACAGTTAATTCTTCATCCGAATTGATTCGGAGACTTCCCAAACTGAATCTTTCTGCCACATTAGGAAAATTACCTGAAAACGAATCACGGGAAGACACCGATTCAAAATATTGGGCAAAAAAATTACGGATCTTAGCTAAATCACTTGCTGTCGTTCCTTAGTGACGCATACAATTTGGAAAACCACCACTGCTACGCTTAGCGTTAATGAATTTTCAAGAGTGACTACTATTATTTTTGATTTTATCTTCAGTAAAAGATATGTAATCTTTATACAGAAACGAATTCAAAGAAACAAACTCCCGTTCTAGATCTAAGTACTTATTACGTAAGTTAAGATTGTTTTTATTGCGTTTAATCTCTTAAAAGCTTTACTTTTTTTTTTTTTTTGATTTTTAAGCCTTGAGAGTCGTTTATTAAACCAGATTGGATTTGAATTGCATGAGATTCTTTTTATTGGAACAAACCGTTCAACTGAATCAGAGACGACACACTTTAAAATGTCATAAGCCAAATTTAAATCAAGTTGGCTCTTCATATAAAGGGTGGTTACATTTTAAGGGCCGATGTTGATTTTGAATAAAACACAAATTATTTAGGAAATTATTGTCATTTCTTTTTATTATGATAAGATGGTATGGTTCAATTATGTATGAAACAAAATATCGGCCAAATGGCCGACGTGACCTCGGCGGCACACCTCAATCCGATGGTCCAAATTTTCGATGATGCTGAGGCATAGTTAAGGTTCTATGCCGTTAATGTGCCGGTGTGGCCGTGGCGAGATGGTTGTGTGCTCGCCTGTAAGCCTCATGATCACAGATTCGATCCCTGCCGTCGTCTATGTCACCTTTAATTCCATTAAAAACCTTCTAAAAATTGTCATCAATGGGTTGCTGGTTTACACATTACATGTTCTTTAGGCATAACACTAACAACATGTGATCGAGTTAAACTAAAATGTCCAACAAGGATGAATATGAATAAAATAATGCGAATTATAAGGGACATAGAAATAAGACACGGCATTTCTCCGCTTTAGTTCAGCCGCCATCCCTGGAGATAAAAAATCTGAGACAACCACCTTCAGTCTCAGAACATCGTGCCACACATCTTTCCTTCTTTCTTTCTCTTCCGTAACTTCACGCCCGCGCTGTGTTGAAAACATTTAAAGGGTAATCATAATCCCTTGATCGCGAGTAGATTATAAACGATAAAAAAAAAGTCCAACGGTGTCAAATCACATGATCTTGGCGGCCAATTGACATCGCCACCACGTGAGATAACACGGCCATTGAATTTGTCGCGCAAAAGAGCCATTGTTTCGTTAGCTGTGTGGCAAATGGCAGGACGGTGCTCCTGTTGAAACCACATATCGCCCACATCCATATCTTCCAATTCGGGCCATAAAAAGTTCGTTATCATCTTACGATAGCGAACACCATTCACAGTAACTGCCTGACCGGCCTCATTTTGGAAAAAAATATGGCCCGATCACTCTTTGTGGGTGCATTTGTTTTTCGACAATCACTCGTGGATTATCATTCGCCCAAATGCGGCAATTCTGCTTATTGACGAATCCACTGAGGTGAAAATGTGCTTCATCACTGAAGATGATTTTCTTCGAAAATGGATCATCCACTGTTGCCATTTCTTGACACGATTCTGACCATTGACGACGCTTGAAATGGTCAAGAGGCTTTAGTTCTTGAGTGAATTGCACCTTGTAAGCGTGTAAATGCAAGTCTTAATGCATAATGTTCATCAACGACGAGCGTGAGAGGTGCAATTGTTGGGCACGACGACGAGTTGAGGTGGACGGATCTTCAGCCACACTATCGCGAACAGCAGCAATATTTTTTGCAGTAGGAGCTGTCCGAGCATGCACTGGTGTTTTCACATCTCCTACAGACCAGGTTTGCTCAAATTTTTAAATTGACCGAAAAAATCACGAAGTGCACGATTTGCATTTTGATTTAAACGCCCATTTTCATAATAAGCCTGAATAACTTTAACGCGTTGCTAGATTGTGTATCTTTCCATGGTTCAAATTGAGTTAGTCTGAAATTGATTGATTGAAATGTCAAATGAAATGCGGAAAAAAAAATTTGACGATTAGGTGTGGTTCACATTCAACATCGGCCCGTTAGATTTGACCACCCTTTATATATGTATGTACATATATGTATATCGAATCCTGATTGAGCACTATGTTCGACGTACTTAATAGACTCCGCTTATTAAGTAATTATTTTGACTATTTCTAAAAATGTTAAATAATTTATTATTCATTGACCTTTGTGAATAGTTAATCATCTGTGTCTACAAAAATTAGGAAATCTTCAATTTTCTTAGTGTGAAGTGCTAAATTTATAATTTGTCATCATCATCGGCTCGACAACCGGGTTCCGGTCCTGGCCTCTTTCAACAAGTCTCTCCACCTATCCCGGTCTCTTGCATTTTAAATTTTTTTGTAGTTTTTTTTTTTGGTTAGTTCATTGAAAATGTCTATACAATCAAATGTAACTCACATTTTGATCATATTTTATTTAAGTTTTGAAGTGACAGGTTGTTTACACCAAAAAGTACTTTTTTTTTGAAAATCATTATTTACAAAAAAATCTTTTGAGGAATGATGTATTGTTTAATATTATTACAAACATGAATAAAATAAAGAAAAAAGTTAATTATTATCAGATTTTACTAGTGTTTTTTTGCAAACCGATATGCCAATGCCGTTGTTTATGAACTAAAGAAACTCCATTCTTAAAAAGGGTATTAAGACGTACAAGAAATTCTATTTCAAAGGAAGTTTTAAATTAGTTTTATTTCTAGACAATCAATTTTTGTTTTTTATATTGGTAAGTGTTGTATCACGAAACTTTTCTGGCATACATCATCAAGGATAAAAAAATTAAAAGAACCGAAAACTTCCTGTCGAAAAAATACAGTTTCGCTGAAATAGACAATTTTTATTTACCAATTCTGTTATTCTTGTAAAATAAAAAGCAAATTTAAAACAATTTTATTTAATTGTTGTTTATAAATTTTGATTTTATTGTGAATAATTTTACCTTTTCTATAATTTTAACTACATTCAACAATATAACATATGTATGTATATACATATAACACATTTTATTTACATCTTAGATTAGTTTGCAATATCCAAAATTTCAAGAACCTCAGGCTCTAAGTTACTTCGTTTTCTTTTAGGAATACACCTTAGGCTTGCTAGATATGGATCTGAGCCTATGAAATCAAATCCTGTGTAAAATACGCATAAAAAGCACTTTTGCTCTTCAAATAAAAAAATCGTTTTTTTTTTTATTTTTAAATTAATTTATGTTTGTTACTATTATTGGAACACCCTTTATCCGATATAATAGTTTTTTTTATTAATGACAGTTTCCGATTTTTATTTTTTAAATAACTTAGTTCTTTTTTTTCTTACTGTTAACTTTGAATTTGAACACCCTGTATTTTTGTTGTAACTATCAAATTCACAAAATTATTTTTTTTGGAAAACCCCGTGAAATAAAAAAAGTTTTTTTTAGTTTATAACATTATTCTTCTAACCAAATCCCAAAAAGTTATTCGATTTTGACGGTATGCCATCATTTTTTTGCTGGATAGTCATTTAGAAACATTGAAAAAAAATATATCACAACATAATTGGGGTGTCAAATTTTAGTGATTCTTGATAGATAATAAATCAAGCTTTGCAGTGAATATTGTTTCGAGGCGCAATAACGCGGAATAACTAAAGTTTTGCTCTAATAAAGATACAAACATCGAAAAAAAACACATTTTTTTAACTTCAATCACCAAAACAAAAATGTGAAACACCCTGTGAAATAAAAAATTACTTACATTCTTATACCTTGATATTTAGGAAATATAAAAAAAATAAAACTTTTATTAAAACACAAACCAAACACGAAAAAAAATTAAGAGCAAAGTAATCTTTTCCAGAAAATATACAGAATAAAAATCGCCAACTGCAACTTCAATGCAATTTTTTTTTTGTTTACATGATCCCCACCCAACATTGCTTTTGTTATCACTTTCTACAATCTTTTAGCTTTAAGAAAAACCGGTTTTGGCATCAATCGAGACTAGTCATTTTTCGAATTAAATTCCGCTAAATTCGCGAATTCCCACACTGTGCGACGCCATCCAGTTGCGCACCCCAAGGCTTCGGGCGTCCTGGTCTACACCATCTCTCCAGCGCAAGCATGGTCTACCACGCTGTCGTCTACCATAGAATGTACCACAAAGAACTTTCCAAGCACGTTCCTCTTCGCTCATGCGAGCTAGGTGCCCTGCCCACCGGAGTCTACCGAGCTTAATTTTTGTTACGATATCTGCTTCAAGGTAGATTGCATACAGTTCATGATTGTACCGTCTCCGGAATCGTCCTTCCTCACATATGGGGCCAACAATCCTTCTTAAGACTTTTCTCTCGAACGCAGCTAAGAGGTCGGAGTGCCTCGGATCCATATGTGAGTACTGGCAGGACCATGGTCCTGTACAGCAGCAGTTTTGAAGTTATGGTGAGATTCCTGCATTTGAAGAGCTTTGACAGACTATAGTAGGCTCTGTTGGATTTGAGAAGTCGCCCGCGTATTTCTTCTTCTATATTGTTATCGGCTGCTACTATTGACCCAAAGTATTTAAAGGATTGCACCACTTCAAATTCGTGCTCCGCAACCTTGATTGTTTGACCAACTGTTCCTCTCGCATTCGACGCCACCATGTACTTTGTTTTACCTTCACTAATGTGCAGCCCCAGATTTTGTGCCGCCTGCTCGATCTGGATGAAGGAATCGTGTACAGCTTGTTCGGTTCTTCCGATGATGTCGATGTCGTCTGCGTAAGCCAGTAACTGGCTGGACCTGTTGACGATGGTCCCTCTTGTAGCCGTGCCAGAGTCACGGATTGCTTTCTCCAACGCCAGGTTGAAGAGGAGGCAGGCCCAACCGTCCCCTTGTCGGAGTCCATTAAAGATGTTGATTGGTCTGGATAGCAATCCGGCTATTTTTACTTGGCTTGTTACGTTGGTCATGGTCAACCTACATAGTCGTGTCAATTTATTTGGGATGCCGAATTCTCTCATGGCTTTGTAAAGTTCTACCCTGGCTTTGCTATCCTGCCTTAAAGTCTATAAACAAATGGTATGTTGGGATTTTAAATTCTAGACATTTTTCCATCGCCTGCCTAAGGGTAAAGATCTGATCAGTTGTTGATTTGCCTGGAATAAAACCACACTGATATTGTCCGATGACGGTTTTAGCGTATGGGGCTATCCGGTCTAGTAGGATAGAGGAGAGTATCTTATTGGCGGTACTCAGCAACGTGATACCTCTATAATTGCTGCACGTTGTGACATCTCCCTTCTTATGTATGGGGCATATTATGCCTTTTCGCCAGTCTTCTGGCATTTCTTCCTGCTCCCATACGTGCACTATAATATCATGAATTGCTTGACGTAAGGCTGGCCCGCCGTGATGAAATAATTCGGCTGGTATGCCGTCGGCTCCCGGGGCTTTGTTCTGCTTAAGCCGGCCTATAGCCTTCTCAACCTCTTCTATGCTTGGTGGCGGCAACATAGGATATTCTCCTTGAAGTAGTGGAGCCTCCACTTCTGCAGTGAGCTGACCATTTAGCAATTCATTAAAGTACACTTCCCATCGCTCCAGTATGCTTTCAGGATCGGTGATCAGATTTCCCTCTCCGTCCTTGCAGTATGTGCAGCATGGTGTGTACTGCGTCATGTTTCGGACGGATTGGCAGAACTTCCGCGCCTGGTGCGGACCTCGCTCTCGGGTATTTTCTATTTCACAGATTAGGTTCTTCTCCCAGGCTGATTTTTATTGTCTGTGTAGCCGTTTTTCTATTCTTTTGAGCTCTTTATATTCCTCTTCACGTGCCCGCGTTCTATGAGATTGTTGCATTGCTCGGTACGCAACATTCTTACGTTCAGTCGCTAGCTTGCATTCATCATCAAACCAGTCGTTCCGATTTTTACGACTGCTGCCTAAGATGGAGTTGGCAGTACTAATGACAGTATTTTTAAGACGTGTCCACTTCTCATTTACGCCCAGCATACTGGCTCCAGGTCTTACTCTTCCTAAATCAGGTGTTTCTAGGGCGAGTCCTAACACATTACCAAAGGTGTTACTTGTGTTTTCATTGCTCAGGGCAGCCGTGTTGATTCGAACCTGATCGGCGGATGCAATGCGTCTTCGCAAGGCAATCCGCCCTCGGAAAACCATACCAAAAAAATAGTGATCCGAGTCGATATTGGCACCTCGGTACGTTCGTACCGTCATCAAGTTCGAGTAGTGGCGACGGTCTATCAACACGTGGTCTATTTGGTTACGAGTGACTCCATCAGGTGATACCCAGGTGGCTTTGTAGATATCTTTACGCGGGAACCTGGTACTCGCAACGACCATGTTTTTCGATGCTGCCAATTCTAAGACTCGAAGTCCAATGTCATTAGTGTTCTCATGCAAACTATGGGTGCCTGCGTAATGCCTGAATACCGGCCCCGACTTATTTTTGCGTTCAAATCCCCAAGGATGATTTTAACATCATACCTTGGACAGGCATTGAGGGCCCTCTCGACTTGTTCGTAGTAAGTCTCTTTTTCTTCTTCTGAGGACTCCTCCGTAGGTCCGTGAACGTTAATGAGGCTGATGTTCATAAATTTGTTTACAAAATACCTGTGATAATTCAATTTCTAATACTCCTAATAAGAATGTGCAATATTTTCCTCAATTGAACTTTTCAATTCTAATTATTAGCCAAGCTGTCATAAAAGAATATATTTTAAGACTTAATATCTCATTGTTTTATGGACCTAACGAAATTCCATCCTGTTTCGTTAAATAATTAATGTCTGTTCTAATACATCCAGAATGTTATTTATTTTATTTACTCGCATCATTTAAAGAAATATTTTTTTTGGGGCAGGGGGAATCAACAGTATACAGTATACTCTTGCACTAGTGCCTTTTTTGGCATATTAAAGTGGTATTTCCAAGTTTTCCTACATCCCGAATATGCTTAAAAACATAGTTTTCGATTCTATAAAAACTAATTCATCAGCATGACTTCACAGAAGAAAAATCTACTGCTACTAATTGATTGAACTTTTGCTCTAAAACTATAATAATCAAGAACCAGGAAGGATTTCAAACCAATGTCATCTTTTTAGATTTCTCTAAATCATTTGACGGTGTTGATTACACCATAATTATAACTATTGGTTTGCTAAGTAGTTTATATAATTGCTTAGTTCCCATCTTGTGGATAGAAATCAATAATTACTGTTAAACAACACAATATCTACTCTGGTGTTCCTCAAGGAAACCACGTTTGGCCTCCATTATTTTTGTTATTTATTAATGATTTGTGTAATGTGATAACTCATTCTAAAATCATCATGTTTGCAGATTATTAAAATTATTCAAATTATTAAGAGGTTCTTATTCTCCTAGGTGGCTTTCAATCAATAAGTGATTGGTGCAAAACCAAAAAATGACTTGCAGTTACATTTGGCAAAATGCAATGTAATGATTTCCACCCGCAAACTATCACCTTTGATAATCACGGTTCAGTTAAGACCCTTGTGAATTCTTATTTTCACAAAGCAAATGTATAATAAAATTCTTATAAACATAAACCTCTTCTTTGTGAAAAGTAAAAAAAAAATAATTTGATTGCAATGAGTAGTTTTCTTTCCAAAGCTATCAAAAACTTATCTGGCATTTTCATCCGGCATTATTTAACTGTGATATATTTCAGGAAAATAAATAGCATAGTTGCGATATTTGTTATGCTTTCCTCACAATAAAATCGAAATTGAATCAAACTTTGACTTCCGCACTCAAAAGAAAATGGGAGTTAAAAAATGTCTCCCGGCAAATAAAACATGATATTGTTTCAAATAATCAAATGATGCTTTCTTCTCCTAGGAGTTTCTATTTGTTTTTTCCTTTTGTATTTCCTTTGTACATTAAAGTGTTTTTTTTTTTTGTATATTTTTGTTTGTTGGGGTTTTACAATTCTTGTAAAGACAGTTGATGCTTTTGTTTTCAAAGATGAACATCGGCATAAAATAATTTGAAAAATCATAGAACATTTTCTTGCAAACAAATAAATTTGTAGAGCTCTTTGAAATATAATATCACTGTGATTCTTAACTTGCAATGGTTGATTTGTTTTATTTATTATTCATTCATGATGTAAAGGGTAGAGATTAGGAAAGTAGATCCACAAATTGATCAAATGTACTTGGCCTTTTGAGATATAAAAATGAATGATACTTAGGAAAATAAATGATTCTCAAAAAAACATCAACAAGAAAAAGGTTCTGTGAGATGTGAGATAGACAAGTGGCTCTTAGGAAGGAAGATGGGAAAGTCTTATCACCTACAATGACCACTTGTCTTATATCGCCCTTGGCATAATAGATACTGCTTTGGATTGTCAAGTAGATGGCCTTGGGTTTGATTCTCAGCCACTGCATACACGTTTTTAAGGGGTGTACTTCTTCTTTCGAGGAATGGATATATCCTCCAAGAGTATTTCTTGTCATGAGAAGTGCTGCTCATTAGTCGTTCGAAGTCGGCAGAAAATTGTAAGTCACCTCCGTTCCTGGTAACACACCACATAGGGATGGTTGAGTGTTGTTAAACTTTACCTCTATCCTATTAACAGCCATCACCCTACATATTTCCATCTTCTATGTCTATGTTGGTTGATGTTTTTTTTGGTCAATAGCCCCGAATTTCTATGGGCAGCTTGATGTTCCCAAGAATTTAATATCGATATACATACAACTTTTTCATCGATTTCAAAGCAGCTAATAACAGCGTGAACAGGGATGAGCTATCCGGGGCCATATCAAGATTTTTTTATCCCTGCAAAACTGATACGTCTTATCTATTTCTTCGTCAACATTGGAAAATATTCAACCAAAACTTCGAAACTACCAGAGAACTGCGATAAGACGACGCACTTCCATATTCTTAAAAGAGTGGTGCGAAACACCCAGACCAACGCAACTGGTACTACCTTTCAAAAATCCACGCAATATCTTGAATATGCTGACGACTTCGACATAATGGGGGGAACCCAACGAGCAGTTACTTTTTCTAGCATCGAGTCAGAAGCGAAGTATATGCTGTCATCGGACACTTGGTCAGAACGTGACTATCGATATACCTAACTTCGACTGGTCAGTGAATTTATCTACCTGGACACTGCTGTGAACTCTGCAAATGACATGAGAGCTGAAATCATGTCTAGAATAACCTTTGCTAGTCGTTGTTTCTTTGGGCTTATTAAGTAGTTGAGGGAATAAAGCCCTATCGACAATTACCAAAGAGACGTTATAAAAAACTTTAATCAACCCGGTCTTGCACTATGGTGCAGAAGCATAAGCCCAAGCGGATGAAAGCTCCAAGCTGGTGTCTTGGAAAGAAAGGTACTGCGCATGATGTATGGGCTGGTTCGTGTGGATAAGCAATGTTACACCTGGCGAAGACGATACAACCACGAACTATACGAGCAACGTGCCCCTGGTCAAAAAACCACGTGTTAAACGATTTAGATAGCTAGGTTATGTAGAGCGACTGAACAGCGACGCTCCAGTCCGTAAGGTTTTCCACCAGAAGCCAGAGAGAGCAAGAAACAGTGGCAGACCACATTTTCGGTGACATGACCAAGTTGAGTCACACGCCGACTTGGTATTCAAAATTGGATACAGCAAGCTAGAGATCGTGAAAGCTGGCTGACTATTACTTGAGGGCAAGGAGCACACCCCGCTATAAGTAAGCTTGAAGTTTCTTCGTTTCGCTAAACAAGTCTTAATTTACGCTTTTTATAATTATAAATATTAATCCTAGTCCAGGAACTGAAAACATAGACATTTTCGAGATTTCAAGTCCATTGAGCTCTAACCTAGAAATTAACTCCCAACTTTCTAACGTCGATGAACGTTCAATTTCTTACTGATTCAATAAATAACCTTTTTAAAAGGTTTGTACGCATTAAAACAATCCGAATTAAATGTTCCGATTCAGGATAATATACTAGCCAAATTGAACAACTTATCATAAAAAGACATATTATTGCATTTGGACGTTGGAAATTGTTGAGACTACAACAGTTGTTTTTGCAGTATAAAGCATTAAGAAATGCCGTAAATGTTGAAATAAAGAAAACGAAAAATTCCGCTGCTTGTCCTGCAAAAAGCCTTTGGAAAATATCAAATCTCTGGGTATCGCGAAGGAAAAAGAGAATGTTAAAGATGATTTTAATATTAATTAGCTCAACAAATTGTTCGTAAATTCTGTTTTAGAAATTTCAATAGAAGTCTTGAGATTTCTTCAAGCTTCATTTATTTAAGATTTTTTGAAGTAGAGACATACAAAGCTATAAGAGATATTAAATCTGAAGCTATTGGTCTTGGCAATATGCATTCCAAATTTTTTCAAACATATCTTTTTATATTTCTTTTTATAACGAATATTTTTAATACCATTCAAACAAATTCTTGTTACCCAAAACTATGAAAAGCTTCAAAAATAATTCCAATACTTAAGAAGTCAACCTCGAAAAAAAAGAATACCAACCAATTTTCATTCTATATTTTCTCTTCCAAAGCTTTTGGAAAGCTTGAGTCGACAGATCCCAGAGTTTTTAGATATCAATAGACTTCTGATACCTGCACAATCTGGTCTTGGAGCAGAATACAGCTGCAAAACTGCTCAAAATAATCAAATCATCAAATTAATAATAATTATGTAACAACGTTGGTTTTACTGTACTTCTTCAAAGCCTTCGATACTTCTAAACAAGTTAAAAAATTTTGTCTTCTTTGAAAACATAGCTCTGTGCCTTATTGAACAATACTCTAGTCATAGAACTCAGACAGTTTTCGCGAATTGTAAGCTATCTGATTTTCTCTCTACTCGGACTGGTGTACGTAAATGATAAATTTTAGGTCCATTTTTATTCACGTTTTTTCACAATGACTTACAACATCGATAATTAAGCATTGCAAAATTCAAATGTATGCAGACGATGTACAAATCCATTTGAGCTAGCGAATTGGTATGGTTGAAGATGCAACACCCAAAATAAGCAAAAGAAAGTGATCTCAAGAAAATCATTTGAAACTTAATTCAAATAAATGACAGGCGATTGTTATTGTAACATTGTTCTCGGTACAGAGGCTCTAGTTAGACGATGTACTACGATTGGAGAATTTTTGTTTCTATGTTTTCAATCCTATCAGAATGACCTAGATAAAATGTATTCCAAATTATGCACCAATGTTCCCACGAGGACCTTAAGGTGTGTCCAGACCAAAGAAAAATTTTTTAAACATTTCAGAAACATTCAAGAAACATTTCAGAAACATTTAAAAAACATTTCAGAAACAGAGAAACATTTCTGAAATGTTTCTTAAATGTTTCTGAAATGTTTTCTTTGGTCTGGACGCTCGGATCCATTCTTGACGAAAATTTTAAAAATCAAATCAAAAAAGCCAATGATATATCTGAAATTTGCGAAAATATAAATTGTGATAAAGATGAAGTAGTACTTTAAGCATGCGCTTTAAGTACAACACAGGCGAGAAAAAATTTTACAGACAACTCAATCTGGAAACAATGGGAAACAAAGAAACATTTCAGAAATGTTTCTCAAAGCGTCTACACCAAAAAAACAAATCAGAAATGTTTTTTAAACAAATGGGAAACATATCAGAAACGTTTTTTAAACAACGTTTCCTGAAATGTTTCTTTGGTGTGGAGACACCTTTACATACACAAAAAAAAGAGATCGAAGAGTAAAAAGATGAGAGAATTCTTTAGAGTAGCTTTCGCAACTACAAAGTCTATATTGGACTCAAAGCTGGATTTCGAATT
Source organism: Chrysotoxum bicinctum (assembly GCA_911387755.1). Lineage (NCBI taxonomy): Eukaryota > Metazoa > Arthropoda > Insecta > Diptera > Syrphidae > Chrysotoxum > Chrysotoxum bicinctum. The sequence continues at coordinate 154,885,535 of OU426989.1, forward strand.
AAAAATGAGACCGAGATCTTTCTTTTCGTTAAGTATTAAGAGTTCTTTAGAATACTGAAAAGGAACAGGTGATAAGCTTCTAAAAAATTACAAAGATTGACACTTTGATACGTTCAAGAAAAGCTGATTAACTCAACACCATTCAGACAAGCGATGAAGACCCCCGTTGGGAGTAAATGACAACCATTAACTAACGTAACACGACGGAATTTTTTTAAGAAATCAGGGATATCATTGATCAGCAGCAAGAATAGAAGGGGGCCCAAGTGACTTGCTTGTGGTACTTCTGATGTGACCTCAATTACTTCCGATAGTGCGTCATAAATACGTACAAACTGTTTTCTGCCGTTTAGTCAGGATTCAAACCACATTAAAATATTTGAATGAAAGTCAATGGATTCCAATTTTTGTGTTTGTATACGGAGGCTGTTTGAAAAGTTCTCGGCCTAACATAGAAGGCGTTGTTTTAATAAATAACTTTTAATTCCTCAAACAGCCTTATATATATAATAATTGTATGTAAAGTTTCATTGAAATTGGTCGCGTACTTATATCAGTGCAATTTTTTGTTTGAACGAACTCCTATTGCTAACAACGAAAATGGAAAAAAATGAAATTACAGCCGTCATTAAATATTTGGTCAAAAAGAATATGACACCAAATCAAATTAAAGATGACTTCGATGGGACATTGGGGGAATCTGCACCTTCGTATCCCACGTTCAAAAAGTGGGCAGCCTTATTTAAGCATGGCAGACAGAGCGTCGAAGATGATCGCAGAAGCGGAAGGCCAACAACATCCACCTCTTCAGAAAACGTCGATAAAGTTCATAAAATGGTTTTAGACGACCGAAGGTTAAAAGTGCGAAAAATCAGCAACACCATGGGGATCTCTTCTGAGCGGGTTTACCACATTTTGACCGAAGGTTGAAAAAATTGTCCGCAAGGTGGTTGCCGCGTTTGCTGAGCGAAGAACAAAAATTCAATCGAGTTGAAATCTCTAGAGATAATCTAGCGTTATTTCGGAGGAATACCAGCGATTTCTTGAGAAGATTCATTACCACCGACGAAACATGGATTCATCACTATATTCCTGAGACAAAAGAACAATCAAAACAATGGAAGCATAGCGGTTCTCCTCCACCGAAGAAAGCCAAGTCGTGTGCTTCAGCTGGGAAAGTGATGGCGTCAGTCTTTTGGGATTACAAGGGAATTATTTTTATTGATTACCTTCCCAAGGGCCAAATTATCACTGGTCAATACTATGCAAACCTGTTGGCTGAAAAAAGTTTGCCGAAAAAAGACCAGGATTAGCCGAAAAGAAGATTCTTTTTTTTCAGGATAAAGCTCCAGCACACAAGTCGGTTGTTGTCATGGCTAAACTCCATAAACTTCGATTTGGTGTATTGAACCACCCCACTTATTCACCTGATTTGGCACCATCAGACTATTGCCTCTTTCCTAACTTAAACAACAATTTGGCTGGACGCAAATTCTTCACCAACGAGGAGGTGATTGCTGAGACGGAGCGGTTTTTCGAAGAGTTGGAGGAATCGGCCTATAAAATGGGTATAGAAGCACTGGAACACAGATAAAATAAGTGCATTGATACGAGTATAAGAGGAGAATATGTAGAAAAAGATTAAAAAAAGTTTTAAAATTTATTGCGTTTTATTGGTTAGGCCGAGAACTTTTCAAACTGCCCTCGTATGGTGGCTTATTCTATCGATCGCCTTTGCAAAGTCCGTTTATAGGTATCTATTTGAATGCCATTTTCAAAATTACTAATAATTTGATTACTAAATATTGCGAGGTTGGTTGTTGGCTTCCAGAAACAAATCCAAGTTGAAAGAGGGAAATAATTTCTTTAGGAACAAAAGCAAGCTTATCCGAAACATTTTTTCTTTTCAAAATTGTTTGGTACCGTTGATAGTTTGCTAATGAAGTGATAGTTAGTAACATCTTGCTTAGAGCCTGATTTATGTATAGGAATAATATACAAGATTCTCCAATCATCAAGAAAATAACCCTTTTAAAGAGAACTATTAAACAATAAATTTAATGGTCCCGAAAAAGCAGCTGCGCAGTTCGTCAAAATGATCGGAGGAATACTATCGAGTCCTGGTCGGTTATCATCATTAAGTCCAATTAAGGCTAATTCAACATCTTTGTTACTTAAGTTTAAACGACCGATATTGATTGAATTTAAACATGAACGTTTAGTAAGGTCTGAAGGGAAACTTTCTGGATTATAAACGGAGTGAAAAAAAGTCTACAAAAAAGTTGCAAATAGTTGAAATGTTAGTAGGTGTATTTCCAGAATATTGCATGATATTGGGGATACTATTTGAGCATTTTTTATCATTGATAAATGACCAAAAAATGTACTTTTAAGTTTAAGTCTTGATTCAGTTCGAATTAAGAAGTCATTATATAAAAAATTTATTTAAAATATCAAATTCTTTATGCAAACTTTAACATTTCATCAGAAGATCTTCATTATTGCTAAATTTACGTTACATTAAAGTAACATGAACGGTTATTGTACCACTGTGGTTTCGAATTGTTTTGAACAGATACCTTGGGAACAAATAATTGAATTGAAATGAATAGAGATATCTTTGTAAGTAGTGGTTATATTTTTTGTAAATATTTCTTAAAAATTGCTTTACTCAAACTTAATTTTTATGGTTTGATTATTAAAAAAAAGACACTGTTTTAAAATACTTATTTTTAAATAAATACAAATTACAAATTTCTTTAAAATCCAAACTGCAATTATTGTATTGTATTGTATAATATTGTATTATGCACAGACTTAAAGGAAGGACGATATCAGAAAAAACCATGTCAGATGGTAACATCTTAAGTGGTGTTACTACGGGGAAGTCACTGTCAAAATGCATTGTTGGAGGGTTGCCGGCGTAACAAAAATGTGTGTTTTTTTTGTTTGTTAAATTCGATATTTCGAAAACTATTATTTTTGAAGCTTATTTTTTTTTAGAACAGAGTCCCAGTAAAAATCCTAGTCTTAGCAAATCCCAGTCTTAGTAAACACCACAAAAAACGGGTTTGCTAAAGAAACAGGTTGCTAAATGATGGTGATAGTTAAAATTTATTTTAATACAATAGTTGAGAGTGCATGGAATTGATTAAAAGAACCGATTTTAAACATTGGAACAAAATATTACAATAATTTTTGATTTTAACTTTAAAATTTTTTTTTTCATGAAAATGTGCGAAGACTTACCCTAAAAAACCAATGCCACTTTGGTTTGAACAACTGGGTTAGAAAGTCCACACGGAGAAAACGAAGTGCACGCCCATATAACATATCGACTTTATTCGCTCAGTCACATCGATTAAATCGACTACAATGATCAATACCAAAGAGACTTCGAACTCCTGCCTCCAGATTCGAGGCAATATTGAAAACTTTCATGACTGTATGACTGGAAAGGAAACAGCGTGCTTGAGATCGAAGAGGATGGAAAGCTGTCGCATCTCAGAACAGTTGCATAGGTAAGTTATTTGTGTATAATTAAAATGGTGATCTTGAAACTGGTTCATGTTTATAAAATCATCCAAAATTATTTTTGAACGGCTTTCAATATAATAATAACTTAATATATAATATAGACCTTTTTTAACTCACATTACAAACATAAAGACAAGAAACTTTGTTTTTGGAAAATTGTCCAGTGTTTCAAAAAAAGAAAAGTCCCAAGACTCACCGTTAAGATGTGTAAACATCAACGTTCGTCAGAGTGTCGAATTTTTGTTATCGAACGTACCCATTATTATTTTACCCCTATTTTCATAAGCAGTGCTCTAGTGTAATAGCCAGTTGCATTCCTCCATCCAAACAATTCAACCGTAATACCCGTACTTCTAGGAATGCTCATCGTCATCAGTTTACCCTTGAACACAATATCGGACGTACTGCTAAGTTCAGATATTCTTTTTTTAGCCGCACAATACGAATGTGAAATGCTTTACTCAGCTCAATATTTCCCACTGCATTCAAAATCAATGTGCATCGGTATCTCCTTTCAAATCCTATCCTACTTTCCTAATTGCTCGCACTGTGTTTAACATTATAAGGGAGTTCATAACCCATTCAGTGTGCGTGTAATATAAAATATTCAAAAATAACCGTCACTTCTACTACCCTCATACCACAGAACATTAGGTCATCACATCATTAATAATATTATGTCTACCTGAAAGTCATCACTAGCCGATCGCCAGCAAATTTCGAATGTGATCAATATAATTCATATTCACTAAGAACACGTGACGTCACAGAAAAATGTTAACAAATTCTTATTAACATTTATCAGCCTTACAGTTCATATTTAATTTTGAAGCAAACACAGCATAGTAAGAACTGTTTTGACAGACGAAAACCACGTTCGGCAACGATTCCGTCTTGGTCAATATAATTTAATTGCTACCAGGGGCCTTGTACTTGTTGATCTACCAGAGCGATTTTGCCTGTTTTTAGCCACCAAAGGCGAAGTACCTGCATATATGTAAGTGAAGCGTTTAGCTTACCAACCTGATCGCCACCGGGGGCCTTATTCCTGCCGACCTACCAGAACGTTCAGCTTGCCGTTTCGCCACCAGGGGCTTTGTACCTGCTGAACTACCGGAGCTATTAGCCTGCTGTTTCCGTGCCACCAGGAGCATAGTACCTGCTGATGTATCAAAGCGTTGAGCCTGCTGTTCGGAAGTGCCGTCAGGGGCGTAGTACCTGTCCACCGTTGCCAGAATTATTAGAAGCCAGTTTTCCCTATACCAGAGCATCAGTAAACCATCAGACCAAAATCGCGAAACGCAGTTCATCAGAATCAAGATTATGAGACTTAAACACGAAGTACAAGAATACCCCTAAACCGAAACCTAGCTTACCAGAAAATATCCATTATTGAGGTATTCGAATTAAAAAAAAATAAAGAAAAAGAACTCACCACCGGACTCTGTAACATAACGTAAAGTTTGTTACACGTATGTTTAAACAGAGATGTTATTTGATACACGAAATACTACAACTATTTACTTGGAGCATTAATACGAGCGTTCACATTCTCAAATAGGCTAGTCATGCAGCCAAAATATCAAAACATTTTAAAATCCATCCAACAAGCTTAACAAGCTCCTGGATGGATGGAGCGTTCACATTATCAAAATCATATCGTGCTTGACAAACATATCTGAGAATGTGAACGGCCCCAAAAACATATTTCTTCAGTTTGACTCTTGGAACCTGATTATACGATTCTTTTTTCGTTTGTTTCGTGTTTCGTTTTTTTGACAGTTCGGGTGTCATCAGGCTCTTGATATCGGATTTTTTAAATATCAACTCTGAAAATGTAGTTTTCTGGAGCGTAAAATAAAATGCAAACATCTATAACTAACAGGCAGGCGATTTGTTTAAAACAATGAATGAACCTGAAATGAAATTTGACAATAGTTGTTTCATCTTTTTGACATATTAGGTGAGAGGTGAAGAATGTTGGAAAAATGAAGATATGTATATATTTTATATATTTTTAAACATCAATGAAAAGTACCTAAATCTATATTTCAATCTACACGGGTACACTGGATATATACGTTTGACCCAGGTTTAGCCTACCGCCCGCCTAGATGTTTACACATCAAAAGATTTCCTACAACATATGTTGTAATCCTCATCATTCCTTAAAAACTGTTGTGTTAAGTTTCTTGTACTTCCCGAACCCCGAATTTCTTCCCCAGTGAGCGTTGTAACATAAATAAAATGCATTGATTTTGTTGCAATTAATCAATTACGACAAAAGTTTACCTATTTTCCAGTTTAACTTTGGTACTGTGCCTTCTGGAAACCCTGCATAGTTTACTTGATAAAGGTGGAAATAACACAAATATATCAACAAAAACACTCACCTGCGGTAAACTGAGGAAAATTGACAACACATATGCTCCACCCAGCAGCCTGTAGCACCTTTTTGCCATATTCAATGACTTCATTGGATATTTCACAGCTATCCAGCGGTCCACGCCAATAAGCACCAACACATACGTCGACAGATACAAGCTCAGCATTTGAAAGAGTTTCACCATTTTGCAAGTAAAATCGTCTGCCAACCATTGAACTGTGTAGCTCCAAGCGGCTTCACCAATGATGCAGAATCCCGTGACAAGCACATCTGCAATGGACAGATGGAATATGAGCAAATAAATTGCACTCCAACTCTGACGCGAAGCCCTCCGGCTCATGCGGGTCTTATAGATGTTCCACATAGTTGCGACATTTCCAAACATGGAAATGATCCCCATAATCGAAAGCACTATCACTTTGATAATAGACGCCCTGGTGAGCTGTGGGGCATGCTCAAGTTGGATGGGGTATGTGTCATTTGAAATTTGCATCAATAGAGGATCATACACTGCCGAGGAGTAGGAAGTCGAAGGCGAAACCAACGATGTGCCATTAACGCCCGTAAACAAGCCCTTGTAGTCATCCATGTACGCTGGCAGGTTGTGGGCCAGGAACTCAAACGACGCATTATGCAGGTTAAGTGACAGCATTTTCCCGAAAATATAACAAAACAAGACCGCAAAACAAAAAGTTAAGAAAACTCGATTATAAATTAATTTTTCAGAAGAATCATTTTAATATTTTCGTGTCACCAAGACCGCATATCACTGGAGAATTATTCTACGGACGATTTTGCACGCTTTCAACATCGATTAACAAGCTTCGAAGCTCAAGGTCGGGCGTCGGGCTAGGTAATTATACAATTACTTGACCCCTTGGTTGAGGTATGAATTTCCCTCCAAGTTATTCTATATGAATTGCGTATAACTTATAAATTTGTATTTGTTTGTTTTAATTTTCACTTAAGAATTGGCGGGAAAAATATAGTTATTGGCCACGGAGAGGTGCCTGCTAGGCTTAGGCTAGTTTCTCAAACTAATATGTTCGCTGGGCCGGATAAATGTCTGCACCGATAGAACGTAGTGTTTAACTAGAATAATAATTTAATATTGTTGTTTGTTGTTGATGGAAATTTCGTAATTTTTTTTGTTCTTTATAAGTGACGATTTCGTTAAATGGTTTTTTAATTCGCTAAAGCGCATTGGAACTTTGAACGAGTGCATTTAAGTGTTTATGGTGTCGAATTGTATCTGAAATTAAAAAAAAAAACAAGAAATTGTTTAGTAAATTGTTGTTATAACAGTTGGCAGTAGTTTTTTGTAGAACATTAAAAATGCATTGCTTGTGAAGATTCTGACCTTAATATATTGTTGGTAGTTAGTCTTAGAGTTTAGTAATCATCTAACGTAATTTAAGAATGAAAATATAATAAGTAAATTTAGTGGTGCAATAGTGCGAAGAGAACCAGGACCTAGGTACTTACAACTCTCAAGCATTCCTGGTGGAGTTTTACCAGAAATGGAGGGGACCGTCAATTTTCTGCCGATTTCGAACTGCTTACGAGCAGCACTTTTCATGACAAGATATACTCTTGGAGGATTTGTCAATTCCTCGCAACTTCATTTTTTACTTCCGATAAAGTTACTATATAGGGCAAGTTCTGCATTCGTAAAAAAATCGTACTCGAGATTTTGATCAAAGTTGACATTACGATGATAGCGAGGGTCTCGCAATTCTGTCTGTCTGTTCGACTACAGCTAAACGGCTCGGCCGATTTTCTTTAAAGTTGGTAGATATGGGTTTCATTTTTTCCCCCTGGCTGTTTTTTTATTTGTTATTTTAAGACCAAAAATAACGGTACCTGCCATACGATTTTTTTCGAAATTTTATAAATATTTTTTTTCTCGAAAACTGCCCCACAGATTTAAAAAAAAAAATTCATAAAAATTCATTCAGTTAAACCTAGGTAATGGTTGAAAAAATTCTTCCGAAAAATGGTTATTTTTGGTACCCTCCTTGGAACCATTTGTTTTGTTTTTGATTTTCTCAAACACGGTAGAACTGATTTTGATAATTTTTTACTTGCGATATATAGGTACTATAGGGCAAGTTCTGCATTTGAAAAAAAAAATCGTACTCGAGATTTTGATAAAAGTTGACATTACGATGATAGCGAATACGAATAAAGTGGGTCCGACAATTCCGTCTGTCTGCCTGTATGTCTGTAGTCTGTACCTCTCCCTATAGCCTGAACCACTGGACATATTTTCTTCAATCTCGGTAGTTAAGGGTCTTCGGTGATTGAAATTTTTGTTTAGCTCCAAAACTAACGGTACCCCCATACACGCGTAATGCAAAATCTTATTTATAAAACGACTCTAACGATTTTGATAAAAAATAAAATGCACGACTGGGTCGCACAAACTTGCTCCTATGTAATAGACTAGGAATTTTAAAAACGAATGTTATTATACTCTGTCCAACAAAAATTGTCAGTACAGGGAAGATAGGACGTTTGTCTCTCATTCTGGTTGTATTGCCATGCATAAGTGTGTCGTCTTTTAAAGCTCTCACAGGGATTCCGTAGTTTAAATTATAAATTGCCACAAATGAGAGTAAAAAACGCATAGGGCTACCGTCTGCCGATTCAAAACGACTGAAAAAAATATTCAATTTACCTTTTCCCACAACGCCAAGCGGTAAGATAATAGGCGCGTTTTTTTTTAAGCAATACGACAACACTCAACATACTCATCTTCTAAAAACGTGTTCTCAAAAGCTTCAAATCCCAAAAGCTCCTTAAAAAAAACCACTGAAAAAGCTCCTTGCTTGCAATTGAGCATGATAATGGTAACTCTGTTTTGATGTAGATAAAGAGCGCACGATCGTATTGAGTGACACTTGAGACTTGACACTCTTGACAGTATCTCATGATCTCATCAGCAGTGGGATACGACGGTCGTGTTGGGCTGTACAACTTTTTGCAAAGAATTACAACAACAATTCCTTAAGAAAAGTCAGTGGCTTGCTCTTTTTTTAGTTGCATTTTTCCTAACGCATTGTAGTGAGGCTACATCAGGCGCCACTGCTTTAGAAAAACCTCTCCCATAAGGCCAGTACTGACAATTTTTGTTGGACAGAGTATAGAAAAAACTGTTTATAAGGATAAAAATAATTTTTTAAACTCTTTTATTAGTAAGAGATAAAAACAGAATGCTATGTAAACATGAATTTATGCAAGAACAAAAATTATAACTCGTTGAAGTGGTTTCTTGAAAACATGTGCTTTTATATAGAAAATTTTTAAAAGATTTTTAAGAAAAAAATTTGGGACACCAACCTTAAGTTTTATTATAGTTCGAATAAAAATTAAATTTCCGAAAAAATATTGAGACGTTTTTGAAGTATTGGATTTTCCAAAAAAAAATCATTAAATACTTTTTTTAAGTTTTGAAATGCAATGTTTTTTAAACTTTTTAGAAGCATTTCTATACAAAAATTCCATTAAAATCCGTTATGTCGACAATAAGTAATTCAAAATTTGAAAAAGTGGTTCTATGGTAGGTACCAGCTAATTACAAGCGTAATTTCACAATATTTTTTATTAAATTAAAGATCATAAAAATTAATTGAGGGAACATTTTTTTTTATCAAAATTCTAGGTGCCGTTTTCGAGAAAAATACGATTTTTGAAAACCATTTTTTTAAATTTGTATAGTGGGTACCTTAGTTTTAAGGTAAAATACATTTTTTTCTTACATCTTGTAGATTATTATTGAGAAACTATTTTTTATCAAGTTTAAAAAAATATATAGCAAGGGGTTTTCGAAATATTGAGTTTTGAAAAAAAAAAATTGAAATTTTTTTTAAAAATCTAAAAAAAAACTTTTTTGAACATTAGAATACACAATTCTATTCAAGTTTTTGGGAGCTATAGCAAAAAAAAAAATGATCAAAATCGGTTGTTTCGTTTTTGAGAAAATCGCAAACCAAACAAAGGTTCTTTGGGGGTTACCACCTCAGTAACCATTTTTCGTAAGATTTTTTTCAACCATTTACTAAATAAATTTTTTTTTTGAGAAAAAAAATATTTATAAAATTTTGAGAAAAAATCGTATGGTTATTTATGGTCTTAAAAACAAAGAAAAAAAATTTATGGGCAGAAAAATTTAAAATGATATCAACCAAGTTTAAAGAAAATTGACCGAGTCGCTAAGGCTGTAGTCGAACCGACAGATAGACAGACAGACATACAGAATTACGAGACCCACTTTTTTAGTCTTCGCTAACATCGTAATGTCAACTTTGATCAAAATCTCGAGTTCGATTTTTTTACGAATTCATAACTTGCCTTATAGTACACCTATAAGTCGCAAGTAAAAAATTGGGTGTGATATTATCGACATGGACAACATTTTGGTCAAAAAAAAAATTTGGGCAAAATGTTATTAACTGTACCTGTCATAGAACCGTTTTTTTTTATTTTCGACTTTCTCATTAACGGCTCTAACGATTGTAACCAAAAATTCTCAGCAGGAGTTTTCTAAGTTTAAAATAATTTTGTATATAAAAATATTCGAAAAAATATTTTTTTGAGATTTAAAAAAAAAATAAATTCCAAATTTTTTTTTTAAACATCAATACATATCTTTAAAACGTGTTAACAATTATTTTTTAAAATTATTTCTTAAAATCTATACTACTAAATACTTAAAGTTGGCATCCCAAATTTTGTTCTCGAAAATTCTTAAAAAATTTGTTAGGTAGGTATATAAAAAATTAATTTAATAATAAAACGATTTTTCAACTTTTGTTAATATTTATCAGTTCCAACGCTCGTCCTCAATGACACTCCTGTTGTAAGCTCGATAGATAAGGCAAATTTGCTTGCAGCACAGTTTGCTGTTGATTCGGCGCTACCAGAGAGTGACATGAGTCCTTCTGTACTTGAGAGCTTAAACCATTTTATGGGACGAAACTTCTTTCGCACTCATGCAGTTGCTAGAGTACTAAAAGATCTTGACATACACAAGTCCGCTGGCGTGGATAGTATCCCTCCTATTGTTCTGAGGAGATGTTGTTCAATGCTAGTAAAACCACTGCGTAAGCTTTTCCATCTGTCCTACTCTACTGGTCTCTGCAGGTGGGAGTGTATGGAGGAGTGCTGATGTGGTAGATGGCTTGTCCGGGCCTCCAACGAGCTCTTCCAACTGAGAACCACCTTCAGATGGACCGGGGTCATTGCTACTGATGCGTAATTCCAATGCGCTTCTGGAGTGTGGAGAGGTGTTGATGTGGTTGATCCAAGTAAGTCTCTTCGGAGCATTGTCTGCTGACATGGGCGTAGTGGAACGGATGGCTGCTGATGCGCATTTCCCGCTCTGGGAGTTTAGCACTGTTCACTGACCTGGGGTTGCACTCCGGGTTCCTATCGACCTCCTCGTGGTGCCTGTGGATAGGTTATGTAAGTACATGCTGCAACATGTCACAACTTTGCTACTGATATGGCTTCGGCTATGTCGGGGTTAATGGTCTGACTCCGATGAAGGTAGGCCTTCCGTGGAATTAAGTCATAATCGACAAGTGTTCACGTTAAACCAAACATAGGTTCTACTGGTCTCTTTCTAAGTGGATGAAAAACAGCATTTGTCAGGCCTGACCCTAAAAAAGGCAAATCTTCTTTCCCCTCTAACCATCGTCCAATTGCACTTACATCCCGTCTTTTCAAGGTCATGGAATCGCTGATCAAGTTTCAGCTTAAGAAATTTTTTGAAGAACGAAAGTTTCTCAATGACCGACAGTATCTACGGCTTTCGTAGCAAGAAGTCCACTGATGATCTGATGGTATATCTTACCGAACAGTGGAACAAATTTTTACATCGTTTTGGAGAAAGTAAAATTTAGTATCGATAAATAATCCCTTTGTCGTTGAATTAGAAATTACCTTTCAGATCGATCACTACAAGTAATATTGGACAGTTTCAAATATCCACAAAATAAACACTGGTGTGCCCCAGGGCTCCGTTTTGTCTCCGACACTCTTCCTTATATTCATAAATGATCTTTTGTCTCATTTTCTAATCCACTAAATTGTTTCGCTGAGGATAGTGCTCTCAGCTTTTCATATTTGTTTCTAGATTCTTATCCTTGTGTTTCGGATGTGGACTTTTTAGGGCAACGTATGATAAGCTCAATAAATTCTAATTTTAACAGCATTGTCCAATGGGGAATCGAAAACCGTGTAGAATTTTATTGCTTCGAAAACTCAATGCTGTTCAGTCATAACCCTCACTCAATGCTACTATCCATGGATGGCACTGGCATCGAGGAGACTGAGCAGCTATCAGTTCTAGTTATGTGCATCATAGACCATATTTTGTAGAGTGATCACAAAGTTGACGTCGCCAAAAACACGGTTAAGTGTTTAGGTTTTTTCCGCCGATGCAAGAAGTTTTTTTCCCCTTCTGATCTGGAAGTAATATATAAAACCTTTATTCTTCCGAAACTCGAGTACAATTCTCTTATCTGAGCAGCTGCTCCAGAAACCCACTTGAGTCTCTTTGACAGAATTCAAAAGAGAGCTATAAATATGATAGGCGACCGTTGTCTAACTTAAACATTTGTATCGAGCACCGCTGCAATGTTTCATGTCAATCTTAAAGACCTTTCTTATTTTACCGCTATTCTCATAATCAGTGCTATAGTGAAATAGCTAGTAGCATTCCTGTCCTTAAAAAATCAAACAACTCAACCGTAATACCCGTTCTTCTGGGAATACTCATCAGTTAACCCTTGAGCCCGATTTCGGACGTACTGCTAAGTACAGAGATTCTTTTTTTTGCCGCACAACAAGAATGTTGAATGGTTTACCCGGATCAATATTTCCCACTCAGTTCAATGTGCAGACATTCAAAACTAATGTGCATCGGTATCTTCTTTCTAATCATATCCTACTTACCTAATTGATCGCACTGTGTTTAACATTATAAGGGTACTCATAACCCCTTGAATGCGCGTATAATATAAAAAAAAAAAAGAAAGACGATAATTGTCAGAAAAGTCCCGCGACGATAATCGCAGTTAATCACATATGCTGACGATATTAACATATTCGTAAGAACAAAGCGTGAAGTATGTATGTGCACTTATACCTATATGTATGAGTATTGGCAACGAAACCAAGAATATGGGTTTATTTAACGATCAATAGGTGTATTACCAAGTCATTAGAAAAAGTAACCCGATACTGACTAATCAGACAAAACGTTACTGCAGACAGCGAAACTGCGAAGTAGTTACAAACTTTGCATATATAGGTTCCGGAGTATTGTATATAAGATGACAATTAAGTTACAAAGTCCTCTCTTGATCAAGTAAAGTGTCTCTTGATAAGACACTTATCATCCCGGTCTTGACATATAATGAAGAGGAATGAACTCTGTTGATTTAGTCTGTTTCGAGAGGAAAATTCTCCGTCTTCATATGTATATGTATGTACATGAGGAGTGGGCATGAATTTATAAAATTGTTTTATTATTGAATTAATTTTTACTTGCGACTTATAGGTAGTATAAGGCAAGTTATGCATTCGTAAAAAAAATCGAACTCGACATTTTGATCAAAATTGACTTACGATCATAGCGAAGACTAAAAAATGGGTCTCGCATTTTTGTGTGTCTGTCTGTCTGTTCGACTACAGCACGGCTCGGCCGATTTTCTTTAAACTTGGCAGATATCACTTTAAATTTTTTCCCCCCACAGGTTTTTTTCTTTTTTTTTAAGACCAAAAATAACGCTACCTGCCATACGATTTTTTTTTCGAAATTTTAATAATATTTTTTTTTCAAGAACTTCAACAGATTTAAAAAATAAAGATACAAAAAAATTTCATTTCGTTAAAGCTAGATTATGGTTGAAAACAAAATACGGAAAAATTGTTATTGAGGATACCCCCCATGGAACCATATTTTTTGTTTTTGATTTTCTCAAAAACGGTACCACCGATTTTGATAATTTCTTGTATGCTACAGCTCCCCAGCAATTTGAATAGATTTGTGTATTCAAATTTTTAAAAATTATTTTTTTTTTCCAAAATTTTTTTTTTCCAAAACTTAATATGTATTTCGAAAATCCCTGCTAGATTTTTTTTAAACTTGATAAATAAAAGTTTCCCAATATAATTTACAAGATGTGAGAAAAAAAAATATTTTACCTAAAAATAAAGGTACCCACCATACAAATGTTAAAAAATAGTTTTCATAAATCGCATTTTTCTCGAAAACGGTTCCTAGAATTTCGATACAAATTTTCTCTTTCAATTAATTTTTATGATCTTTAATTTAATAAAAAAAATTGAAATTAAGACATTATAGCTTGTACCTACCATAGAACCATTTTGTCTAATTTTGAATTTCTCACTATAGACATAACGGATTTTAATGAAATTTTTTCTAGAGAAGCTTCTAAAAAGTTTAAAACACATTGCATTTCAAAACTTTAAGAAAAAATATTTTTTGAATTTTTGGAAACAAATCTGATTTTTTATTTTTTTGAAAATTCGATATCTCAAAAACGGCTTAGTATTTTTTTTGGAAATTTAATTTTCATTCGTACAATAATAAAAACTTAAATTTTGTGTAGCAAGTTTTTTTCTTAAAAACTTTGTATATAAACAGCCTTATTTTTTTATCAATGGAAAGTTTATTTATCTTTCGAAAACTGAGCAAATTTTCACTTTCGAATCGTTTGAAAGATCGAAAGAAACGTCATTTCATTCTAGTTCATTTTTTTCTGGAGAATAGATTCATAAAACATGTAAGTTTATTATAATGTTAGTGGTAATGGATGCATAAAATGGATTTGTTGCATCCATTATCCTTCTCCTATACAACTGCTCCTCAGCGTCTTCTCCTTCCATAAACAAAACAAATGCCATTTTGATTTTTAACATCTCGCTTGAATTTATCAATATTTTTAGAAAACAATTTACAATGTAAATTAAATTGGCTTTAAAGTTGCCTTCTTTTTTTTGTTGTCAATTCGGAAAACAATTTAGTTTAAATGAAAATTAAAACATATTATATTATACAGAGAAACTTACCATTCTGTTTTCTAAATGCTCCCAAATTTTAAAATATCAGTTTTATTTATGTTTTTCAAATTTAAACTTTAGTGGGCCGTTAGCATTACTTTATCATACATATAATAAAACGGCAAACATGTTTTTTGTGGTACACTTTTCGCGGCCCACAAAAACCAAAGGGGCATAAATTACATACTAATAGAAAGCATTTTTTGTATAGATGTGCAGAATGCCTAAATTATTTAAATATACTACACAGAAATTGTTTAAAACAACAAATAAAAATTGCAAAAAAATGCCCGGAAAACAAAAACAAAAACATTTAGAAATGTCAAATCGTCTAGCGAAGAAATACGCGGGCGGCTTCTCAAATCCAACAGAGCCTACTATAGTCTGTCAAAGCTCTTCAAATCCAGAAATCTCACCATAACTTCAAAACTGCTGCTGTACAGGACCATGGTCCTGCCAGTACTCACATATGGATCCGAGACTTGGGTGCTTAGCAAAAGGCACTCCGACCTCTTAGCTGCGTTCGAGAGAAAAGTCTTAAGGAGAATTGTTGGCCCCATATGTGAGGAAGGACGATTCCGGAGACGGTACAATCATGAATTGTACGCAATCTACCTAGAAGCAGATATCGTGACAAAAATTAAGCTCGGTAGACTCCGGTGGGCAGGGCACCTAGCTCGCATGAGCGAAGAGGAACCTGCTCGGAAAGTTCTTTGTGGTACATTCTATGGTAGACGACAGCGTGGTAGACCATGCTTGCGCTGGAGAGATGGCGTAGACCAGGACGCCCGAAGCCTTGGGGTGCGCAACTGGATGGCGTCGGCTAGAGACCGGGATAGGTGGAGAGACTTGTTGAAAGAGGCCAGGACCGGAACCCGGTTGTCGAGCCGATGATGATGATGATGATGAAATCGTCTAGCGACATCTTATGCTGAATAGAGCATACATTAACACTATGCTGTCATACAGTTTAAGTTTAACTTAGAACCATTTTAACTTTTGCTTTTGTTGTTGTTTGGAAAAATACAGCACATTTTGTTCACTTTTCTCACTCTTTGAAGTTGAATGTAGTTAAGTCTTAAAGTATTAACTACATCTATAGGGCAATTTCTGTGTTAAGCTGAATGTAGTTAAGTCTTTTAAAGTATTAACTACATCTATAGGGCAATTTCTGTGTTAGGCTAGGCGCGAGTTACGAACCAATATATGCAAGCTTGCACTTTGCAACTTGTATCAACATAAATTCATATTTATTATTATTTTATCTTTATTAAATGCAAGATTGCACTTTGCAACTTGCAACAATGTAGCATTATAACTTTGTAAGCACCTTCTGTGCATTTGATATCTTTGGCTTTTCCAAAGAACATTGTAATTTAAATCTTTTGTTTTCTATTTAAAATTCCTAACTATTGTTTGGCACCTTATGTGCAAAGAAAAGATTACCGATGTATTCATTCTATGTTGTTCATTAAACTAATAAAGATCTTTTTTTTACAATCGCTCCGCGTTCAAGTTCTTAAGTCGCGCACATTCAATTTTTAGTTGCACATCACTGTTTGATTGCTTATAGAAAACAGATTAACCCTTTGGTTGAATGTCCGCGCAGGTGCATATAATTATATGTTACACAAAATAGCGAACTCTTTTTGGGCAATCGTTTAGTTTGTTTGTGTAAAAACACAAACTTTTTAGTTGCTCGAACCAAGCAGTTGCGAAACTAAAAATTGAGTGTGCGCGCCTAGCCTTAGTGTTTTCAAAAAGTGAAAAAATGAATTTTAGAACCATTTCAACTTTTACATTTTCTGTTTTTCGAGATGGAAGATAGAAATTTGAAATGAGTTGGAAAAAGAGAGCATGTAGTTCTAGCTTTACTCTATGTGTTACTGTTTTCAAATCTTCCCTGAAAATAAAATATCCCCCCGGTTTGACAAGAATGCATTAATATTCTCAAATACATTAACAAACAAACAAAATATCAGATTTATATTAGAGCTGAGTAAATCGTTCATTTCAAATGATTGAATCGTTCAACAACGATTACGAAAATGATCCGATCATTTCAACCAACCGATCATTTGATCATTTTCGTTTCACTGAAATGATTCAATACTGTTCCTATTCGATTTTAATTTCGATTTCGATGATAAGATTGACTTATGGTTTTGATAGTATTCTCACAAAATATTCTATTATTGTAAGCCATAAATTGCCAAATAACATCGAATGATGCCTACTTTGTACATGGATTGTACAAGTGTCAAAACAGTTTTCGGCTGACATTTTGTACAGTAGTCTCATGACGAGGAACGCCACGTAAATTTGATGGGCTTACTGGTCAAGTTTTTAAAACCTTTCGAATTGGTCATACAAAAAAACTTGCCAAGTAAGCCCATCAAATTTTAGTCAGTAATCATTAAATAATAAAATTTCTTTATTGCATTGTAGCTGTTTCAATATCATTCTACTTTAAATATGCGGTATTAAACCTTCATGAAGTAAGAACTTGGCATACTTTTAGATCTCAGTACTTTTCACGGCTGACTTAATACACAAAGGTTTTTGTATAAAAGAACTTGGCTCTTTTTTTAACATTTATGTTTTTGGTCTGATCTCACTCCTTTTTGCAAAGATTTTAATATTTTGCCATGTCCAAATCTCGAATATACGGAAGATAGATGGGTGGACTCTACGTACTAAAATCAACTTAGTTTATAGCTTCATATTTCTTTTGGTATATTTTCTTTTTATTGGTTGTTTTGATTTGCGATTTAATTGTTTCTTCTTGTCCTGGCAAGATACTTAACACTTACATACCTACCTTAATTATAAATACTAGTACCTACCTCTGCTCAAAGTCATAAAAAAGCAATGAAGGTAGCCCACTAATTAATAGCCTAATTAGTGGTATGATTATAGTTCACATCATAGTTAAGATTTTTTTATGTAAGCTCATAATTTTTTCAGGTATGCAAATGTTTTCTTTTTTCATTGATGTTAAAATAACATAAAGTATCAAATCGAGCACTCTAGTTCTAAGAAATGTCATGAATTTTCAAAATGCATGTACAGTTTCAAAATGACAATAAAAAAACACTTCGAATGAAAAATCTTAGATTTTTTATTTTCGCTTTGAATGACATTAAGCTATACCGCAATACCAAATTTTATCATTCTACAGCAATCGGAAGTGCTCCATATAAATTAAACATTTTCTCAGAAAGTGAGCGCATACCACGCCCCCTGAACGGAAAAACTTAATTTTTATTTTTGGTCCTGTATATGCAATTTGAGCCCTACCGTTCTACTAAATTTCATTGTTCTCCTGCAATCAGAAGTGCGCCATATATAATTTACAACAGTTTTGAGGAAGTGGGTGGATAACACGCCCCTGAATGCAAAACCTCAAATTTTATATTTATTTCCTAGTATGCAATTTAAGCCCTGCCACTTTATAAAATTTCATCGTTTTACAGCAGTCAGAAGTGCTCCATTCAACCAACACCAATTCGGAGAAAGTGGGCGGATACCACGCCCCCGGAACGGAAAACCTCAATTTTTATTTTTGTTCCTTTATGCAATTTGAGCCCTACCGTTCTACCAAATTTCATTGTTCTACTGCAGTCGGAAGTGTGCCATATATAATATACTTCAGTTCTGAGGAAGTAGGCCGATACCACGCCCCTGAATGGAAAACCTCAAATTTTATAGTTATTTCTTGGAATGCAATTTAAGCCCTACCACTTTACTAAATTTTATCGTTTTACAGCAGTCGAAAGTGCTCCATTCAACCAACACCGATTCGGAGAAAGTGGGCGGATACCACGCCCCCTGAACGGAAAACTTCAAATTTTCGATTTTTTCCTCTGCTTGCATGACAAGACCTACCGTTGTGCAAAATTACAAGATTCTACGATGTCGGGAAGTGCTGCATAATTTTGATGATCTGTCAGTCAGTCAGTTACGGTTTTTGTGATTTTTGAAGCCTTATATCTCAGGAACCGCTTATGCTAGAAAATTGAAATTTGGTGAGGGGGCCTGTGCCGAAATTTTAAGTTTCTGACTTCATTGGTACTGAAGATAGGGGGGTCAAAAATCGCCTGAGTTTGTTCCTGTAAAAAGGGTGTAGTGCCAGAACTTGGCTGGGCACTACCGTGCCCTTTGATACTCGTAACTTATGTAATATGGAAGTTTTATATTTGTTCTTTCTAAGTATTTTTTAAGCTTATTGTGAGCACAAATAGTTTCCTTTTCACTTGCGATATACGAGTTTGTATGTACTATAAGACAAATTTTGCATTTAAAAACAAAAAATCGAACTCGAGATTTCGATCAAAGTTGACATTACAATGTTAGAGAACATGGTAAAAATGAATCCCTCGATTCCGTCTGTCTCTATGTATGTATGTATGTCTGTACCTCGACCTACAGCCTAAGCCTAAGGAGGTATTTTCTTCAAACTCGGTACTAAAGGTTCTTTGTTGATTTCCTTAAGGAGAAAATGAGTTTTTTTTAGCTCAGAAACTAATGGTACCTGAAATACAGCCGATATGAAAAATCTTATTGATCTCGAAAACAGCTCTAATGATTTTGATAAAAAAAATCATTATAAAGGGTGTTCGATAATTCGTGTGCCATATTTTGCGATGTGATTCTTGGTCATAGTCTAAGAAAAAAATTGTTCTACAGTAAAGTCTAATTTTTAACTTTGACATCACTTTTTGACGATTTAAAAAAAGGCTAACTTTGGTGTACCCTGACCCATGTTAAGGTCAATTTCTCTGTCAGTACTAATAGTAGGGACCTAATTTTGGACTTTTTTAATTGAAATACTAACCTTTAAGGCTACGTTTAAATTAAGCTAATATGTTTTTAGGGTTACCAGATATCACAAACGGTATTCAATTTTTCTTGCCCGAGCAAAATTTTGACTTTGAGGTCAATTTTTTTTCAAAAAATGCGTAATAAACATAAAGTTTTCTTATTTTTTCCTGATGAACAAAACAATAATAAAAAAAAAATCATTTATAAGTGCACCAAAAAATCCATATATATTATGAGGGTTTGAATAAAACAATAATTTGTGTAGTTTTTAGTAATTTTTTATTTTATGTACACACAAATACAGTCATAATAAGTGCTAAAAGGGACCTCCTGCGTTTAGAATGCATGCTAGAGCCAGTTTTAGGATTTCATTTTGAATGTTTATTCTCGATGAGTCTTGCCTTACTTTTAATGTTCCTTCAGTAATACGTTGTTCTAATTCAGTTAAAGTTGTTATTTCAGATGAGTTAACGTTTCTTTCATTCGTACCCATACAGAAAAGTCCAGTACAAAGAGATCGGGAGATCTGGCAGGCGAGTGAATCGGTCCATTTCTGACTATCCATCGATCACCGTATTCTTCATTCAGCCAATCCTTAACTGCACGACCATAGTGGGCCGGAGCACCACCTTGTTGGAAATATGATGAAGCTAGTTGAAGCAGTGGAACATCCTCCTTCAATATGCCTGGTAGATAATTTTGTAAAAACTCGAGATATTAATTAATTAAGTCGGGGTGGTAATTTGAAAGGCCGGATTAATTTATTTCCAATTACTCCTGCCCACATACTGACACTGAATCTGTGCTAAAATGATCTTTGCCGTCTTGAATGTGGATTGCTCGAAGCCCATGTGTGGAGATTATGGAAATTCGTACTACCATCTCTTGTGAATTGAGATTCGTTTTGAATTCTGTTTAAAAACTGGTTGGCGTTCAAGCTTCTCTCTAGCAACCAGTTACAAAATTCGAGTCTCTTTTCAAAATCATCGGGAAGCAGTTCTTGCACAGGTGTATGGTGATATGGATACATATTTTCTCCATGCAGTATACTGGAAAGTCTGTGTTTGGAAACATTAAACTGTAGAGCCAAGCGTGTTATGCTGATGGAAGGATCGATTTCAACAGCTGCCAGTTTTCTTTCATCGACCGAAACTCTTCTTGTGCTTGCAGCTCCCGCGTTAGGTCTTGCAGTTGAAACTGATCCAGTTTATCAAAGCCTTCGAAAGGTATTTCCAAAAACATCTCGAAAAGGAAGTCGTCTGTTAGGATAAAGTATCTTCGTTGTGCTCTTCTTAAATTTCCATTGCACAACCCATAAACGAATAAAATGTCTGCGTATTCTTCTCTCGTAAATGAAGGCATTTCAAAAAGCGCTCCTATCCAACTGCAATCGCGACTTAAATTGATAATCCGATGAATAAATTTGTTTTTCTATTTTCTTCTACCACTTACTTAGTAAATTTACCCATTAAAGTAAGCAAAGTCTTAAAAATTACCTAAAAACGTTCAATTTTTGGAAGACCACTCCAATTGCCAAGTGCTGTAATAAAAGTAGGTAAAAAACCCAAAAATCGATTTTTTATCTGTTTTAGATTTACCCAAGTATGATAAAATGTATAGGTTTTTGGGTGCACTTATTAATGAGTTTTTTTTTATTATTTTTTTGTTCATCAGGTAAAAATAAGAAAATTTTATGTTTATTACGCATTTTTTGAAAATAATTGACCTCAAAATCAAAATTTTGCTCGGGCAAGAAAAATTTAACACTTTTTAAAATTGAATATCTGGCACCCTAAAACATATCAGCTCAATTTAAACGTAGTTTTAATGGTTAGTATTTTTACTAATAAAAAAGTCCAAAATGGGGTCCCTACCATTAGTACTGACAGAGAAATTGACCTTAACATGGGTCAGGGTACACCAAAGTTGGCCTTTTTTTTTAAATCGCCAAAAAATGATATCAAAGTTGAAAATCAGACTTTACTGTGTAACAATTTTATTCCTAGAATATGACCAAGAATCACATCCCAAAGTATGGCACATGAAATACCGGACACCCTGTATACATACGTGGACTACATATTGGCCAAAAATAGAACTGATTTTTTTTTATTTTCGACTTTCTCATTAACGACTTTAACGATTTCAACCAACATTTTTTAACAGGAGCTCCCTTAATTTTAAAATAATATTCTTTATCTATACAAATATTAGAAAAAAATATTTGTTGGGTTTTTGAAGAAAATTCCAATTTTTTTTTTGAAAAATCAATATTTTCAAAACGTTTGTTCTAAAATCAAAATTTTGAAATGCTTATACAATTGGCATCCCAAATTTCTTTTTTTGAAAAATTTTAAAGAAATTTGTTATATGGAAAATTAATTTAATAATAAAATGATTTTTAAACTTTGTTTGCGTAAATTCAATTCTAGAAATCAGAAGGCAATTTCATACATTTGAACATTCGAATCTCATTAAATCCATTTATTATTTTTATTTATACATATTTTTTAAATAACTTTCTGTATAGATTTCGAGCGGGAAGCAGCTGTCATTGTCAACATAGCCTATGTACATATCGCAAGTAAAAATATTAAATAATGTGCCCACCCCTAGGTTTTGTTAAAAAAGCGAATGCATTCCAAACATTCCACAATGATACGCTTAACTACCAAACCAGGAATTTACATTTCTCCGTTAATTTTTATTGAACTTTCTCTTTGTATCAAAAAAATATTGAATTGGGTATTAGCACTTTAAAAAATGCTTACAATTTGCAAATCAAATTCCCATTAATTTCGTTTTACCAAAAAATTTAATTATATATTTATATGTATGTAACATTATTTGCCCATTCAACATTAAACCGAATTCCTTTGCAACAATTTGACTGAATCGAATGAATGGTGGCGGCTAATCGATATCATCATCTCTCGACATTATTTGGCCGGGAAAAAATTCTCTTCAAATTTGCATCGCAGCACAAGTTTTGTGTGATGTGGCACCATCTTGTTTCACCCAACTGTTCTCTAGAGCAATTTGGACAATTTTGGTCACAAGAAAATTGTCCAACTGGTCCAGAAAGCGGTCACTAACAACTGTCACAGCATTGCCTAAGAAATATGGCCCAATCCTAATTCATCAATCTTCAAAGAAATATGGCCCAATAACGCCAACGACTCAAATGGTGCACCATACAGTAACTCTAAGAGGGTGTAGTGTTCTTTGGTGTATCAGTCGAGAGTGTTTTTGTCAGTGCCCCAATAGCGGATATTCTGTTTATTGGCAAAGCCAGCCGTCGAAATTTGTTTCGTCGCTCTTAATGAATTCTTGATAAAAAGGGCGGTTGCTTATAGTCAGCCGTAAAACTCGAGCAGTCCAATCATCTCAATACGTTTTTGCTGCCGTAAATGGTATTCAATAAATTATTATCGAGCAATCTTTACGACCATCGAATGCCAACAAATTTCATTCAAACAAAAATGGCACCCAAATAAAATCGACCTGGAACACAAAACGCACCCTGTAGTTACAAAAAGTATCTTCCTGACATTTAAACTTTCAGTTAATCAAATATTTATGACGTCACAATCTTATGAAGGTACTGAAAGAAAAAGAAAAATAAGAGAGTGTTCAGTTAAAACTACGGTTGTGTCAGTCAAGATGGTACCAGACCGTTCTGTAGACAAGATAGGTACACTATGCTTATGACGAAGCCGAGATTACTGTGTATGAAAAATGTGTGGTGTGTGTGAGTGGTCTAGTGCCTGCACCGATTTCTGACATTTATGTGTCAATCAGGGGATCCAAGATATTCAAATCTTTTCATTTTTTCTGACGTGTTGTCGTTAAACAAATGTTTGCGGCGAAATAGATTTCATATACTAAAAATGTACAAACTTGTGTGCGGTATTAACGGACGGATCACAAAGTTTCCAACTGTCAAAAACAACCTAATTCGAATACAAAATAAGTGATAAAAGAGCCTAAGTCTCATTAAATATATTTTTAAATTCTTATTCTTATAAGACGACTTTAAATCAGACGATGACTCTTTAAGTAATTAGACTTTTCGAAAACAACGAATGTAAAGGAAAAAGAAGATGAAAAAAATAT
Source organism: Chrysotoxum bicinctum (assembly GCA_911387755.1). Classification (NCBI taxonomy): domain Eukaryota; kingdom Metazoa; phylum Arthropoda; class Insecta; order Diptera; family Syrphidae; genus Chrysotoxum; species Chrysotoxum bicinctum. Next base: position 154,909,491 of record OU426989.1, read on the forward strand.
ACTGCTTCATGAGTCGTAATTAAACTGTCCATGAGTCAAGTCTTGCAATGTTCCTAAAAGCAGTCTTGAAGTAACTTTTTTCAGGGAGTATTCATTTAAAACACCCCGAATTAAAACAAAAATTGCCTTAATTATATCAACCTACCGTTTATATAATCCAACAATGTTGTTCGAATGGTATCCACAAGGAAGAGGAAAAACTTAATTCACAATTAAATGCGCACAATTAACTCCATTTCAAATCACAAAGGTTACATTTATTTTTTCACTTCAACACCTTTTAACTTTATTGCGCAAACAATATTTGGATATCTTTCTTTTACTTAGAAATAATTGTCCACAAGCTCAGAATGATAAATCAACATTTTCTTTAGGATCGAGATTGTAGCACATTTCAAATTGAGCTTTCCCTCAAATCTGGTTCGAAAAATTATATTAATTAAACAATTAGCATTTTTCAAGGCTCTCTCGCGGCATTTACTTTTTATATGCTTTGGACAATCTTCAAGGACCGTAAGCCATAATAATAATTAAACTCAATCTACCGAAAAGAAACACGATCAATTTCCGTCTTTGCGCACTTAAATGTAATGCAGGATACTTTTTAAACGTTGAGACAAACCGCCTTATGAAGTGTATTAATTAGAAATCCAATTTTGTTGTGTTCATAAAAAGTGAATTAGTTTTTTTTTGTCACACAAATTCTTGGCAAAAGATAGCTCTGATATAAAAAACACTTCATACAGCTTATACAGTCTCGGAAGCTGAGTTGAATTTTTTATCCATTTTAACTTTAATCCGAATTTTTAGACATAGAATTTAGAGTGAATCTCAATAAGCGTTGCCACCATCTTTGATTTAAATAGTTGGGAATATATTAATCTCCCATATTTTGAGAAACTGAATAGTATTTAGTCGCTTTGTGTACAAAACTTTTGGAGCAAACTTAAAAGCGTTTAAAAATTGTGATATCCAGAAATATTCTAAAATATTATTTGAATTTGGGTATTTTCTTCAAAAGTGTGTATACTCCTTTTTAAAAAGTTATTAATTATTTTAGTACAACCTTTTTAAATTTTTGTTTGCTTAAAGATTTGCTGCACTTGCTATTCACTTTGGAAGAAAACGCAGCTTAATAACTCTTTGTTACAAAGTTCTTAAAAAGTTTGGATTCTCAAAAACACTACTTGAAGGCAAGATATCAGCAACACTTTGCAGTAAAGATCCGACTCTTAAGAATTAAAACAGTACCGATCCAATACTACTCGCTTCCAACACTACCGTGTAGACTATAAATGATGCCTCACGGCTAACATTAAGACTTCCACTTAAAGTGTCAACCGATACAAAAGATTGACAAATATTGATTCATCTGTTATTAGCCCAAGTGTATCATTTTTATCGCTTGTTGCGTATCTCTATTTATATATTCCATTTTTTTTTAGATGAATTATAATTAAAACACACAACAAAAAAAAAAAAAAGAAAAAAACACTAGCATCAGCCAAATTTTCCTATCGGTTATAGTTCAAGGTTATTTAGACAACATCAATTACAGCAGTTAAAGAATTGTATCGGTTGTTGACCGACTGGTCCGAATCTATGAAGCACGCACTTTACTCAACATAAAAGTCCGAGAAACCGTATCCAAGTCACGCAAAGAAGGAAAAATTACTTTATCCCTAACGGACCACCGACCGATGCATGCAAAGTGTCTTTTGCAACTATAATAGTGGTGCTGTTATCGGGAAAACCGAATTTTCATTCATGATTTTTGGGGAGATATTGTGGATTGTGGAACAAGGTCATGCGCTTTTCATCTACGATATAAATGGATGATTTGCTGGAGATTAGCAGCCAGCCCGTTGGCTTCGTACAGTGCCGTTAGGATTGACTATAAAGAAGGACATGGAAAAAATACCCTCCTAACCTACTAAAGCTAAGTACGCGTTGACCTACGAGAAACTTATTTGACCTACACCTTTAATGTAAATAAACACAGAGATAAACCCATTTATCTACATCAATTTATGACTTGTTTAATTTTTATTGTTCGGTAGAAATAAGTTCAGGAGTTCATCTTACGTCATATTTTGTATGTTTCGTCAGTTATTTCAATTTGAGAGCTGATTGTTTTGCAAAGATAAGTTTAATTGGGCTTTTATAACAGTTATAAGGACGATAATGATATTTAATATAGCCAGATAGCAATGATAGCTCTTCGAGTCGTTATTTTTCAGCAGTGACAAAATTACCAAGGACATCCATCTGTCATTTTATCTTGACGCCCAAAGCCTATTCTATGAGTTTGCTGATTGGGCTTTGGAAATGCCTCCCGGAGATCTGGATTGTGGCCATAAAATCATCTCGGACAAGTCCCATTTGAGTTTTAGAGACTATTTCAACAAGCAAAATTCTCGTTAATGGAGCCAACACTATCCACAAGCGAAGCACACACCAATGCATCAACAAAGATTGTCTGTTTGGGGCAGTATATCATAGTGGCATCATTGGACGTTACTTCTTTCGGACTGAAGGAGAAAACACCGATACCATAAATGGTATGGGAAAAAGAGCGATGTTAACCGACTTTTGTTGCCAAGACTCGACAACGGCGCTACATTCCATACAAGCATCGTGAGCTCGAAGTTATTATAAAAAGTAATTTGGCGACTGGGTCATCTCACGCCCAGCGTTCATCAACTTGGCCGTCACAATCATTAAACTTGATACCACTTGAGGCCATTCCAACTCGATAGTGTACGATAACAAGCCAACAACCTTGGACGAGCTTGAGGCCAACGTTTGAGACACTACTGCCGGAACAATGTTGCGAGTCATCAAAAATTATACCGACATCTTGAAGAATTACCAGCGAAGCAATTTGAATTTTGTGCTATTCCATACATAATGGCATGAATATAAATGGGTATTCAATAAGGGCCGGTAGAAGTTGAAATGGAATAAAATAAGCTGTGTGTGAGGTATTGACAAAATCCTTTTTTTTTTTGAAAGACCTTTGTATGTCATTATTAGGGATCGGATTTCCATGCAAATGCATATTTTTACTTGCGATATAGGTACTATAGGGCAAGTTCTGCATTTGGAAAAAAAAATCGAACTCGAGATTTTGATCAAAGTTGACATTACGATGATAGCGAAGACGAAAAAAGTGGGTCCGACAATTCCGTCTGTCTGTCTGTATGTCTGTATGTCTGTATGTCTGTATGTCTGTATGTCTGTATGTCTGTTTGTCTGTACCTCGAACTACAGCCTAAACTACCGGAGGTATTTTCTTCAAACTCGGTAGTTAAGGGTCTTCGGTGATTCCCTAGAGGAAAAATTGAAATTTTTTTTTTAGCTCCAAAACTAACGGTACCCCCCATACACCCGTAATGCAAAATCTTATTTATCTCGAAAACGGCTCTAACGATTTTGATAAAAAAAAATAGGTTTAATATTATAGACATGGACATTTTGGTCAAAAGAAAAAAGTGGGGGGAAATGTTATTAACGGTACCTGTCACAGAACGTTTTTTTTGATTTTCGAATTTCTCATCCACGGCTCTGACGATTTTAACCAAAATTTTTATGCAGGAGCTGCTTTGCATTTGAAAAAATAAAAACTAAAAATTTTTTCGAAAAAATAGTTTTTGGATTTTTAAAAAAATAATACAATTTTTTTTTGAAAATTCAATATCTTGAAAACCCATACACGATTAAATTTTTAAATTACGTTTTAAAATGTATTTTATTAAATACTAATAATTTGCATACCAATTTTTTTTATAAAAATTTTAAGTAAAATTTAGTACACAAAAAACATGTTTCGGTGTGTCTGTATGTCTGTACCTCTCACTACAGCCTAAACCACTGGACCTATTTCTTTCAATCTCGGTAGTTAAGAGTCTTCGGTGATTCCCTAGAGGAAAAATTGAAATTTTTTTTTAGCTCCAAAACTATGGGTACCCCCCATACACCCGTAATGCAAAATCTTATTTATCTCGAAAACGGCTATAACGATTTTGATAAAAAAAATTAAGTGTGATATTATGGACATGGACTACATTTTGGTCAAAAAAAAATTTTGGGGCAAAATGTTATTAGGGGTTTTTGCCATAGACCCGTTTTTTTAATTTTCGACTTTCTCATTAACGGCTCTAAGGATTTTATCCCAAAATTTTTAGCAGGAGTCCCCTTAAGTTTAAAATAATATTGTATATAAAAATATTCGAAAAAATATTTATTGGGTTTAAAAAAAAAAAAAAAATTTAAATCAATATCTTCAAAACCTATGAACGATTATTTTTTGAAATTATTTCCTAAAACCAATATTATCAAATACTTAAAATCCGCATCCCACATTTTTTTCTTGAAAAATTTTAGAGAAATTTCTTATATAAAAAATTTATTTTATAATAAAACGATTTTTTAAGTGTTATTTGCATAAATTCATACTTTTCCGGAAACCAGACGGCAATTTTATGCAGTTGAACATTATTATCTCATTAAATCCATGTTTTATATTTATATGTATGTATCTTAAATTCCAAAGTACTTTTACATAAGAGCAAGTTCGTGCGATCCAGTCGTGCATTTTATTTTAAGAACACCTTGGAAGCAAGGCAACGAATTATGTACGAATCAGGAAATTTCCTTTAAAATGGCATTCAATCGTTAGTGCATATTTTTGCATATTTTACTATAAATGCATATTTTGCATATTTTTATAATAAGTTCATCACAAAGCTAGAAGTCAGGCCAACCTTAAAAAATCAAATTGATTTATTTGAAGATGTTGTTGTAAATGCAGTTGAAGGACTTACGGAGGAAGTCATTAAAAAAAAAGCTTCAGTGCGTTTTGACACAAAATGAAGGATTTTAAATAATGCAAAATGTAAGTAAGACTCACATTAGACTGCAATGACGAAAATTACCCAAAGAACCTTATGGTCGATGAGATTTATTCTTTAAAAAATGCTCAACTAACTTCAGTTAACGTCGAGCGATCTTTTTCGTTGTATAAGGCATTCTTAAGACCGAATCGGCAACGTTTTGACTTCAAAAACTTTAGGAAAAATTGTATGATCTATACAAATAAAACTTTTCAAAATTAAAACAATTGAGGAAACATGATTTTATATTATTTTGAATTATTTATTTAAACAAATGAAGATGTTTATGTTTACGTTAACTGTGTTTGTTTTTTTTTTCCTTTTAAATGTTAATTCGTTGTAATTTATTATTTTATTTAATAGTAAAAATAAAAAATTGAAAAGAAATGTGTTTTTAAATTGAATCGAAATTAAGTTTAATTTGTTTTAAGTGCATATTTTAAATGCATATTTTGCATTTTAAAGCGCATATTTTCAGATTTTAAGTGCATAAAAATCCGAACCCTAGTCATTATGTATGCAATATGACATCATTCAAATTCCCGCCTCGGCTTCTTGCAGCGGCACTGGTCCGAGTGGTCTAATTTTTAATGACTCTTCCGCTTAGATCCGGTTGAATTTAAGCGATGCCCTGTGTTATTTTCACCTAGTATTTTATTTGTTCGCATAGACCTGCGAATTCAGGAAACCAAACAAAAAAGTCTATCGGCGTAAAATCGCCAAAGTCGTTTTCGAAAAAGTACGTACCAATGACTCCGCGGTGCTAGCCCAATATCCTTGTGTGGGTTGGTATCGTCTAATATACGACAATTTTGATTGATTTGCGCCTTGTCGCCAAAGATGATGTTTCTACCAAAATTTGGGTTCTCTTACAAACGGTCCGAAGACAGGCAGCGAACAAACGGGCTTGTCTAAGCTTATGAACTTTGAGCTCCTAGGTCAGATGGATTTTGTACGGGTAAAGGCTCACGTCTCGACGCAAAATTCACCAAATTGAAGTCTGCGAAATGCCGAGTGAGTTCTTGTGCACGGTGGGGAATCGACTGCCCCAGGTTCTATTATACACTTTCAAGGACCGATTGATTGATTACCAACCAGCGTTATCACTTCCGGAAAAAAAAACTCGAAGTAGATTTGAAGAAATAAAATGCACGACTAGATCGCACGAACTTGCTCTTATGTAAAAGTACTTTGAAATTTTAAATACATTTTATAAATATAAAACATGGATTTAATGAGATAAAAATGTTAAAATGCATGGAATTGCCGTCTGATTTCCGAAAAAGTATGAATTTATGCAAATGAAGTTTAAAAATCGTTTTATTAAAGTAATTTTGTGCCAAATTTCTTTCAAATTTTTCTAGAACAAAATTTGGGATGCCAATTTTAAGTACTTAGTAATATAAATTTTGGGAAATAATTTCAAAAAATAATCGTTCAAACGTTTTCAAGATATTGATTTTTCAAAAAATAAATTGAATTTTTTTTTTCAAGAAACAAAAAAAAAATATTTTTTTTCGAATATTTTTATATACAATATTATTTTAAACTTAAGGGGGCTCCTGTTGAAAATTTTTGGTTAAAATCGTTAGAGCTGTTAATGAGAAAGTCGAAAATATACAAAAAAAACCGTTCTATGACAGGTACCATTAATAACATTTTGCCCCAAAATTTGTTTCTACAAAAATATAGTCCATGTCTATATCACACATAATTTGTTTTATCAAAATCGTTAGAGCCGTTATCGAGATAAATAAGATTTTGCCGTTAGTTTTGGAGCTAAAAAAAAATCAATTTCTCCTCTAGGGAATCACCGAAGACCCTTAACTACAGGGATAGAAGAACATAGGTCTAGTGGCATAGGGCTTAGGCTGTAGGGAGGGGTACAGACATACAGACAAACTGAAACATGTTTTTTATGTACTAAATTTTTCTTAAAATTTTTATAAACAAAATTGATATGCAAATTGTTAGTATTCAATAAAATACATTTTATAACGTAATTTAAAAATTTAATCGTGTATCCCTTTTTAAGATATTGAATTTTCAAAATTATTTTTTTAAAAATCTAAAAACTATTTTTTCGAAAAAAATTTTAGATAATATTTTTTCAAATGCAAAGGAGCTCCTGCATAAAATTTTTGGCAAAAATCGTCAGAGCCGTGGATGAGAAATTCGAAAATCAAAAAAAAACGTTCTGTGACAGGTACCGTTAATAACATTTCCCCCCACTTTTTTCTTTTGACCAAAATGTCCATGTCTATAATATTAAACCTATTTTTTACTTGCGACTTATAGGTACTATAAGGCAAGTTATGCATTCGTAAAAAAAATCGAACTCGAGATTTTGATCAAAGTTGACATTACGATGATAGCGAAGACCAAAAAAGTGGGTCTCGCAATTCTGTCTGTCTGTCTGTCTGTCTGTCTGTCTGTCTGTCTGTCTGTCTGTCGGTTCGACTACAGCCTAAACGGCTCGGCCGATTTTCTTCAAACTTGGTAGATATGGGTTTTAATTTTTTACCCCCGGACGTTTTTTTTTTTTTTTTTTTAAGACCAAAAATAACGGTACCTGCCATACGATTTTTTTTCGAAATTTTATAAATATTTTTTTTTCTCAAAAACTGTCCCACAGAATTTTTTAAAAAAAATTTGAAAAATTTCATTTGGTTAAAACTAGCTAATGGTTGAAAAAAATTTTACAAAAAATTGTTATTTTTGGTAGACCCCCTGGGTCCATTTTTTTTGTTTTTGATTTTCTCGAAAACGGTACAGCCGATTTAAATAATTTTTTTTATGCCAAAGCTCCTCCAAAGTTTGAATATTATTGCGTATTCAAATTTTCAATTTTTATTTTTTTGGATTTTTAAAAAAAAAATCAAAATTTTTTTTTGGAAACTCAATATTTCGAAAACCCCATGCTCGATTTTTTTCAAACATGACAAAAAAAAGTTTTTTAACATAATCTACAAGATTTGAGAAAAAAAATTTTGTTTCATCTAAAACTAACGGTACCTTCCATACAAATTTTAAAAAATGGTTTTCGAAAATCGTATTTTTCTCGAAAACGGTTCCGAGAATTTTGCTAAAATTATTTTTCTTTTGATTAATCTTTACGATCTATAATTTAATAAAAAAAAATTTTAAATCTAGATATTACTGACTGTACCTACCATAGAACGATTTTTTCGAATTTTGAATTTCTCATTATCGATATAACGGATTTTAATGAAATTTTTTATAAAAAAGCTCCAAAAAATTTTAAAAAACATTGCATTTAAAAACTTAAGAAAAAATATTTTTTCAATTTTTAGAAAAAAAAAGTCGTTTTTTTTTTTTGAAAAATTCGATATCTCAAGAACGGCTTATTATTTTTTTTTGGAAATTAGACCTTTATTCGTACAATAATAAAAGCTTAAGGTTGGCGTACCAAAATTTTTTCTTAAAAATGTTTTAAAAATTTTGTACATAAAAGCTTATTTTTTTAAGGAACCACTACAACGACTTATAATTTTTGTTCTTGAATAAATTCATATTTGCATAGCATTCTATTTTTATCTCTTATTACTAAAAGCATTTAAAAAATTAATTTTATCCTTATGGACAGTTTTCTTAAATAACATTCGTTTTTAAAATTGCTAGTCTATTACATAGGAGCAAGTTCGTGCGACCCAGTCGTGCATTTTATTTTTATCAAAATCGTTAGAGCCCTTTTCGAGATATATAAGATTATGCATTACGGGTGTATGGGCGGTACCGTTAGTTTTAGAGCTAAAAAAAAGGATGTGTGTACTGACGTACACGCGGTAGAAGTAAAACTTCTTTTCTTTCAAGCAAAGTCTCTGTAAGATTCTAACCTATAAACGTACAATCATTTTGTATTCTAAGAACATGTCGCTGTCTTTGAAGGATAACGTGTCGTTTTGACATGTCACTGACAGCTGCATAGGAAATTTTTTACCCCCAACTCCGGAAAAGAAGTTTTACTTCAAAAAGTTCAATTTGCCCTTTAGGGAATCACCGAAGACCCTTAAGTACTGAGTTTGAAGAAAATATGTCCAGTGGCTTAGGCCCTAAATCGAGGTACAGACGCACAGACAGACAGACGGAATTGTCGGAACCACTTTATTCGTCTTCGCTATCATCGTAATGTCAACTTTGATCAAAATCTCGAGTTAGTTTTTTTTTTTAAATGCAGATCGCAAGTAAAAAGTGAAAAAAATTGCTTTTATAAAAAACATTATATATAAACATTTTTTTTTCTTTAATGAATGTTTTTGAATATTTAAAATTGTCCATACATTTCTTTTAATATTAAAGAAATTCCGTAAAAAAATAATCATTTATGTATTTGTACTGTGTTGACGTTTTTTTTATTTTATGGTACGAGTAATTACGCGGTTACACACTACTGCTTAGAGTGAAATAGAGAAAAAGAAGTAGATTTGGGCTTTATTTAGTAAAAAGGAAGTAGGTTGAAACAGAGATTTTTAAAATGAAGTAGATTTCAGTATTTGGCTGATGGTGCGAAGTGTGAAGTAGACTTTAGAATATTTTAAAAAAAGAAGAAGATCTACTCCAATTGAAGTAAAGTGGTACCACTGTTACCAAACGTTGATAAGTCGACTGTGAAAGGTTATCAAGGATACCTTAAAATGGACGTTTGCTTTTACGAACACTTATTTTAAAACTTAAGTTTCATCATTTGGACATGCTGTTCTTCTTGGTAATCAGTAACTGAATGCCAGTACATGATAATATTTATTATTTTTTTAAAATATAAAAATTCATTATTACAGCCACGGAGTACTTGCGATGTCAATTTTTGTTTAGAACTCTGATTATGGAAATGATCTGAATAGAACTAATTACTCATGGCATGAAAATCAAATTCATTGCAATTTTTGTGCCCAATAGGATAAAGGCTATTCCATTGGACTGTCATCCCGAAGGTCTGGGTTTGATTACCAGCTACTGAAAAAATTGTTTTTAGGGCTGTACTGCCTCTTGCGGGGAAATATCCCCAAAAGAATATCTCTCGTCTAGAACTGTGCTTCTCATATAATCCACTCGGAAGCGGCTGACAATTGTAGGTCCCTCCATTCCTGTTAACAAGGACACATTGTAAGTAGAGCTATGTCAATCGCGATTGATTCGGTGCTTGTGACCCGTTTACCAAAATGATTAATTGATTGCAATCACAATAGACCAAATCAATGAATCCTAATGTCAATCTCTTGGCACTGGAACCGATGAACTTAAAGTGAACGAAGCGAACGAAAAAAAGTTATGTTTCGTTCAATCAACTTGTTCTCAGTCATTTCACAATACCAACTAGAAATGGAAGAAGCGGAATGTATATTCTTCATTTTATAAGTCGAAGTCGAAAAGAATAAGATAAAGTCAAACTTTCGTTCATTTTCACATTGTTTCGCTCTCGGTCAGAATAATTGAATGATTGAAAACGTTTCGCATCGATTTTGGTCTCGTTCAGTACGAAACGGCTGGATACAAAATGATTTTGATTGAATGAAATATTGACCGAAAACATCGAATCCTTAAACCAATCAACCATTGATTCGATGTTTTAAAATGAATGAAACAGTTGAAAGTCACAAGGTTTTGAATCTCTACGAGCCGTTGGCTTTTAATTAATAATATGGAAACATTCGTTGGCCGCTAATTTAATAGTTTTCTATTATTTTCGATTTTTTAAGTCTTTCACCACATGAAAGGTTTTTAAGGAATTTTGTTAAATAATGAACTCTGTGGGATGTGTTATTTTGTAACAAATAGCGGACCCAATTAACACGGCCAACGCACCCTGGATAGATATTTGCCATGCATAATTATGATAAACTTCGTCTTGTCGAAAATACTCTGTGGTTGTTTTTTCTTGTTCTTTAACATCTAAACATCTAGATCTCCTACTTACATGTTAAAATCGTATTTATAAATAAATTATTTTTTATAGAAAGGACTGTTTTAATATTCAGTTCACTAAGAACGTAAAAGATATTCTGAGGTTGAAGTGACCTTGGTTTCGTCAATTTATCAAATGGATAAATTATAGGGAGTAAGTTATGACAACATTTGTATGACAAGTAATTTATTCAAAAATGAGTTGTGGGTTTGAATTATAGGGAGTCAATTTGAAACCCGAAAATAAACGATGCGTCAGTACCCTTAGTGCAAGTGTCGCGTAGAAAAGTAAAGACGAAATTAAATAAGGCTATGTGAAACATTTCAATTCTACAGCAGAAGCACATACAATTAAGGCAAAAACACACCAGCCAAAGATTTCATGGCTCAAGATATAATTCTTTTGATTTATTTTTAACACATAGTGTTTGTAATCTATTAGTCTACCAAAAGTAATTGTATGGAATATTTCGAAGCTATTGCTTAATGATAGTCGAGCAGACGGAATTTTATGTCTGTTGTTTACTTATTTGAGGTCGCTGATTTCAAATCTATCCCCATTTTTACTTGCGACTTATAGGTACTATAAGGCAAGTTATGTATTCGTAAAAAAAATCAAACTCGAGATTTTGATCAAAGTTGACATTACGATGATAGCGAAGACGAAAAAAGTGGGTCTGGCAATTCTGTCTGTCTGTCTGTCTGTCTGTCTGTTCGATTACAGCTAAACGGCTCGGCCGATTTTCTTCAAACTTGGTAGATATGGGTTTTGATTTTTTACCCCCGGATGTTTTTTGATTTGATTTTGTATGACCAAAAATAACGGTACCTGCCATACGATTTTTTTCCGAAATTTTATAAATATTTTTTTTCTCAAAAACTGTCCCTGCGATTTTTTAAAAAAAAATTCAAAAAATTTAATTTAGTTAAACCTAGGTAATGGTCGAAAAAAATTTTCAAAAAAATGAGTAGTTTTGGTACCCCCTTTGGGACCATTTTTTTTTTGTTTTTGATTTTATCAAAAACGGTACCACCGATTTTGATCATTTTTTTTATGATAAAGCTTCCCAGCAGTTTAAATATTATTGTGTATTAAAATTTTCAAAAACAAATTTTTTGGATTTTTAAAAAAACTTTCAAAATTTTTTTTTGAAAACTCAATATTTCGAAAACCCCATGCTCGATTTTTTTAAAACTTGATATATAAAAGTTTAGAAAAATAATCTACAATATATGAGAAAAATAAATTGATTTTACCTAAAAATAACGGTACCTTCCATACAAATGTTAAAAAATGGTTTTCGAAAATCGTATTTTTCTCGAAAACGGTTCCGAGAATTTTGCTTAAATTTTTTTTCTTTCTATTATTTTTTAATATCTGTAATTCAATAAAAACAAATTTGAAAACAAGATATTACTGACTGTACCTACCATAGAACGATTTTTTAAAATTTTGAATTTCTCATTATTAGCACAACGGATTTTAATGAAATTTCGTAGAGGGAAGCTTCTAAAAAGTTTAAAAAACATTGCATTGCAAAACTTTAAGAAAAATATTTTTTTTTGAATTTTGAAAAAAAAATCAATTTTTTGTTTTTTGAAAATTCAATGTCTCGAAAACGGCTCAATATTTTTTTTGTAAATTTAATTTTTATTCATACAATAATAAAAACTTCAAATTGGCGTACCAACATTTTTTCTTAAAATTGTTTTAAAATTTTCTTATATAAAACCTTATTTTTTAAGAAACCACTACAAGGACTTATAATTTTTAATCTTGCATTAATCTATATTTGCTTGAATCACATGGCATCCTATTCTTACCTTTAACTACTAAAGAAGTTTTTTTAGTCATTTAAAAAATGAATTTTATGCTTATGAACAGTTTCTCTAATAACATTCAGTTTTGAAATTCTTAGTCTTTTACATAGGAGCAAGTTCGTGCGACCCAGTCGTGCATTTTATTTCTCTAACAGCTCTAGTTTGAGACAGGGCTATCAATGATCTGATGGCATATCTCACCGAAAAGTAGAACAAATCCTTGCACCATTTTGGGTTAATCAAGGTTATTGTACTTGATATTCTTAACACATTTGATAGAGTTTGACATGAAGCTCCTTGTCGAAAATGCGTGCATGTGGCATCGCTGAATCGCTTCTTCGTTGGATAAGAAATTACCTCTCAGACCGTTCAGTTCGTTTTGTTTTGGACGGTCTTAAGTCTGATATTCACAAAATAAATGCTGGTGTGCCCCAAGCTTCTGTTTTGTCTCCGACTCTTCCTCATCTTCATCAATAATCTCTTGTCTGTATCTTCTAATCCACTACATTGTTTTGCTGACGACAGTACTCCAGCTTTTCATATTCGTTTCCAGATTCACATCCTTCATCTTCGAACGTGGCTCTGCAACGGAAGCGTATGATAAGCTCATTAAATTCTGATCTTGACAACATTGTAGAACGGCGTGTTAGAAACCGCGTGGAATTTAATGCTTCTAAAACTCAAAGCTGTCTTCTATCCGTCAAGCGATATATTCCACCTCTGTCATCATCCATGGATGGCACTTGCATAGAGGAAACCGAAAAGCTTTCTATCCTCGGTATGTGTATTACCGACCGTCTTTTGTGGCATGATCACATATTTTATGTTGCGAAAAACGCGGTGAAATGCTTCGGTTTCCTCAGAAGATGTAAGCAGTTTTTTCCCCTTCTGATCTGGCAACAATTTAAAAGGCATACATTTGCCCTAAGCTTGAGTATTACTCCCATATCTCAGCAGGTACTCCTAGAACTCACCTGCACCTCTTAGCCAAAATCCAAAACAGAGCCATTAGAGTAATTGGAGACAGTTATATTATGGAAACTTTTGTTTCTCTCAAACACCGACGCAATGTCTCTAGTCTTACTTTGTTTTATCGTTTCTTCTATAAACAGTGCTCTAATGATATAGCCAGCTGCATTGCGCCCTTGAAACAATTTAACCGTAATACTCGTCTACGATGCTCATCAGTTTACCCTTTGATCCCACTGTAAAGAGATTCCTTCTTTAGCCGTACTACTCGATTGTTGAAAACTTTACCCCACTCGATTTTCCCCCTCATTGTGATGTACATGCATTTGAAACCAATAGCATCGGCATCTCCTTTTTAATCCCCTCCTCATTTCCTTTTTAATCCCCTCCTCATTTCCTAACTGCTCGCGCTGTGGTATTTGAATCATTATAAGGGTATTCATAACCCCTTGAGTGCGCGTAAATTATAAAAAAAAAAGTACTGGGTTCCTCATATGGTACTATGTAAAACATATGTGGAGTCTTTAAGTTTATTGGCGAATACGAAAAAACTCCATTGTAAGTATCAAATACCCATAATGTGGCAGGAACCTTCCAATCATCAAGTTGATTGTCAACCTGATACCCCTACACCTTTTCGTACAAGAATCCGCAGCATATAGCGCCTTAAGGCTAAGCCAGACTAATACCTGGAAAAACAGTGCAATAGGACATGCTCAAATTCTTCAGAAATATTTGGGTGATAATATCATTACAGATTATACGAGTACAACACCCGAACTTGACTTTTATAAACCATTCCAAACTGCCTTCCCAAGCAGAGAAGAATGGCTGAACAACCAACCCTACGCCAGTGAATCAGCAATAGCAATCTATACAGAACCTCTTGAGCTAAACAACTCAATTAGGCTCCCAGATCATAGCAGCGGAGGTCCTGGCAGTGACAACAGCTGCTGGACATGTATCAATGATGGCGATACCACGGGCTGATATCACCTTTTAAATTGACAGCCAAGCGGCAATAAAAGCGATTTCTGCCATTGTGATAAAATCGAAGCTTGTCTCTTGCTTTCGCGAAGAGCGGTTCTTGGCACGCAGCACAATATTAGACTCTGCTGATTACCGGGACACAGCGGCATACCAGGTAATGAAAATGCCGATGAGTTGGCAAGACGGGGATCAGCGCTTGACGCTATTCAAGCAGAGATGGTAAGTATCCCACTCTGCAACATTATACAGAAAATTTCAGATTTAATCCTAAAGCAATCCAATGAATGGTGGAGTCTACTTGACACCTGTGATACTACTAGGAAAGAATAGCCTTGCTTTAACGAGCAGAGGACTGACAAAATTATGCAACTTAGTAAGAAGTCCCTTCGCTCTCTTACGAGCATAATCACCGGACATAATTTACTGAAATATCATAAATTTAAAATGAAACTAAGTATACCTGTAAATGATGTGGTGATGAAGAGGTACATGAAGACACATCACTCATTCATTTTCTGTCATTGCCCGTCACTATGCCACCAGAGGCTTGGTAGCTACTTCTTTGACAATCTAGAAGATATTTCTAATATTTCAGGAATACAAATATTGAACTTCGTCAATGCCTCAAAATGGCTTGACTGATTAATAGAATACATCTAGGTTTTATCAGGAAAGAGTGATTATACTCACGAGTAACATATTGGATCTACATTGATCTAAGTGTGACGATAGCAACATCAATTGTCAGCCCAACAACCTAACCTAACCTTCTTCCTTGTGTAATTATTTTGAGAAAATATTTTAGAAAATTATTTGAAATTTAAAGCCTAGACAAGAATTATTTAATATAAGCTGTCTGCTGGCTCATCAAACTTAGAGTCGGTGATCTGATATATAATATCACCAGTCTAACTGCAGGTCACTCATACATTCCATTCGCTGTGAATACTGCTCTTCTTATTTTTGACCATCTTTTGCTTGTTGTACTTATTACAATTCCCTTCATCCACGAACCTCGAGGTAGATTCTCATCCACTATTATTAATATGTCGTTTAGTTCTAAGTTTTTAACATTTTTATACCACTTAGTTCTGCGTAAAAGAGTTGGCAGATATTTTCTAATCCATCTGTTGCTGTAAAATTTACCACAACAAGTCTCACCTGCCTTTAATAATTTTTAGTTTCTTTTTCCGTTGCTGCTCCAAAATACGAGTAGTTAAAAAGTTAGTAGATACCTGATGGCCATCAGCCAGAGACCTGCTCTTAAAGTGTTTTGGAAAAGTAACAAAAACAGGTTTCTGAGTTATGTACATACATATATGCAAACGAAGTGGAGCAGTTGGTTCTTAGATTATAAAGAAGACAGGCGGTCTCTTTTCGATGTGCCAGCGGATGAGCTGAAGAAGTCAGGTGGACTCTTACTTAGATCCAAACATGCCGAATTATAAAGATTTTTATCAATATTAAATTAACGTTTTTAACTTGTTTCAAAATTCTTAAAGCGTAATTTTTTTTATAACAGTAGTTCTTTCAGAATTGACAACAAAAGAAAAGAACTAATTAGAGCTTAAAATTTAAAGAAACGTTTTCCTCTCTCACCTCGGTTTTAGTTTTGGAAAGATTGCTTCGCGCTTCGAATTTCTCGCGAATATTTAATAGTAACTAGGAGAATGTCTAGTATTAACTTTTTCTCAATTTTAGTCCTTTTAGATTTTCTCAAAAAAAAAATAGTTGCAAGGGGTCTGAACTCGGTCATTTGGATTCGGCATGTTTTGGGAAGACATCCAACAACTTGTTGAATTATTGAATGTGTGTGTGAGAGTAAAGTTTCGATGAGATTCGACTACGGAGGATTTCGAGGAGAGCACGTAGCTTTCCAGCAAGCCGTGATCCCGTGACTGAAGATCTCGAAAATGATTTGCTGGACGTATGAATGTGTGAGAGAATGGAATGGCCGAGGAAGACAATAGGTTTACAGAACCAGGCAAGCAAGAAGTTGATTTTTTTTCGTAAAGTCGAGAAAAATTCTAAAAGGAAATAAAATTGGAAAAAAGGATTTTGGAGAAACTGGAGGAATTGTTTGAGGATAAATAGTGATTCGAGGCGGAGAAGAAGTTTTGGAGGAAACAGGAAAATAATCGCGGTGGTAGAGAAATAGGCGGATAGGAGATCCATAGATAAAAAAAAGAAGATAATTAGAGTGTTTTTTTGTGTGTGTCAATTCTTAAAGATATTAGAAGGTTTGCTAGTCAATTTCGAGTTTTATCACAGTTAGTTGTGGGACACGGTTTTTTTTATTCACTAACGGCTGAATTGCGTTTCATTTGCTTAATTTGCTTTCGGTTTTGTTTTTCACCGTTTGAATTTATAAATTTTGGGTCTTAATCCTGAGCTCCGGCTACAAGGTTTCCCAAATAAAATTAATTTCTAAATCCACATTGTGGTTAAAAAAAAATCTTTGTTTTCTTTTTCTTTTCTCTATCGTCATATAGTTTGGAATTTTACTATATATCAAAAAAAAATTCCTGGCGCCCATTTTCCGTGCAAGTACACCCTGTACTAACACTTCCTGTATTTCTCTGTAGATTCGTTTATTTTGTTTCTTTCTTTTTTATCTTTTTTTATTGAGTTTGCAGATTAAAATCTCTGCCATCCTAAAAGTAAATATTCTAAAAATAAAGTAAAGATCGGGTTTGATGATTTTGCAACACATCATTTCCAAAACAAGTTTGCGATTTGTTGATTAATTCTCCAGGTTTTTCTGATCAAGAGATCCTGACCTGATCAAAAAAAAAATCAAATGGCTTTTTGCCACTCGAAGAACAACAGATCGAAGAGAACCAGGACCTAGTGAGCTACCACTCTCAAGCATTCCTGTGTGCGTGTTACCAGGAATGAATGGGACTTACAAGTTTCTGCCGATTCCGAACGGCTAATAACCAGCACTTTTTATCACTTTTTTACTCTTGGAGGAGTTGTCAATTCCTCGCAAAAGGCAGTTCACCCCTGAAAAAGAAACTTTTTATCAGCGGCTAAGAATCGAACATAAGACCTTCTGTATGACAGTCCAACGCACTAGCCAAGGGGTACTTCTGGTGTCAAAGCTTCTGCATTATGAATTCAACTGGAACATGAGTCTGTGGTCGACAGTCGACTTAAATTATAGCGATTCTATGAGTGACTCTTCATTGGTGTTGTTTTTTTAGGACTTTCTGAAGAACATTCTTATCTCACCTCAAAAACACTCCCATGTTTGGCGCAGCAGGTGGATTAAAAAACCATTTCTTCTCAATACTGATAAATTTGCTATTGACAATTTTCTCATTCATCTTACTAAAAGTTTCTCGTAGTTCCTTCCTTGATCCCTTAAAATTGGTGCCATTATAAGATTAAATCTGTTTTGGTATATAAAGTTGTCAGTAAATTTCAATTTAGTGTCCAAAATTATCCCCAGATTGAAGGAAACGCATAACCTACAAAGGAAGGGAAGAATGTATAACACATAGCTTCACACATTTGTCAACATTCAACAAAAGATGGTTGACGCTGATATTTTAACAATCCCCAACCCGTTAAAGATTTTCTTGTAGCAGTAAATGATTTTCTATTGAAATAATTTTTTTTTAGTAGTGTTTATTGTCATCGGTGTAGATAAGAACGGAGGAGTTTTCAAAAGAAGAGCCTGAATGGCTGCCATGAAGAACACCAGAATTAACATAAAATCAGTCAAATCTTCCGTTACAAAACCTAACACATTAACTTCTTTTTTCTAGATAAGACGACATACGCAACGCAAAACTTTCATTTATTCCTAACATTTACAATTTAGTGACATATGTGTGTAACTTGTCAAAAGCCTTAATAGAATTCAATTTCCAAAACAGTTTGAATCATTTGACTTTTTTTTTTTGAAGAAACCATGCTGATTGTGGCATAATTGAAATAGATCTGAACTTAAAAGTTAAGGCGGTAGTTGTTATATCCTTCTTTCCTGTTTTGTAAACGAGTGTTTTAAAAGCACTTTTCACAAAGCATGGGCACAATTGAAGAACTCAGAGTTGTATTGAAAAGAACAAATAGAGGATGAAATGGAATAGGTACACATTTCCTGAACATAAGGCGGAATGCCATCATCAGCACCATGAAGAAAATATTCTTCAAATTCTATAAAGTTTTCAACGAAAGGATTTTCACAAATAAAGCGATTGATTGATCTATGGTGTGAGACATTTTGAGACATTTTTCTTTCGCACCTAGTAGAAAGTACGTTCTTAATAGTACAAGAGGCAAAATTTACGTTCTTAGAAAACTTTGGTTTTTATTGGTCTATTTCTGGAAATGTTTTTTTTTTCTTTGTAACTTTATCCTTATATATAAAACAAAGTCGGGTTTGTTCGAACACTTATGACTCGAGAACGGCTGGACCGATTTTTATTGTTTTTGATTTGTTGTATTTGTCTCCATCGCGAATAGCAGAATAACTATTAAAATCATTGACGAAGAAATAAAATAAAAGAAAAAAGAGTGTGTGTACTTATGCACGTACGCGCGCTAGAAGTAGAACTTCTTCTCCCTCAAGCAAAGCCTCTGTAAGGTTCTAACCTATAAACGTACAAACATTTTGTACTATTCAACATAACAACTAATTTTTGATTAAGATCATAATGAATTTACAAATTGGTATTATCATCATCATCATCGGCTCGACAACCGGGTTCCGATCCTGGCCTCTTTCAACAACTCTCTCCACCTATCCCGGTCTCTAGCCGACGCCATCCAGTGCGCACCCCAAGGCTTCGGGCGTCCTGGCTCCAGCGCAAGCATGGTCTACCACGCTGTCGTCTACCATAGAATGTACCACAAAGAACTTTCCGAGCAGGTTCCTCTTCGCACATGCGAGCTAGGTGCCCTGCCCAGCGGAGTCTACCGGGCTTAATTTTTGTCACGATATCTGCTTCTAGGTACGAGTAGATTGCGTACAGTTCATGATTGTACCATCTCCGAAATCGTCCTTCCTCACATATGGGGCCAACAATTCTCCTTAAGACTTTGCTCTCGAACGCAGCTTAGAGGTCGGAGTGCCTTTTGCTAAGCACCCAAGTCTCGGATCCATATGTGAGTACTGGCAGGACCATGGTCCTGTACAGCAGCAGTTTTGAAGTTATGGTGAGATTTCTGGATTTGAAGAGCTTTGACAGACTATAGTAGGCTCTGTTGGATTTGAGAAGCCGCCCGCGTATTTCTTCTTCTATATTGTTATCGGCTGCTACTATTGACCCAAGGTATTTAAAGGATTGTTTGACCAACTGTTCCTCTCGCATTCGACGCCACCATGTACTTTGTTTTTCCTTCACTAACGTGCAGCCCCAGATTTTGTGCCGCCTGCTCGATCTGGATGAAGGAATCGTGTACAGCTTGTTCGGTTCTTCCGATGATGTCGATGTCGTCTGCGTAAGCCAGTAACTGGCCGGACCTGTTGACGATGGTCCCTCTTGTTGCCGTGCCAGAGTCACGGATTGCATTCTCCAACGCCAGGTTGAAGAGGAGGCAGGCCAGACCGTCCCCTTGTCGGAGTCCATTAAAGATGTTGATTGGTCTGGATAGCAAACCGGCGCGGCGGTCAGTCATCAGACGAATAGGGGGAATAACATGTAGCATACGAAAACATGCACGTGCCGTAACTATTCGGGACTGGTGGAAGTCTGATCTAAGCCTCTCTTCGTGGCGGCCGCTAGAAACAAGCCTTTAAAAAGGTTTGGCTAATATGATCAGGCTGGTTCCTCAGGTTGGCGACAGGTTAATTCCCTGTCCCGTAAAACTTAATGAATTACGAGACCGACAACAAGCCTCGGAAACGGACTGATCACACGACGACAACCCACGCAACGAAAACTGCAAAACGATTTACGAATTTTCTTATGGAACGTACGATCGCTCTTTAGAGCTCGAGCTGCTCAGCAGCTAGCCGATGCCCTGTCAAAATATAAAGCTGACATAACAGCTCTTCAAGAAATCAGATGGACAGGGAATGGTGTTTTACAGAAGAAAGAATATGACATATACTACAGCTGTCATACAAAACACCATGTGCTCGGGGTAGGCTTCCTAGTCAGCGAAAAAATGAAGTCTACTATCATCGGCTTTAACGCTATAAGCGAAAGGCTATGCACCCTTCGCGTGCGAGGCAAATTTACGAACATCAGCCTCATTAACGTTCACGGACCTACGGAGGAGTCCTCAGACGAAGAAAAAGAGACTTACTACGAACAAGTCGAGAGGGCCCTCAATGCCTGTCCAAGGTATGATGTTAAAATCATCAAGCATTACGCAGGCACCCATAGAGAACACTAATGACAATGGGCTTCGAGTCTTAGAATTGGCAGCATCGAAAAACATGGTCGTTGCGAGTACCAGGTTCCCGCGTAAAGATATCTACAAAGCCACCTGGGTATCACCTGATGGAGTCACTCGTAACCAAATAGACCAGGTGTTGATAGACCGTCGCCACTACTCGAACTTGATGACGGTACGAACGTACCGAGGTGCCAATATCGACGCGGATCACTATCTTGGTGGTATGGTTTTCCGGGGGCGGATGGCCTTGCGAAGACGCATTGCATCCGCCGATCAGGTTCGAATCAACACGGCTGCCCTGCGCAATGAAAACACAAGTAACACCTTTGGTAATGCGTTAGGACTCGCCCTAGAATCACTTGATTTAGGGAGAGTAAGTCCTGGAGCCAGTATGCTGGCCGTAAATGAGAAGTGGACACGCCTTAAGAATATTGTTATTAGTACTGCCAACTCCATCTTAGGCAGCAGTCGTAAAAATCGGAACGACTGGTTTGATGATGAATGCAAGCTAGCGACTGAACGTAAGAATGTTGCGTACCGAGCAATGCAACAATCTCATAGAACGCGGGCACGCGAAGAGGAATATAAAGAGTTCAGAAGAATAGAAAAACGGTTACACAGACACAAAAAATCAGCCTGGGAGAAGAACCTAATCTGTGAAATAGAAAATAGCCGAGAGCGAGGTCCGCACCAGGCGCGGAAGTTCTACCAATCCGTCCGAAACATGACGCAGTACACACCACGCCGCACATACTGCAAGGACGGAGAGGGAAATCTGATCACCGATCCTGAAAGCATACTGGAGCGATGGGAAGTGTACTTTAATGAATTGCTAAATGGTCAGCTCACTACAGAAGTGGAGGCTGCACTACTTCAAGAAGAATACCCTATGTTGCCGCCACCAAGCATAGAAGAGGTTGAGAAGGCTATAGGCCGGCTTAAACAGAACAAAGCCCCGGGAGCCGATGGCATACCAGCCGAATTATTTCATCACGGCGGGCCAGCCTTACGTCAAGCAATTCATGATATTATAGTGCACGTATGGGAGCAGGAAGAAATGCCAGAAGACTGGCGAAAAGGTTTAATATGCCCCATACATAAAAAGGGAGATGTCACAACGTGCAGCAATTATAGAGGTATCACGTTGTTGAGTACCGCCTATAAGATACTCTCCTCTATCCTACAAGACCGGATAACCCCATACGCTAAAACCGTCATCGGACAATGTCAGTGTGGTTTCATTCCAGGCAAATCAACAACTGATCAGATCTTTACCCTTAGGCAGGCGATGGAAAAATGTCTAGAATTTAACATCCCAACATACCATCTGTTTATAGACTTTAAGGCCGCCTATGATAGCATAGCCAGGGTAGAACTTTACAAAGCCATGAGAGAATTCGGCATCCCAAATAAATTGACACGACTATGTAGGTTGACCATGACCAACGTATCAAGCCAAGTAAAAAAAAAAAAAATTGGTATTACAAACAAAATAAATTTGACGAGAATCCCTTAAAAATGTGTAGGTACATGTTCTGTAATTCAGCCAGCCTTTCAGTTTTTTTCGGAAACAAACAAAAATTCAATTCAAAAGTAATTTTAGTATTGAAATATGTCAAAATCACTTCCAAATAATTTTTTTATCAAATATTTTTTCGAATTGAAAATAGTTTGCAAAATAAGTTAGGAAGCTTGAATTGGAACTCAAAACTGTTTCAATTATAAAAATGAGGCAATTAGTTGTGGAATGACAGCTTGGTCTATCTGTCACTTTCTTGATTTTATTGAGAAAATCAAGAAAGTCATGTATAATGCGCGAAACAGATTAAACCAGCAACAGCACCGTCAACAGCAACAGCGGCCGCCCTTAATTTAGAGCCAATGTATTTCAATTGTTCAACACACATAAGAACAGCAACAGCAACGCCAACAGCGTCGTTAGGCCAAAGTCCTAAATTTGCTGTTGCTGGTGCAGTGTTGTCAACTTTTCCACTGCAATATTCAGTGGCACCACAATGAAAAACTTTTTTCATATACGAAATGTCAAGCAGATGAAATGACGTTGCTGGTCGCAATGTTTTTGAGAAATGTTTGCTGGTCAGCGTGCTGTTTGCTGTTGACGATGCTGGTGCTGTTGCTGGGCCCCTATTAGGAATTACGATTATCGTTTAAAATCCCTCGTTATCGTTAAGTTGCGATTACGTTTTACGATACTCGTTTTTTTAAAACGATAATCGTTTTCTCTTACGACTGCTTTTGGCACTCGTATTTCATTGTTTTGACACATGTACTATTTTTGAAAGAAAGATTGAAAGAATGAAGTTGGATGCGCTTAAAAAATAGATTTTTTTTTTATTTTATCAGGCAATATTTTGATGCATCCATTATCGTAAACCATAATCGGTCCACGTGTTGACTATCGTTTTCTAGGGTATCGTTTTTTTGCCTTTCGTTTCGTAGTCTGTAATACGGGCCCTGGTTTAATCTGTTTCGCGCATAACATGTTTGTTGCAAAGGTTAAATACAATGGATGCCGCTCTCTTTGACGCTTAGATGGCGCTCTTTATGGCGCACAGATGGCGCATTTTTACGCACATGATTACTAAGCTGGGTGCACATCGCAAATCGTGAAAGATCACTGACGTCTAAGATATCAAAAATTCAATACTAGCGGTTTTTAGTGCATTTTTATCTCCGCTTAAATTTGTCAGATGGTGACATTAAAATCCAATTGAAAACGACAGACAAAAGTTTTTTTATTTTTCATATTTAACGCCATGTGTCTTATTCCTTGCCATAAGTCTTATTCCTTGCGGCTAAAAAATCGTACGATTGAAAATCACAAGTCGTAATTTAAATCGCAAGTGAGAGCGTATCTATTTGAAAAATGAAACAAATTGTGACCCTTGAATCGTCACGATTTGTTGGTATCAAGTGCGTTCATTCTCATTAAAACTCATGTGGTCTATTTTTGCGACTAAAAAATCGGGTGATTGAAATCGCAAGCCCCAAACTACCTCAATTAACCTCGTTCTGTTCCCAAGCTTTTCGAGGCTTTATCTTGCAAACTTCCACTGGGAATTTACTCGTATGAGTGTTTTTCCCCACAACAGAATGCGTGCGTTAGGGAAAAATAAAGAAGAAAATTCGGTTCTTAAAATTGCGTACATTTTAGTATGGTAAAGAATTTGATTTTATAATCATTTTATTAAATTTACAGCCCTATTATGAGTATCAATTTAATAGTCGATAATTTCTATCAATTACATAGTTGATAGTTTGGTATCATGGGTATCAACTAGTAATCTTAGACCGATTGTGAATATCACTTATCAAAAAGTTCATTGTGAATGAGTTTTGTTCATTTTGTTCGATACCTCGCGTTTAAAATATTTATGTATTTGTTTTTTGTCGGCCATGAAAAGGTAAATTATTTGTGCGAAAATGTTAGTTGTTCTTATAAAAAATTCATCATAACTCCTCAAAAAACAATTCTATCAAAGTCAACATTCTTTTTAACTTTGTTCAATTTTAAAAATCCCGAATAAATTTGTATTTTTACGTTTCAATCAAGAATTCGTGGTTGATAAGAAATTTGATGTGTATCTATTTTGTTGATATCCGTAATACCATGTCTATCAAAAAATCATTCACAGTAATTATAAAATCTAATAAAATTCACAGTCGATAGAAAATGTTTATAGTTGTTAGTCATAATACCAGCTCATTCAATTTGTTGATATGTATCAAGTATCTAGTTGATAGTTGATAGCTATAATAGGGCTGTTAGTAAATTCTTTCGATACATTCTGCCAAACACTTACTTTTCTCAAACTCAATGCCTTTGTTTTTTTCTCTTCTTTAATTCCATAGTTAAAATCTTATCTTAAGAATCGCCATTACTGGGTTATTTTCAGATCTTAAGTGTCTAATCCATAACTTGCATTCCACTTCTAGTGTTCCTCAAGGGAGTCATTTACGGCCACTTTTTTTTTTTTATAATCGGCGCACACTCAAGGGGTTTGTATACCCTCAATATGCCAGAGACACAGTGTGAGCCCTTTGTTTTATCTTAAAACGATGTAGAATATACCTCTATTTGCGCGGAAGATATACAAATTATTAAGGCAACGTTCACTTCCATTGTTTCACACGGACTTATTTTGTGCATGAACCGACAAAAAACTTTTAAGAACTAATTCCCTTCATGCATTTCTCTCATAAACCACTTACCTATTTCCCTAAAATCTATTACCTTCGAAACAATCCTTTTTCAATGTCCTCCTCCAAACTTGATAGAGATCTTAACAACCCATTCCCTTAGATCTGAAGCTGTGCAGAGAAACCTCATACCTTTTGCTTCACGCGCTCCCTCTTGGGATGCTTACAACTTACTTGACGTCGACGATGACATTCTAGTCGTTAACCAACTTATTACCGGATCCATTGAGTCTCTTCCTCTGTAATGGAATTGATTTTTTAATACTAACCCAAGTTTACATTGCCAACAACGCACAATACATTTTTAACTCAAATTCCAGTGTATCCAGTTTAAGTTTGCCTGATTGGCAATACAATCTTTAAGATTGTTTAAATAAATTAATATGCAATAAGTGGTTGTACAAGTTCTGTATTTTAAAATAATTTAAACTATTCTACAAAAAGCGTTGCTCCTATACTTATATAAGTATTAGTATAAGTTTGTATTTGACATGGTCACTATCATTATTATTACATTAAATAATAAATTAACATGGAATAACTGTGACAAACAAAATTAAAAGACTATAAATTCAAAACGTGTTATTTAGCCTATTTCGTGTCCTTAAATTAAAATAAAACAAAAAGTAATTACAAAAACAAATAGACAAATATGTTGGGCTGGGTTTTGATGGGTTTGGGGGCAGAGTCAATAGACTACGAGTAGAATGTTAAGACGCTCGTTTGATTGCCACGCACAAACAGGAATGGGGGCATGTCACGACTGAGACTCTCCAGCCATGCCATGTAGAGAGGTGCTGAGACAATATTTTTTCTTGGCATAGGAAGTGTCATCACCACCAAATCTGATTTCACAGACTTCTCGAGTAGATACTCTCGCAGTCGCAAGTAGCGATTGGTCTTGTCCTGGACATTCAATAAGTCATCTTCCGTTGTAAGAGCTAGAATCAAAAACAGTGGAGATTTTTTTTGTTTTTAAAATAGGTTATAAGAGTCAGCAAGGTACTTTAATTTACCTTCATCTTCGTTAACTGGCGTCGTGATGTTAACATTGTTTTCCGACACAACAAAGTCCTTAATTAACTCGTTGAAGAATTGAGTTGAACTTTCTTGTGGTTTCTTTGTGATGTCCGGGATGAGTTGTAGGTCAGAGTAATCAATGCGAAACTTAGACAACAAGCTGGCCATGGAACGTTGTTCGAATTCCATCTCAGCCTTTTTATTTGCCAATGCGTAGACTCTGAAAAAAAAATTAATTCTTAAATAACTTTCATACTCGTAATAATTGTTGTATCCAAAAAATATGGATGCTTTAATTTGTAAGTAATGAACAAAACAAAATGGTTGTAGTCTTATAGTAAGGACTATGTTCAGTTGTGTTTATCATGAAGCAGAATAGTGCAACAAGATCACTTTATTTTAAAAGTTTATTGAAAATCATTTTCAAAATTTACAGACTTAGTTTTTTTTAAGTAGTTTTAGTTAGTTTAGTTTTAATGACTTTTTATTAAACTGTATAAAAACACAATAATACAATATTTTTACAATAGTATTTTAGCACAAAGTTTTAAGGTTTGGCAATAAGCCGTCTACCAGATTGACATTTTTGTATTGTTTAACACAATTTTAAATAAGATTAATTATAATTCAATAAAAATTTATAAAATTAAAATAAAAAAATTTCTCAATGAATATCTTAAAAATCTTCTTCTCTAATTCTTTTCCTATACTGAAGAGCACTTGAAGTATATCTATACACAGCATTCCAGCCACGTTCACCATTTAAAATACCCAGCAGTTCCTCTTTCCCAAGTGTTCTAGCTCCAAAGTACATCAAACGAAATTCATTTAAAACAGGACACACAGCAATAAAATGATAGACATCTTCCCTCTCATTACGGTTGCAGAGATCACAGAATATTGGTAGCTCGGGTCGGTGCGGCATGTAGTTTAGGTTTGTTAATTCGCCTCTTAACATAAAAATAGTTCTAATCATCTCAGTCTTATTTCTATCCAAAAAGTATGTATTATTTTGAAGATTATACTTGATGGTACTGTAATACATCCTGTGTAACGACGATTTAGCTTCGTCTACATATTTGTTGTATAAAAACGATCCCGATTTTTCCATAATATATTCAAATTTTCTTCTCAGAGTGGTGCTTCCGTCACTAGGGTGAAAGCTGATGGCACATCCATAATGACTAGCAAGTTCTTCCCAATCTTTGACAAAATGATCGCATCTTTCTAGCATATATTTCAGAACAATTTTCGGTAGGCGTTCCTCCTCCATTTCCATGACTTTTATTACATAGTCAAAGTGCATTTTTAACGTTTCCAAGATAAGGGGTGAGCAACCTGTTTCTAGGTGTATCATATAATTAGGTGTATTATTAGGCAACCTAAAAATACGTTTTATACAATACCGCTGATATTTTTCTACAGAGTCAGAGATTCTATATCCCCATACCTGTGCAGCATACAAGAGAATAGTCTGGGCTGTCGCACGGATAATTTTTTGTTTTGCGCTATGTGTTACAAATTTACTTTGGATGCAAGTACTCCAGACTGAATTTATAGCTCGTTATGCTTCCGCTAATTTTATTTTTAAATGTTTTTCTATGTTAAGATTAGATGTTATCAGTACACCAAGATACTTGTAATCTCTTACAACTTCAACAGGCTCCGTTTGGTAATTCCACTTTTCATTTCTCGAGAATCGACCACCACCATTTCTAAACACGAGGATTTTAGTTTTTTCTAGATTGATCGATAAATTCAATGTCTTGCAGTAACTTTCGAGTCTGTTAATTTTTAGTTGCATTCCATTAATTGTATCGCATAAGAGGACAATATCGTCAGCATACATTAGCCCCAGAATCATTACTTGGTTAACTTGCACCCCACCTCCAATATCATCTGTGTTGATAAAAAGTATGAATAATAGCGTACTCAAAATACACCCCTGCTTAACACCCGTAGTCGTTTCAAACTCCTCAGACAAAAAATTACCATCCCATACCATTACTATGTTGTTCTCGTACAGAGCTCTTATAATTTTGACTATTTTACTGCTTATACCCGTTCTATATAACTTGTAAAAGAGTGCTTCACGGGGAATAGAATCGAAAGCTGATTTGAAGTCTACAAACAGAGCGTATAGTTTTTTATGTTTTTGTTTGTATATCTGCGCAATATTTAACAAGGTGAAAATTTGGTCTACTGTAGAATAATTTTCTCTAAATCCCGCTTGGAATTCGTGAAGGATATTCTTATTTCGAATCCATTTGTAAGCCTTTTAAAAATAAGAGCAGTAAATAATTTGGAGACAGTGTTCAGGAAGAATATTCCTCTGTAGTTTTCTGGGTTCGAATAGGCTCCTTTTTTATGAAGTGGGTATATAATTGATTTTTTAAAACTCTGTGGAAAATCAGTGCTTTTAAACAGTCTATTAAATTCATCGGTAAGGGCTCGAGCAAATTCTATGGTACAATTTTTGTAGAATTCGAAGGGAATTCCGTCTTCTCCTGGGGCTTTGTTGTTTTTTGTGTTCTTTATCACCTCCAGAACATCCGCAAGGTCAAACGGTTCATCTAGACATGCATAAATTATTTGAGGTTCTGCATATTGAATTCTGAGCGATGTCTGTGAAGTGTTTAAAAGAGCTCTGAAGTGTGTATATAAATCTTGTGCTTGAAGACCTGCTGCAATACAATTTTTTCTTCCGTTTACAAGTTTGACTGCTTTCCAGAAATCTGATGAAGATCGTGAACTGTTTAACTTGACAATATTCTGATGCTCGTACTCGAATTTCTTTGCGTTGCAGATACTTTTGAATTCTCTGATTGCTTTAGCATAGAGGTTTTTAAAAATATTATTGTTGTATTTTCGTACCAATTTAAGAAAAGCAAACGACTTGATTCTTGCCTTCATGCAATCTTTATCGAACCACTTCTGCTTACTTTTTCCTTTTTCCCCTCTAACTTGTGACGAATTTGTGGCAGGTTTTTTGATAATGTCTGTAAGTTTATCAATACCCGGAGTAGTCTCGACGTTGTATAGATGAAGAAGTTCAGCATTTAAATTAATTTAGTAAGCACGTGACATTTTTTCAATCCAGAATAATTTTGGCAAGAGATTAAGCTCATTCGTATTAATCAAATTCACATTAACTTCAATTTCGAATGGCATATGATCTGAAAAAATCTGTTCTCCTATTCGAAAGTCAGCTGCAAAGCAGTAATCGATTACCGAACACGATGTTCCTCTTATAAAAGTATATTCGCCACCCAAATCTCCATTACAGCTTCCATTCAAAACTTGACAGTCGAAAGCATCCATCAGCTCGAGTATTTTGCAACCTTTGGTATCACATAACTTATCTTTGGATTGACGATGGGTATTCAACAGTACCGAGTTTGTACCGGAAACGTAATTATTTTGAAAACACCCTATTCGGCCGTTGAAGTCACCAACAAGAACCAGGTTTGTTGTATTCAAATTATATAGAAGATCGCTCATGGTATCAAAGTCACGTTGCCAATTATTACAGTTAAGATAGATATTTATATGAAGGTTTTTTTATAATACAAACTCTATATACTACTGAAGTAAATCAGCCAAGTAGAAGACTTAGCACTATTATTGGACTTGTTGAATTATTGATTCAAATTAGCTTTTTTGGCCTTTAGTCCACAAAAATTCCAACATTAATGATTACAATTCTAATCTTTGTTGGATATAGTTCACATTGGATTTTTGTCAAAAAATTCATGTAAGATGAACTGAACTTAACAAAAATTGCGTATTGACAAAACGCCAATTTTTGTGGACTAAAGGCCAAAAAAGCTAATTTGAATCGTTAAGATAGATAGGTAATATAAAGTATTTTTTCATATTAATTTCGAGTTTTACGATGTGAGAATCACCTATCTTTTCAAACTCCAATTTTGTACCCACGAGGTTCTTCCGGTACGCTAAAAGTTCACCAGTTGCTCTTCCGAAGATATTTCTTTTAACAGCAGGTATCCATTTTAGTTCATAATTTATAAATAAATTTTGAAATCTATTTTCTTCTAAATTCAGTAAATGTGTTTCAAATAATTAAAGTATGAGAAATTCATTTAAATAGTTAAAAAAATCAACAATGGGTAATTTATTTTTCAATCCAGCAATATTATAACTTAAAATTTTAAAAGAAATATTTTCGTTTTTCGGGTAGACGGCTACTTCTCAACAAATTGGCCCATCAGAAACTCTAGTAATTTGTACAGCGGTTGTAGTAAAACAGACGACTTTTGGAAAATTAAAAAAATCTACAATTCACGAAATGAAATTCTAAAAGTGTTGTCACTGAGAATTGAAAGAACGGCGTGGCTAAATATATAAAATTGTTTTCAACTATTTTTAATCCTAAATTTTTATATTAATTATAAAGGTGTGTCCACACCAAGCAAACATTTCAGGAAACATTGTTCAAAAAACGTTTCTAAATTTTTCCCATTTGTTAAAAAAAAAAAACATTTCAGAAACGTTGGAAAAATGTTTTTTGGTGTGGACACACCTTAATAATACATATTTTGTTTCTAACATTTTTTATAGAAATTATATTTGCAGAGTTTAATTTCTTAAAACGTTTCCCTTTCACTTTTTTTTCAGATAACCATGAATTATTCCGGAGTTATGTAATGTTAGCGGGAAGATCGGAACTAAGATTCATAGTTAAGGAAAACTTCTCACCTTTCTTATTTTCGAATAGATGAACCGATTTAAAGATATTGGTTAAAATGCCTATTTCAAAATGGCGTCCGAAGAAAGTATCTTCAAAAAACAAATATCGAGGCTGCCTTAGGAAAAACAATAGCAACATGTCAATGTTGTTACCTTCAAGCTAAGATCACTAAATTGGAGAAACAGAATAAGCTACATATTTCTTTAATAACGATTGGAGGATGCCAAGATAAAATGCCCCACTGCATCACACAAACTTGCTTTTTATGTTTAAGATACTTAGAATTTGAATTTGAAAATTGGATTTTAATAGATAAATTTTTTTAGAAAAATTTAAATCGTTAAAGCTGTTTCTTTTAGTATTTCATTAATTTTTATTTAAGTAAAAACAGACATCTTTTAAGAAAAAAATATTCCGCCAGTTTTTTTTTCGTTTTTATAGTTGTGCAAACAAAAATGAAACCTTTTAAAAATCAAACAAGTATTTTTTTTTTAATTAATTAAACTGTGACCGTTTTTGAGAAAATCGAAAACAAAAAAATCGTTCTATGGAAAGTAAAATTAATGGTAATATCAATTTTTCAAAAATTTTATAAGCTACTTGTAATAAAATAACGTGTAATAAAATATATTTTTTTTTTAATCTGTTGAACAGTCTTAAAAAAAAAATAATAATTATTAAATTATAAATAAACTGCACGACTGAGTTGCACGAACTTGCTCTTCCGTATGTAAAAGACTAAGAATTTCAAAAATGAATGTTATTAGAGAAAAACTGTTCATAAGCATAAAATTTATTTTTAAATGACTAAAACAACTCCTTTTGTAGTTGGAGCTATCAACAGGATGCCATGTGATGCAAGCAAATATTAGTTTACGCA
Source organism: Chrysotoxum bicinctum (assembly GCA_911387755.1). NCBI lineage: Eukaryota > Metazoa > Arthropoda > Insecta > Diptera > Syrphidae > Chrysotoxum > Chrysotoxum bicinctum. The sequence goes on from OU426989.1 coordinate 154,941,274, forward strand.
AGAACAAAAATTATAAGTTTCTGTAGTGGTTTCTTAAAAAAATAAGCTTTTATAAACAAAAAAAAATATTTTTAAGAAAAAAAATTGGTACGCCAACTTAAAATTTTTATTACTGTACGAATAAAAACTAAATCTCCAAAATTCGAAAATTCAAAAAATATTTATTTGTTTAAGTTTTGTAATACAAAGTTTTTCAAGCGTTTTAGAAGCTTCTCAATAAAAAATTTCATTAAAATCCGTTATGCCTATAATGAGAAACTCAAAATTCAAAAAAAATTGTCATATGGTGGGTAGTCAGTTATATCTTAATTTCAATTTTTTTAATTAAATTATTATACATAGATCGTAAAAATTAACTGAAGAAAAAAAAATGTCATCAAAATTCTAGGAGCCGTTTTCGAGAAAAATGCGATTTTCGAAAACCATTTTTTAGCATTTGTATGATGTACCCTTATTTTTAGGTAAAATAATTTTTTTTTCTCACATCTTATAGATTATATTAAGAACCTTTTATTTATCAAGTTTAAAAAAAAATCGAGCATGGGGTTTTCGAAATATTGAGTTTTGAAAAAAAATTTCGATTTTTTTTAAAAATCCAAAGACAAAATTTTCGAAAATTTGAATACACAATATTATTTAAACTTTTGTTCAATACCATCTTGCCACGCCATGAATTTGGATGTATGTTTGGGGCAATTATCCTGCGGAAATGTCCACACTAATGGCAGATTTATCTCCATAAAGAAACATAACATCTTCCAATACTTAGAGATATGTTTCTTTGGTCAATTTGGCGCAAAATTTTAAACAGCCTAGTGTTAAGGTATAAGCATGATACTATTTAACAATTTGCTAACTCTAAAGTAGTTTACTAAATCTTTCTTAATTTCAAACATTTCGTAACTAATATCATTCTAGGTCTATTTTTTTTTTTAATAAATTGCTTCTGAAAACACCTGAAACAATGTCAGTTCGTGCAAAAAAGAAAGTAAACATTTTTTTGACGTTTGTTAATGTCAAAGAGCCATGAAATTAACAAGATACTAAAAAATGCCATTTGATAATTTTAAAGTTAATAGTTAAAAAGTTAGAGAAAGTATTATGCTAAAGTCAATTAAAATTTGAAAATCTTTTAACCAAGTATTATACTGAAATAGTATTAACATCGTACTAATTCGACTAACATTTTGCGCAAATATTTCTTATCCAAAAGATAGGACCTACATACTTCATCATAAGAAAGGCAACCCAAATATTACTCTTATCGGCGAGATGCAATTGAGTATTTATGTTGTTTCTAAGATTCAGTTCTTCGTTTTTCTTCCTTCTAACGTTAATCCGCCCATAACATCCGGACATATTAAATTTATTTTCTTCGTTGTATACAATATTTTTCCAGTTTCTTGAACTAACTGATGCTCAGGGCTGCCAGAAATCATGATTTATCATGATTTTCATGTTTTTTGGACCCAAAAAATGATTAAATGATTTCGAGTCCAAAATCATGATTTTTCTAATTTCAAAAAAAAAATGTTATTTTTTATAATCGCTTAAAAAAAACATGTCTAAGCTACACTATAACCTGAAACGACGAAAATCGAAAACATTACAAACACAAACATAGCTAAAATGACCCTTTGACTCAAATGCATAAACTAGATTTTTGTGGCTGTTATATAATTTCTTGTCTGTGAATATATGTGAATTCACCATACAGAAATTCATAAAGAAAGGAATACATACTATTATACAGCTCATCATTTTAGCTACTCACCACACACACACACTTTCTCAGCGAAAGTAATAATCCAGAGATTATGCTTCTTTTCATTTCTCCATGCTCCAAATTCAAGTTTCTAACTTACTCGTTGGCTTTTGGCATTTCACTATTTATAATTTTTGCGATGGCGATATTGGCTTGTCCCTTTGAGTATATATAATATGGAGGGCTTGTTTCTATTCCAAATGCGTGACTATCATAGGGGGCGCTACTCAAATTTGTGTAAGATAAAGTTATTGCCGAGTGCTTCATATCACATGTGACGGAGAACTATATGCGAGGAGAAGGTAAGCACAAATCGGAAGATACGGCTGTATCCTTAACTTACAGAAAGTGAGACAGCGACCCCTATCACAACTTCAAGTACTACAATGCATTAGGGATAGGAACGAGCCCTCCATATTATATATACTCAAAGGCTTGTCCTGACAATTTATTAAAGGTATGTTTTTGTTTAATTAAAAATGAATGTTGAAATGTTCTTTTGTAAAGTTTTTATTGTTTAGAAACACAATATTACCTAATGTGTACAATATGGATACTAAATATTTATACTATTTATATTTTTGATTTTCAATGTGCTATATAATACCTATGTACCTGAAATTGTGAAAAAAATAATATAGCACACATGAATATGTATAAATTTTAATAATTTATTTTATTTTTATTTATTCCGTCCATTTTTGTATTTTTTTAATAAATGCTCTCAGTTAATTTTTGAAAATATTTGTTTTACTTGTTACGATGTGGTTTTTAATATCTCTTTTACTGTTTTTCAACTCAGAACTGCAAATCATGTTTTTTGAACTAAAATCATGTTTTTTTACTATGTTTTTTTAAATTTCTGAGTGGCAGCACTGCTGATGCTTCTTTGTCTAAACAATGGAACTTTCCTAGATATTTTTCTGTGTTACTTTTACTTGCGACATTGAGGTACTATATGGAATGTTTTGGTATATCGAACTCGAGATTTTGGCCTTGATATTACAATGACAGGGAAGACGAAAAAGTGCGTCCCGCAATTCTCTCTGTCTGTCCGTTCGACTTCAGCCTAAACAGCTGGGCCGATTTTTTTTGCCCCTACACATAGACCAACATTAATAGAACCTGCCACACGATTTTTATCGACATTTTAAAAAATATTTTTTTTTTCTCAAAAACTGTTCCACAGTTTTTACAAACAAAATCTCCAAATTTCATCTAGTCAAAGCTAGATAATGACTGAAAAAAAAAATCCGAAAAATGGTTATTAATGGTGCCCCCTTAAAACCATTTTTGTTTTTTTTTTGTTATTGATTTTCTCATAAGACGGTAAAACCGTAAAAAATTGAATTGTATTCAGTATTCAAATTTAAAAAAAATTTGATTTAAAAAACAAACAAATTTTTTTCTTAAAAACTCAATATTTTAAAAACCGCATGCTGCTCGATGGATTTAAAATTTGACAGTTAAATTAAAATAAAATCTCAAATCTTAAAATAGTTTTCGAAAGCCCTATATTTCTTGAAAAGGGCACCTAGAATTTTGATAATTTTATTTCTTTCGATTAATTTTCACGATCTACGTATAATACAACAAGAAACTTTTTGATATTAATATATTACTGACTGTACCATAGCACAATTTTTTCGAATATCTGATTTTCTGCATTAAGGATTTTAATGCAATGTTTTATAGAGAAACTTCTAAACATTGCATTTCAAAATAAAAAAAAAATATTTTTTTTTTGAAAATTCGATATTTCATAAACGGGTGAATGTTTTTGTTTGAAATTTGATTCTAATTCGAATAATAATAAAAATTAAAAGTTGGCCATCCAAATTTTTTTTTAAAGTTTTTAAATTTTTTTTAAATAAAACCTTGTTTAAAAAATACGCTGAAACGATTTATGTATAATGGTTGTTCTTGCATGAACTTATATTTGTTGGTGAATTACACGTCATTGGCATCTTGTTTTTAGCTGCAACTACTGCAAGAGTGGTTTTAGTCAGTTAAGAAATAAAATTTATATTTATTAAAATTTTTTCTATTAACATTGATTTTTTAAAATTTTTAGTCTTTTACACAAGAGCCAGTTCGTGCGATCAAGTCTGGCATTTAATTTTTATTTCGGATCTTTTTATCGTATCTTTTAATCGTATCGTAATTAATAAATTATATATTCTTTTAAAGTTAAACTTTTAAACTTTTTTCTATTAAACCTTTTTTAAGAACATTTAATTTTCTATACAAATATGTCAATGAATTTTTTCCTGGATTTACGATGACTCACAATATTTTAAATTTTTTTTCCAAAAAAATGTCACTTAAGCGATTTAAACGGAATCATATTCAATAGTTTACACTTTACAGGTATGTATATTTTTATTTAACAATTTTAAAATTTACCTTAGCTTACAAGACTGCCATTGTTTACGGGTGCTTATGATATAGGGCAGTAGCAAAGTAAGTCCACCATCATCGTATAACCACCAAACATCGATTACAGCATGGCTTCTTTTTCTGGTAAATTGCGTCAAATCGTTTAGCACCTCTTTGGGCAGTTCGACTCCACCAGGACCTTTGTACAGCGAGGCAGGATCGTCATGCGTTTTTTTCGACTTTCTTAGTGAATTTGTCTAAAAGCATTATGAAGTTTCAATTAATTTAGATAGCTTAATATTTAACCAGATAAGGTATATAACTAACCAAAAATTGCGGTCCTTTGGGGTCAGCCGGATCAGGAAGACCAGATATATCTTGAGTCTTTGTATGAGTATTAACAGTAAACGATAGGTCACTTGTACTTGATGCTGAAAAAGGAATATTTATTTAAGATTATTATCAGATAGAGAGCAGCAGCTAATTCGATATTTTTAGAACACATTTGTAAGCACTAAGTCTACTTTCTTGTCCAATTTTGGGTATTAATCAATTAAAAAAAAAAAAAAAAACAATTAATAGGATATCGACATAAACAATTTCATCAAACTCAATTTATAATACAATTTGGAGCCCAAGCAAAATCTTAATCTATGAAATAAACCTTAAACTTAAGTTCCAATTTGAATTAACATATTGTCAATCAATTAAAATCCATATTTTCTTTCTCTTTTATATTTCCAGTGCTAGAAGACTTTGTAGAAATAAGTTTGTGTAGAAAGGTATACAACTGTTTTAAAACTATGCAATCAAAAATACGTAGGTAGCTAGAAACGGCCGGCGGCCACTTGTCTAACTGACCCAATCAGCGTTAAAAGGCACGTTTTGATACCATAGCTCGCATGTCCTGTAGAACTGGTTTAGAATGGAGAATTTGTGCAGATATCCCTCGCGGATCATCGTCTAAGCCTGCGTTATACATCAAACAAAAGGTACATTCAATACCTCCACACACATGCAAGCTAAATCGTGTTGCGTTTTCTGGTTATCGAAATATGGTCATCCAAAGGGATTTCACTGATGTGATTGGGTTATCGAAATATGGCCACGCAAAGTGATTTTATTCAAAATTGACCCAAATCTAAAAAAGTCATCGGATGCGGATGGGGATATTTCCGCAACCAAGGCTCGTGACGGGTTGCAGTTTTCAATTCTCAATAGAGAATTGACAGACCTTTCCATGGATGTGCCAAACTCAAAATTTATTTTTTTAATAATTTTGGGAAAAATCATGGACTAACCACTTGTCTTTAAAAATCATTATTTTTTCGAAGTTCACCAATGCCACCGAGATATACATCAAACGAAAGGTCTATTCAATACCTCCACACACATGCAAGCTAAATCGTGTTGCGTGGTCTGGTTATCGAAATATGGCCACCCAAAGTGATTTTACTGAAAATTGACCCAAATCTAAAAAAGTCATCGGATGCGGATGGGGATATTTCCGCAACCAAGGCTCGTGACGGGTTGCAGTTTTCAATTCTCAATAGAGAATTGACAGACCTTTCCATGGATGTGCCAAACTCAAAATTTATTTTTTTAATAATTTTGGGAAAAATCATGGACTAACCACTTGTCTTTAAAAATCATTATTTTTTCGAAGTTCACCAATGCCACCGAGATATACATCAAACGAAAGGTCTATTCAATACCTCCACACACATGCAAGCTAAATCGTGTTGCGTGGTCTGGTTATCGAGATATGGTCATCCAAAATGATTTCACTAATTCCACTGATTTTTGAGCTTTAACTTCCTAACAATGTGTTTGGGTGGCGATATTTGCAAAACTAAGCCTCGTAGAAAGTTGCGGTTTTCAAAATTTAGAGTCAATTTTGTAAGAGCTATTCACGGGTGAAAACCAGAAGGTTCTGCGAGGCCTGGTTATCGAAATATGGCCACCCAAAGTGATTTTATTCAAAATTGACCCAAATCTAAAAAAGGCATCGGATGCGGATGGGGATATTTCCGCGACCAAGGCTCGTAACGGGTTGCAGTTTTCAATTCTCAATAGAGAATTAACAGACATTTTCATGGATGTGCCAAACTCAAAAATTTATTTTTTATTAATTTTGGGAAAAATCATGGACTAACCACTTGTCTTTAAAAATCATTATTTTTTCGAAGTTCACCAATGCCACCGAGATATACATCAAACGAAAGGTCTATTCAATACCTCCACACACATGCAAGCTAAATCGTGTTGCGTGGTCTGGTTATCGAAATATGGCCACCCAAAGTGATTTTATTCAAAATTGACCCAAATCTAAAAAAGTCATCGGATGCGGATGGGGATATTTCCGCGACCAAGGCTCGTAACGGGTTGCAGTTTTCAATTCTCAATAGAGAATTAACAGACCTTTTCATGGATGTGCCAAACTCAAACATTTATTTTTTATTAATTTTGGGAAAAATCATGGACTATAACCACTTGTCTTTAAAAATCATTATTTTTTCGAAATTAACCAATGCCACCGAGATATACATCAAACGAAAGGTCTATTCAATACCTCCACACACATGCAAGCTAAATCGTGTTGCGTGGTCTGGTTATCGAAATATGGTCATCCAAAGTGATTTCACTAATTCCACTGATTTTTGAGCTTTAACTTCCTAACAATGTGTTTGGGTGGCGATATTTGCAAAACTAAGCCTCGTAGAAAGTTTCGGTTTTTAAAATTTAGAGTCAATTTTGTAAGAGCTATTCACGGGTGAAAACCAGAAGGTTCTGCGAGGCCTGGTTATCGAAATATGGCCACCCAAAGTGATTTTACTGAAAATTGACCCAAATCTAAAAAAGTCATCGGATGCGGATGGGGATATTTCCGCAACCAAGGCTCGTAACGGGTTGCAGTTTTCAATTCTCAATAGAGAATTGACAGACCTTTCCATGGATGTGCCAAACTCAAAATTTATTTTTTTAATAATTTTGGGAAAAATCATGGACTAACCACTTGTCTTTAAAAATCATTATTTTTTCGAAGTTCACCAATGCCACCGAGATATAAGTACATCAAACGAAAGGTCTTTTCAATACCTCCACACACATGCAAGCTAAATCGTGTTACGTGGTCTGGTTATCGAAATATGGCCACCCAAAGTGATTTTACTGAAAATTGACCCAAATCTAAAAAATTCATCGGATGCGGATGGGGATATTTCCGCAACCAAGGCTCGTAACGGGTTGCAGTTTTCAATTCTCAATAGAGAATTAACAGACCTTTTCATGGATGTGCCAAACTCAAACATTTATTTTTTATTAATTTTGGGAAAAATCATGGACTAACCACTTGTCTTTAAAAATCATTATTTTTTCGAAGTTCACCAATGCCACCGAGATATACATCAAACGAAAGGTCTATTCCATACCTCCACACACATGCAAGCTAAATCGTGTTACGTGGTCTGGTTATCGAAATATGGCCACCCAAAGTGATTTTACTGAAAATTGACCCAAATCTAAAAAAGTCATCGGATGCGGATGGTGATATTTCCGCAACCAAGGCTCGTAACGGGTTGCAGTTTTCAATTCTCAATAGAGAATTAACAGACCCTTTCATGGATGTGCCAAACTCAAAAATTTATTTTTTATTAATTTTGGGAAAAATCATGGACTAACCACTTGTCTTTAAAAATCATTATTTTTTCGAAGTTCACCAAAAAAAATTTATTTTTTTAATAATTTTGGGAAAAATCATGGACTAACCACTTGTCTTTAAAAATCATTATTTTTTCGAAGTTCACCAATGCCACCGAGATATACATCAAACGAAAGGTCTTTTCAATACCTCCACACACATGCAAGCTAAATCGTGTTACGTGGTCTGGTTATCGAAATATGGCCACCCAAAGTGATTTTACTGAAAATTGACCCAAATCTAAAAAATTCATCGGATGCGGATGGGGATATTTCCGCAACCAAGGCTCGTAACGGGTTGCAGTTTTCAATTCTCAATAGAGAATTAACAGACCTTTTCATGGATGTGCCAAACTCAAACATTTATTTTTTATTAATTTTGGGAAAAATCATGGACTAACCACTTGTCTTTAAAAATCATTATTTTTTCGAAGTTCACCAATGCCACCGAGATATACATCAAACGAAAGGTCTATTCAATACCTCCACACACATGCAAGCTAAATCGTGTTGCGTGGTCTGGTTATCGAAATATGGTCATCCAAAGTGATTTCACTAATTCCACTGATTTTTGAGCTTTAACTTCCTAACAATGTGTTTGGGTGGCGATATTTGCAAAACTAAGCCTCGTAGAAAGTTGCGGTTTTCAAAATTTAGAGTCAATTTTGTAAGAGCTATTCACGAGTGAAAACCAGAAGGTTCTGCGAGGCCTGGTTATCGAAATATGGCCACCCAAAGTGATTTTACTGAAAATTGACCCAAATCTAAAAAAGTCATCGGATGCGGATGGTGATATTTCCGCAACCAAGGCTCGTAACGGGTTGCAGTTTTCAATTCTCAATAGAGAATTAAGAGACCCTTTCATGGATGTGCCAAACTCAAAAATTTATTTTTTATTAATTTTGGGAAAAATCATGGACTAACCACTTGTCTTTAAAAATCATTATTTTTTCGAAGTTCACCAATGCCACCGAGATATACATCAAACGAAAGGTCTATTCAATACCTCCACACACATGCAAGCTAAATCGTGTTGCGTGGTCTGGTTATCGAAATATGGTCATCCAAAGTGATTTTATTCAAAATTGACCCAAATCTAAAAAAGTCATCGGATGCGGATGGGGATATTTCCGCGACCAAGGCTCGTAACGGGTTGCAGTTTTCAATTCTCAATAGAGAATTAACAGACCTTTTCATGGATGTGCCAAACTCAAACATTTATTTTTTATTAATTTTGGGAAAAATCATGGACTATAACCACTTGTCTTTAAAAATCATTATTTTTTCGAAATTAACCAATGCCACCGAGATATACATCAAACGAAAGGTCTATTCAATACCTCCACACACATGCAAGCTAAATCGTGTTGCGTGATCTGGTTATCGAAATATGGTCATCCAAAGTGATTTCACTAATTCCACTGATTTTTGAGCTTTAACTTCCTAACAATGTGTTTGGGTGGCGATATTTGCAAAACTAAGCCTCGTAGAAAGTTTCGGTTTTTAAAATTTAGAGTCAATTTTGTAAGAGCTATTCACGGGTGAAAACCAGAAGGTTCTGCGAGGCCTGGTTATCGAAATATGGCCACCCAAAGTGATTTTACTGAAAATTGACCCAAATCTAAAAAAGTCATCGGATGCGGATGGGGATATTTCCGCAACCAAGGCTCGTAACGGGTTGCAGTTTTCAATTCTCAATAGAGAATTGACAGACCTTTCCATGGATGTGCCAAACTCAAAATTTATTTTTTTAATAATTTTGGGAAAAATCATGGACTAACCACTTGTCTTTAAAAATCATTATTTTTTCGAAGTTCACCAATGCCACCGAGATATACATCAAACGAAAGGTCTTTTCAATACCTCCACACACATGCAAGCTAAATCGTGTTACGTGGTCTGGTTATCGAAATATGGCCACCCAAAGTGATTTTACTGAAAATTGACCCAAATCTAAAAAATTCATCGGATGCGGATGGGGATATTTCCGCAACCAAGGCTCGTAACGGGTTGCAGTTTTCAATTCTCAATAGAGAATTAACAGACCTTTTCATGGATGTGCCAAACTCAAACATTTATTTTTTATTAATTTTGGGAAAAATCATGGACTAACCACTTGTCTTTAAAAATCATTATTTTTTCGAAGTTCACCAATGCCACCGAGATATACATCAAACGAAAGGTCTATTCCATACCTCCACACACATGCAAGCTAAATCGTGTTACGTGGTCTGGTTATCGAAATATGGCCACCCAAAGTGATTTTACTGAAAATTGACCCAAATCTAAAAAATTCATCGGATGCGGATGGGGATATTTCCGCAACCAAGGCTCGTAACGGGTTGCAGTTTTCAATTCTCAATAGAGAATTAACAGACCTTTTCATGGATGTGCCAAACTCAAAAATTTATTTTTTATTAATTTTGGGAAAAATCATGGACTAACCACTTGTCTTTAAAAATCATTATTTTTTCGAAGTTCACCAAAAAAAATTTATTTTTTTAATAATTTTGGGAAAAATCATGGACTAACCACTTGTCTTTAAAAATCATTATTTTTTCGAAGTTCACCAATGCCACCGAGATATACATCAAACGAAAGGTCTTTTCAATACCTCCACACACATGCAAGCTAAATCGTGTTACGTGGTCTGGTTATCGAAATATGGCCACCCAAAGTGATTTTACTGAAAATTGACCCAAATCTAAAAAAGTCATCGGATGCGGATGGTGATATTTCCGCAACCAAGGCTCGTAACGGGTTGCAGTTTTCAATTCTCAATAGAGAATTAAGAGACCCTTTCATGGATGTGCCAAACTCAAAAATTTATTTTTTATTAATTTTGGGAAAAATCATGGACTAACCACTTGTCTTTAAAAATCATTATTTTTTCGAAGTTCACCAATGCCACCGAGATATACATCAAACGAAAGGTCTATTCAATACCTCCACACACATGCAAGCTAAATCGTGTTGCGTGGTCTGGTTATCGAAATATGGTCATCCAAAGTGATTTTATTCAAAATTGACCCAAATCTAAAAAAGTCATCGGATGCGGATGGGGATATTTCCGCGACCAAGGCTCGTAACGGGTTGCAGTTTTCAATTCTCAATAGAGAATTAACAGACCTTTTCATGGATGTGCCAAACTCAAACATTTATTTTTTATTAATTTTGGGAAAAATCATGGACTATAACCACTTGTCTTTAAAAATCATTATTTTTTCGAAATTAACCAATGCCACCGAGATATACATCAAACGAAAGGTCTATTCAATACCTCCACACACATGCAAGCTAAATCGTGTTGCGTGGTCTGGTTATCGAAATATGGTCATCCAAAGTGATTTCACTAATTCCACTGATTTTTGAGCTTTAACTTCCTAACAATGTGTTTGGGTGGCGATATTTGCAAAACTAAGCCTCGTAGAAAGTTTCGGTTTTTAAAATTTAGAGTCAATTTTGTAAGAGCTATTCACGGGTGAAAACCAGAAGGTTCTGCGAGGCCTGGTTATCGAAATATGGCCACCCAAAGTGATTTTACTGAAAATTGACCCAAATCTAAAAAAGTCATCGGATGCGGATGGGGATATTTCCGCAACCAAGGCTCGTAACGGGTTGCAGTTTTCAATTCTCAATAGAGAATTGACAGACCTTTCCATGGATGTGCCAAACTCAAAATTTATTTTTTTAATAATTTTGGGAAAAATCATGGACTAACCACTTGTCTTTAAAAATCATTATTTTTTCGAAGTTCACCAATGCCACCGAGATATACATCAAACGAAAGGTCTTTTCAATACCTCCACACACATGCAAGCTAAATCGTGTTACGTGGTCTGGTTATCGAAATATGGCCACCCAAAGTGATTTTACTGAAAATTGACCCAAATCTAAAAAATTCATCGGATGCGGATGGGGATATTTCCGCAACCAAGGCTCGTAACGGGTTGCAGTTTTCAATTCTCAATAGAGAATTAACAGACCTTTTCATGGATGTGCCAAACTCAAACATTTATTTTTTATTAATTTTGGGAAAAATCATGGACTAACCACTTGTCTTTAAAAATCATTATTTTTTCGAAGTTCACCAAAAAAAATTTATTTTTTTAATAATTTTGGGAAAAATCATGGACTAACCACTTGTCTTTAAAAATCATTATTTTTTCGAAGTTCACCAATGCCACCGAGATATACATCAAACGAAAGGTCTTTTCAATACCTCCACACACATGCAAGCTAAATCGTGTTACGTGGTCTGGTTATCGAAATATGGCCACCCAAAGTGATTTTACTGAAAATTGACCCAAATCTAAAAAATTCATCGGATGCGGATGGGGATATTTCCGCAACCAAGGCTCGTAACGGGTTGCAGTTTTCAATTCTCAATAGAGAATTAACAGACCTTTTCATGGATGTGCCAAACTCAAACATTTATTTTTTATTAATTTTGGGAAAAATCATGGACTAACCACTTGTCTTTAAAAATCATTATTTTTTCGAAGTTCACCAATGCCACCGAGATATACATCAAACGAAAGGTCTATTCAATACCTCCACACACATGCAAGCTAAATCGTGTTGCGTGGTCTGGTTATCGAAATATGGTCATCCAAAGTGATTTCACTAATTCCACTGATTTTTGAGCTTTAACTTCCTAACAATGTGTTTGGGTGGCGATATTTGCAAAACTAAGCCTCGTAGAAAGTTGCGGTTTTCAAAATTTAGAGTCAATTTTGTAAGAGCTATTCACGAGTGAAAACCAGAAGGTTCTGCGAGGCCTGGTTATCGAAATATGGCCACCCAAAGTGATTTTACTGAAAATTGACCCAAATCTAAAAAAGTCATCGGATGCGGATGGTGATATTTCCGCAACCAAGGCTCGTAACGGGTTGCAGTTTTCAATTCTCAATAGAGAATTAACAGACCCTTTCATGGATGTGCCAAACTCAAAAATTTATTTTTTATTAATTTTGGGAAAAATCATGGACTAACCACTTGTCTTTAAAAATCATTATTTTTTCGAAGTTCACCAATGCCACCGAGATATACATCAAACGAAAGGTCTATTCAATACCTCCACACACATGCAAGCTAAATCGTGTTGCGTGGTCTGGTTATCGAAATATGGTCATCCAAAGTGATTTCACTAATTCCACTGATTTTTGAGCTTTAACTTCCTAACAATGTGTTTGGGTGGCGATATTTGCAAAACTAAGCCTCGTAGAAAGTTGCGGTTTTCAAAATTTAGAGTCAATTTTGTAAGAGCTATTCACGGGTGAAAACCAGAAGGTTCTGCGAGGCCGGGTTATCGAAATACGGTCACCCAAAATGATTTTACTGATAATTGACCCAAATCTAGAAAGGTCATCGGATGCGGATGGGGATATTTCCGCAACCAAGGCTCGTAACGGGTTGCAGTTTTCAATTCTCAATAGAGAATTGACAGACCTTTCCATGGATGTGCCAAACTCAACATTTATTTTTTTTAATAATTTTGGGAAAAATCATGGACTTTTTCGAAGTTCACCAATGCCACCGAGATATACATCAAACGAAAGGTCTATTCAATACCTCCACACACATGCAAGCTAAATCGTGTTGCGTGGTCTGGTTATCGAGATATGGTCATCCAAAATGATTTCACTAATTCCACTGATTTTTGAGCTTTAACTTCCTAACAATGTGTTTGGGTGGCGATATTTGCAAAACTAAGCCTCGTAGAAAGTTGCGGTTTTCAAAATTTAGAGTCAATTTTGTAAGAGCTATTCACGGGTGAAAACCAGAAGGTTCTGCGAGGCCTGGTTATCGAAATATGGCCACCCAAAGTGATTTTACTGAAAATTGACCCAAATCTAAAAAAGTCATCGGATGCGGATGGGGATATTTCCGCAACCAAGGCTCGTAACGGGTTGCAGTTTTCAATTCTCAATAGAGAATTGACAGACCTTTCCATGGATGTGCCAAACTCAAAATTTATTTTTTTAATAATTTTGGGAAAAATCATGGACTAACCACTTGTCTTTAAAAATCATTATTTTTTCGAAGTTCACCAATGCCACCGAGATATACATCAAACGAAAGGTCTATTCAATACCTCCATACACATGCAAGCTAAATCGTGTTGCGTGGTCTGGTTATCGAAATATGGTCATCCAAAGTGATTTCACTCATTCCACAGATTTTTGAGCTTTAACTTCCTAACAATGTGTTTGGGTGGCGATATTTGCAAAACTAAGCCTCGTAGAAAGTTGCGGTTTTCAAAATTTAGAGTCAATTTTGTAAGAGCTATTCACGGGTGAAAACCAGAAGGTTCTGCGAGGCCTGGTTATCGAAATATGGCCACCCAAAGTGATTTTACTGAAAATTGACCCAAATCTAAAAAAGTCATCGGATGCGGATGGGGATATTTCCGCAACCAAGGCTCGTAACGGGTTGCAGTTTTCAATTCTCAATAGACAGACCTTTCCATGGATGTGCCAAACTCAAAATTTATTTTTTTAATAATTTTGGGAAAAATCATGGACTAACCACTTGTCTTTAAAAATCATTATTTTTTCGAAGTTCACCAATGCCACCGAGATATACATCAAACGAAAGGTCTATTCAATACCTCCACACACATGCAAGCTAAATCGTGTTGCGTGGTCTGGTTATCGAGATATGGTCATCCAAAATGATTTCACTAATTCCACTGATTTTTGAGCTTTAACTTCCTAACAATGTGTTTGGGTGGCGATATTTGCAAAACTAAGCCTCGTAGAAAGTTGCGGTTTTCAAAATTTAGAGTCAATTTTGTAAGAGCTATTCACGGGTGAAAACCAGAAGGTTCTGCGAGGCCTGGTTATCGAAATATGGCCACCCAAAGTGATTTTACTGAAAATTGACCCAACTCTAAAAAAGTCATCGGATGCGGATGGGGATATTTCCGCAACCAAGGCTCGTAACGGGTTGCAGTTTTCAATTCTCAATAGAGAATTGACAGACCTTTCCATGGATGTGCCAAACTCAAAATTTATTTTTTTAATAATTTTGGGAAAAATCATGGACTAACCACTTGTCTTTAAAAATCATTATTTTTTCGAAGTTCACCAATGCCACCGAGATATACATCAAACGAAAGGTCTATTCAATACCTCCATACACATGCAAGCTAAATCGTGTTGCGTGGTCTGGTTATCGAAATATGGTCATCCAAAGTGATTTCACTCATTCCACAGATTTTTGAGCTTTAACTTCCTAACAATGTGTTTGGGTGGCGATATTTGCAAAACTAAGCCTCGTAGAAAGTTGCGGTTTTCAAAATTTAGAGTCAATTTTGTAAGAGCTATTCACGGGTGAAAACCAGAAGGTTCTGCGAGGCCTGGTTATCGAAATATGGCCACCCAAAGTGATTTTACTGAAAATTGACCCAAATCTAAAAAAGTCATCGGATGCGGATGGGGATATTTCCGCAACCAAGGCTCGTAACGGGTTGCAGTTTTCAATTCTCAATAGACAGACCTTTCCATGGATGTGCCAAACTCAAAATTTATTTTTTTAATAATTTTGGGAAAAATCATGGACTAACCACTTGTCTTTAAAAATCATTATTTTTTCGAAGTTCACCAATGCCACCGAGATATACATCAAACGAAAGGTCTATTCAATACCTCCACACACATGCAAGCTAAATCGTGTTGCGTGGTCTGGTTATCGAGATATGGTCATCCAAAATGATTTCACTAATTCCACTGATTTTTGAGCTTTAACTTCCTAACAATGTGTTTGGGTGGCGATATTTGCAAAACTAAGCCTCGTAGAAAGTTGCGGTTTTCAAAATTTAGAGTCAATTTTGTAAGAGCTATTCACGGGTGAAAACCAGAAGGTTCTGCGAGGCCTGGTTATCGAAATATGGCCACCCAAAGTGATTTTACTGAAAATTGACCCAAATCTAAAAAAGTCATCGGATGCGGATGGGGATATTTCCGCAACCAAGGCTCGTAACGGGTTGCAGTTTTCAATTCTCAATAGAGAATTGACAGACCTTTCCATGGATGTGCCAAACTCAAAATTTATTTTTTTAATAATTTTGGGAAAAATCATGGACTAACCACTTGTCTTTAAAAATCATTATTTTTTCGAAGTTCACCAATGCCACCGAGATATACATCAAACGAAAGGTCTATTCAATACCTCCACACACATGCAAGCTAAATCGTGTTGCGTGGTCTGGTTATCGAGATATGGTCATCCAAAATGATTTCACTAATTCCACTGATTTTTGAGCTTTAACTTCCTAACAATGTGTTTGGGTGGCGATATTTGCAAAACTAAGCCTCGTAGAAAGTTGCGGTTTTCAAAATTTAGAGTCAATTTTGTAAGAGCTATTCACGGGTGAAAACCAGAAGGTTCTGCGAGGCCTGGTTATCGAAATATGGCCACCCAAAGTGATTTTACTGAAAATTGACCCAAATCTAAAAAAGTCATCGGATGCGGATGGGGATATTTCCGCAACCAAGGCTCGTAACGGGTTGCAGTTTTCAATTCTCAATAGAGAATTGACAGACCTTTCCATGGATGTGCCAAACTCAAAATTTATTTTTTTAATAATTTTGGGAAAAATTATGGACTAACCACTTGTCTTTAAAAATCATTATTTTTTCGAAGTTCACCAATGCCACCGAGATATACATCAAACGAAAGGTCTATTCAATACCTCCACACACATGCAAGCTAAATCGTGTTGCGTGGTCTGGTTATCGAGATATGGTCATCCAAAATGATTTCACTAATTCCACTGATTTTTGAGCTTTAACTTCCTAACAATGTGTTTGGGTGGCGATATTTGCAAAACTAAGCCTCGTAGAAAGTTGCGGTTTTCAAAATTTAGAGTCAATTTTGTAAGAGCTATTCACGGGTGAAAACCAGAAGGTTCTGCGAGGCCTGGTTATCGAAATATGGCCACCCAAAGTGATTTTACTGAAAATTGACCCAAATCTAAAAAAGTCATCGGATGCGGATGGGGATATTTCCGCAACCAAGGCTCGTAACGGGTTGCAGTTTTCAATTCTCAATAGAGAATTGACAGACCTTTCCATGGATGTGCCAAACTCAAAATTTATTTTTTTAATAATTTTGGGAAAAATCATGGACTAACCACTTGTCTTTAAAAATCATTATTTTTTCGAAGTTCACCAATGCCACCGAGATATACATCAAACGAAAGGTCTATTCAATACCTCCACACACATGCAAGCTAAATCGTGTTGCGTGGTCTGGTTATCGAAATATGGTCATCCAAAGTGATTTCACTCATTCCACAGATTTTTGAGCTTTAACTTCCTAACAAAGTGTTTGGGTGGCGATATTTGCAAAACTAAGCCTCGTAGAAAGTTGCGGTTTTCAAAATTTAGAGTCAATTTTGTAAGAGCTATTCACGGGTGAAAACCAGAAGGTTCTGCGAGGCCTGGTTATCGAAATATGGCCACCCAAAGTGATTTTACTGAAAATTGACCCAAATCTAAAAAAGTCATCGGATGCGGATGGGGATATTTCCGCAACCAAGGCTCGTAACGGGTTGCAGTTTTCAATTCTCAATAGACAGACCTTTCCATGGATGTGCCAAACTCAAAATTTATTTTTTTAATAATTTTGGGAAAAATCATGGACTAACCACTTGTCTTTAAAAATCATTATTTTTTCGAAGTTCACCAATGCCACCGAGATATACATCAAACGAAAGGTCTATTCAATACCTCCACACACATGCAAGCTAAATCGTGTTGCGTGGTCTGGTTATCGAGATATGGTCATCCAAAATGATTTCACTAATTCCACTGATTTTTGAGCTTTAACTTCCTAACAATGTGTTTGGGTGGCGATATTTGCAAAACTAAGCCTCGTAGAAAGTTGCGGTTTTCAAAATTTAGAGTCAATTTTGTAAGAGCTATTCACGGGTGAAAACCAGAAGGTTCTGCGAGGCCTGGTTATCGAAATATGGCCACCCAAAGTGATTTTACTGAAAATTGACCCAAATCTAAAAAAGTCATCGGATGCGGATGGGGATATTTCCGCAACCAAGGCTCGTAACGGGTTGCAGTTTTCAATTCTCAATAGAGAATTGACAGACCTTTCCATGGATGTGCCAAACTCAAAATTTATTTTTTTAATAATTTTGGGAAAAATCATGGACTAACCACTTGTCTTTAAAAATCATTATTTTTTCGAAGTTCACCAATGCCACCGAGATATACATCAAACGAAAGGTCTATTCAATACCTCCACACACATGCAAGCTAAATCGTGTTGCGTGGTCTGGTTATCGAGATATGGTCATCCAAAATGATTTCACTAATTCCACTGATTTTTGAGCTTTAACTTCCTACCAATGTGTTTGGGTGGCGATATTTGCAAAACTAAGCCTCGTAGAAAGTTGCGGTTTTCAAAATTTAGAGTCAATTTTGTAAGAGCTATTCACGGGTGAAAACCAGAAGGTTCTGCGAGGCCTGGTTATCGAAATATGGCCACCCAAAGTGATTTTACTGAAAATTGACCCAAATCTAAAGAAGTCATCGGATGCGGATGGGGATATTTCCGCAACCAAGGCTCGTAACGGGTTGCAGTTTTCAATTCTCAATAGAGAATTGACAGACCTTTCCATGGATGTGCCAAACTCAAAATTTATTTTTTTAATAATTTTGGGAAAAATCATGGACTAACCACTTGTCTTTAAAAATCATTATTTTTTCGAAGTTCAACAATGCCACCGAGATATACATCAAACGAAAGGTCTATTCAATACCTCCACACACATGCAAGCTAAATCGTGTTGCGTGGTCTGGTTATCGAAATATGGTCATCCAAAGTGATTTCACTCATTCCACAGATTTTTGAGCTTTAACTTCCTAACAATGTGTTTGGGTGGCGATATTTGCAAAACTAAGCCTCGTAGAAAGTTGCGGTTTTCAAAATTTAGAGTCAATTTTGTAAGAGCTATTCACGGGTGAAAACCAGAAGGTTCTGCGAGGCCTGGTTATCGAAATATGGCCACCCAAAGTGATTTTACTGAAAATTGACCCAAATCTAAAAAAGTCATCGGATGCGGATGGGGATATTTCCGCAACCAAGGCTCGTAACGGGTTGCAGTTTTCAATTCTCAATAGACAGACCTTTCCATGGATGTGCCAAACTCAAAATTTATTTTTTTAATAATTTTGGGAAAAATCATGGACTAACCACTTGTCTTTAAAAATCATTATTTTTTCGAAGTTCACCAATGCCACCGAGATATACATCAAACGAAAGGTCTATTCAATACCTCCACACACATGCAAGCTAAATCGTGTTGCGTGGTCTGGTTATCGAGATATGGTCATCCAAAATGATTTCACTAATTCCACTGATTTTTGAGCTTTAACTTCCTAACAATGTGTTTGGGTGGCGATATTTGCAAAACTAAGCCTCGTAGAAAGTTGCGGTTTTCAAAATTTAGAGTCAATTTTGTAAGAGCTATTCACGGGTGAAAACCAGAAGGTTCTGCGAGGCCTGGTTATCGAAATATGGCCACCCAAAGTGATTTTACTGAAAATTGACCCAAATCTAAAAAAGTCATCGGATGCGGATGGGGATATTTCCGCAACCAAGGCTCGTAACGGGTTGCAGTTTTCAATTCTCAATAGAGAATTGACAGACCTTTCCATGGATGTGCCAAACTCAAAATTTATTTTTTTAATAATTTTGGGAAAAATCATGGACTAACCACTTGTCTTTAAAAATCATTATTTTTTCGAAGTTCACCAATGCCACCGAGATATACATCAAACGAAAGGTCTATTCAATACCTCCACACACATGCAAGCTAAATCGTGTTGCGTGGTCTGGTTATCGAGATATGGTCATCCAAAATGATTTCACTAATTCCACTGATTTTTGAGCTTTAACTTCCTAACAATGTGTTTGGGTGGCGATATTTGCAAAACTAAGCCTCGTAGAAAGTTGCGGTTTTCAAAATTTAGAGTCAATTTTGTAAGAGCTATTCACGGGTGAAAACCAGAAGGTTCTGCGAGGCCTGGTTATCGAAATATGGCCACCCAAAGTGATTTTACTGAAAATTGACCCAAATCTAAAAAAGTCATCGGATGCGGATGGGGATATTTCCGCAACCAAGGCTCGTAACGGGTTGCAGTTTTCAATTCTCAATAGAGAATTGACAGACCTTTCCATGGATGTGCCAAACTCAAAATTTATTTTTTTAATAATTTTGGGAAAAATCATGGACTAACCACTTGTCTTTAAAAATCATTATTTTTTCGAAGTTCACCAATGCCACCGAGATATACATCAAACGAAAGGTCTATTCAATACCTCCACACACATGCAAGCTAAATCGTGTTGCGTGGTCTGGTTATCGAAATATGGCCACCCAAAGTGATTTTACTGAAAATTGACCCAAATCTAAAAAAGTCATCGGATGCGGATGGGGATATTTCCGCAACCAAGGCTCGTAACGGGTTGCAGTTTTCAATTCTCAATAGACAGACCTTTCCATGGATGTGCCAAACTCAAAATTTATTTTTTTAATAATTTTGGGAAAAATCATGGACTAACCACTTGTCTTTAAAAATCATTATTTTTTCGAAGTTCACCAATGCCACCGAGATATACATCAAACGAAAGGTCTATTCAATACCTCCACACACATGCAAGCTAAATCGTGTTGCGTGGTCTGGTTATCGAGATATGGTCATCCAAAATGATTTCACTAATTCAACTGATTTTTGAGCTTTAACTTCCTAACAATGTGTTTGGGTGGCGATATTTGCAAAACTAAGCCTCGTAGAAAGTTGCGGTTTTCAAAATTTAGAGTCAATTTTGTAAGAGCTATTCACGGGTGAAAACCAGAAGGTTCTGCGAGGCCTGGTTATCGAAATATGGCCACCCAAAGTGATTTTACTGAAAATTGACCCAAATCTAAAAAAGTCATCGGATGCGGATGGGGATATTTCCGCAACCAAGGCTCGTAACGGGTTGCAGTTTTCAATTCTCAATAGAGAATTGACAGACCTTTCCATGGATGTGCCAAACTCAAAATTTATTTTTTTAATAATTTTGGGAAAAATCATGGACTAACCACTTGTCTTTAAAAATCATTATTTTTTCGAAGTTCACCAATGCCACCGAGATATACATCAAACGAAAGGTCTATTCAATACCTCCACACACATGCAAGCTAAATCGTGTTGCGTGGTCTGGTTATCGAGATATGGTCATCCAAAATGATTTCACTAATTCCACTGATTTTTGAGCTTTAACTTCCTACCAATGTGTTTGGGTGGCGATATTTGCAAAACTAAGCCTCGTAGAAAGTTGCGGTTTTCAAAATTTAGAGTCAATTTTGTAAGAGCTATTCACGGGTGAAAACCAGAAGGTTCTGCGAGGCCTGGTTATCGAAATATGGCCACCCAAAGTGATTTTACTGAAAATTGACCCAAATCTAAAGAAGTCATCGGATGCGGATGGGGATATTTCCGCAACCAAGGCTCGTAACGGGTTGCAGTTTTCAATTCTCAATAGAGAATTGACAGACCTTTCCATGGATGTGCCAAACTCAAAATTTATTTTTTTAATAATTTTGGGAAAAATCATGGACTAACCACTTGTCTTTAAAAATCATTATTTTTTCGAAGTTCACCAATGCCACCGAGATATACATCAAACGAAAGGTCTATTCAATACCTCCACACACATGCAAGCTAAATCGTGTTGCGTGGTCTGGTTATCGAAATATGGTCATCCAAAGTGATTTCACTCATTCCACAGATTTTTGAGCTTTAACTTCCTAACAATGTGTTTGGGTGGCGATATTTGCAAAACTAAGCCTCGTAGAAAGTTGCGGTTTTCAAAATTTAGAGTCAATTTTGTAAGAGCTATTCACGGGTGAAAACCAGAAGGTTCTGCGAGGCCTGGTTATCGAAATATGGCCACCCAAAGTGATTTTACTGAAAATTGACCCAAATCTAAAAAAGTCATCGGATGCGGATGGGGATATTTCCGCAACCAAGGCTCGTAACGGGTTGCAGTTTTCAATTCTCAATAGACAGACCTTTCCATGGATGTGCCAAACTCAAAATTTATTTTTTTAATAATTTTGGGAAAAATCATGGACTAACCACTTGTCTTTAAAAATCATTATTTTTTCGAAGTTCACCAATGCCACCGAGATATACATCAAACGAAAGGTCTATTCAATACCTCCACACACATGCAAGCTAAATCGTGTTGCGTGGTCTGGTTATCGAGATATGGTCATCCAAAATGATTTCACTAATTCCACTGATTTTTGAGCTTTAACTTCCTAACAATGTGTTTGGGTGGCGATATTTGCAAAACTAAGCCTCGTAGAAAGTTGCGGTTTTCAAAATTTAGAGTCAATTTTGTAAGAGCTATTCACGGGTGAAAACCAGAAGGTTCTGCGAGGCCTGGTTATCGAAATATGGCCACCCAAAGTGATTTTACTGAAAATTGACCCAAATCTAAAAAAGTCATCGGATGCGGATGGGGATATTTCCGCAACCAAGGCTCGTAACGGGTTGCAGTTTTCAATTCTCAATAGAGAATTGACAGACCTTTCCATGGATGTGCCAAACTCAAAATTTATTTTTTTAATAATTTTGGGAAAAATTATGGACTAACCACTTGTCTTTAAAAATCATTATTTTTTCGAAGTTCACCAATGCCACCGAGATATACATCAAACGAAAGGTCTATTCAATACCTCCACACACATGCAAGCTAAATCGTGTTGCGTGGTCTGGTTATCGAGATATGGTCATCCAAAATGATTTCACTAATTCCACTGATTTTTGAGCTTTAACTTCCTAACAATGTGTTTGGGTGGCGATATTTGCAAAACTAAGCCTCGTAGAAAGTTGCGGTTTTCAAAATTTAGAGTCAATTTTGTAAGAGCTATTCACGG
The DNA here is from genome assembly GCA_911387755.1 of Chrysotoxum bicinctum. NCBI lineage: Eukaryota > Metazoa > Arthropoda > Insecta > Diptera > Syrphidae > Chrysotoxum > Chrysotoxum bicinctum. Next base: position 154,964,073 of record OU426989.1, read on the forward strand.
GTGAAAACCAGAAGGTTCTGCGAGGCCTGGTTATCGAAATATGGCCACCCAAAGTGATTTTACTGAAAATTGACCCAAATCTAAAAAAGTCATCGGATGCGGATGGGGATATTTCCGCAACCAAGGCTCGTAACGGGTTGCAGTTTTCAGTTCTCAATAGAGAATTGACAGACCTTTCCATGGATGTGCCAAACTCAAAATTTATTTTTTTAATAATTTTGGGAAAAATCATGGACTAACCACTTGTCTTTAAAAATCATTATTTTTTCGAAGTTCACCAATGCCACCGAGATATACATCAAACGAAAGGTCTATTCAATACCTCCACACACATGCAAGCTAAATCGTGTTGCGTGGTCTGGTTATCGAAATATGGCCACCCAAAGTGATTTTACTGAAAATTGACCCAAATCTAAAAAAGTCATCGGATGCGGATGAGGATATTTCCGCAACCAAGGCTCGTAACGGGTTGCAGTTTTCAATTCTCAATAGAGAATTGACAGACCTTTCCATGGATGTGCCAAACTCAAAATTTATTTTTTTAATAATTTTGGGAAAAATCATGGACTAACCACTTGTCTTTAAAAATCATTATTTTTTCGAAGTTCACCAATGCCACCGAGATATACATCAAACGAAAGGTCTATTCAATACCTCCACACACATGCAAGCTAAATCGTGTTGCGTGGTCTGGTTATCGAAATATGGTCATCCAAAGTGATTTCACTGATTCCACAAATTTTTGAGCTTTATTTTCCTAACAATGTGTTTGGATGGCGATATTTGCGAAACTAAGCCTCGTAAAAAGTTGCGGTTTTCAAAATTTAGAGTCAATTTTGTAAGAGCTATTCACGGGTGAAAACCAGAAGGTTCTGCGAGGCCTGGTTATCGAAATATGGCCACCCAAAGTGATTTTACTGAAAATTGACCCAAATCTAAAAAAGTCATCGGATGCGGATGGGGATATTTCCGCAACCAAGGCTCGTAACGGGTTGCAGTTTTCAATTCTCAATAGACAGACCTTTCCATGGATGTGCCAAACTCAAAATTTATTTTTTTAATAATTTTGGGAAAAATCATGGACTAACCACTTGTCTTTAAAAATCATTATTTTTTCGAAGTTCACCAATGCCACCGAGATATACATCAAACGAAAGGTCTATTCAATACCTCCACACACATGCAAGCTAAATCGTGTTGCGTGGTCTGGTTATCGAAATATGGTCATCCAAAGTGATTTCACTCATTCCACAGATTTTTGAGCTTTAACTTCCTAACAATGTGTTTGGGTGGCGATATTTGCAAAACTAAGCCTCGTAGAAAGTTGCGGTTTTCAAAATTTAGAGTCAATTTTGTAAGAGCTATTCACGGGTGAAAACCAGAAGGTTCTGCGAGGCCTGGTTATCGAAATATGGCCACCCAAAGTGATTTTACTGAAAATTGACCCAAATCTAAAAAAGTCATCGGATGCGGATGGGGATATTTCCGCAACCAAGGCTCGTAACGGGTTGCAGTTTTCAATTCTCAATAGAGAATTGACAGACCCTTCCATGGATGTGCCAAACTCAAAATTTATTTTTTTAATAATTTTGGGAAAAATTATGGACTAACCACTTGTCTTTAAAAATCATTATTTTTTCGAAGTTCACCAATGCCACCGAGATATACATCAAACGAAAGGTCTATTCAATACCTCCACACACATGCAAGCTAAATCGTGTTGCGTGGTCTGGTTATCGAGATATGGTCATCCAAAATGATTTCACTAATTCCACTGATTTTTGAGCTTTAACTTCCTAACAATGTGTTTGGGTGGCGATATTTGCAAAACTAAGCCTCGTAGAAAGTTGCGGTTTTCAAAATTTAGAGTCAATTTTGTAAGAGCTATTCACGGGTGAAAACCAGAAGGTTCTGCGAGGCCTGGTTATCGAAATATGGCCACCCAAAGTGATTTTACTGAAAATTGACCCAAATCTAAAAAAGTCATCGGATGCGGATGGGGATATTTCCGCAACCAAGGCTCGTAACGGGTTGCAGTTTTCAATTCTCAATAGAGAATTGACAGACCTTTCCATGGATGTGCCAAACTCAAAATTTATTTTTTTAATAATTTTGGGAAAAATCATGGACTACACTTGTCTTTAAAAATCATTATTTTTTCGAAGTTCACCAATGCCACCGAGATATACATCAAACGAAAGGTCTTTTCAATACCTCCACACACATGCAAGCTAAATCGTGTTACGTGGTCTGGTTATCGAAATATGGCCACCCAAAGTGATTTTACTGAAAATTGACCCAAATCTAAAAAAGTCATCGGATGCGGATGGGGATATTTCCGCAACCAAGGCTCGTAACGGGTTGCAGTTTTCAATTCTCAATAGACAGACCTTTCCATGGATGTGCCAAACTCAAAATTTATTTTTTTAATAATTTTAGGAAAAATCATGGACTAACCACTTGTCTTTAAAAATCATTATTTTTTCGAAGTTCACCAATGCCACCGAGATATACATCAAACGAAAGGTCTATTCAATACCTCCACACACATGCAAGCTAAATCGTGTTGCGTGGTCTGGTTATCGAAATATGGTCATCCAAAGTGATTTCACTCATTCCACAGATTTTTGAGCTTTAACTTCCTAACAATGTGTTTGGGTGGCGATGTTTGCAAAACTAAGCCTCGTAGAAAGTTGCGGTTTTCAAAATTTAGAGTCAATTTTGTAAGAGCTATTCACGGGTGAAAACCAGAAGGTTCTGCGAGGCCTGGTTATCGAAATATGGCCACCCAAAGTGATTTTACTGAAAATTGACCCAAATCTAAAAAAGTCATCGGATGCGGATGGGGATATTTCCGCAACCAAGGCTCGTAACGGGTTGCAGTTTTCAATTCTCAATAGAGAATTGACAGACCTTTCCATGGATGTGCCAAACTCAAAATTTATTTTTTTAATAATTTTGGGAAAAATTATGGACTAACCACTTGTCTTTAAAAATCATTATTTTTTCGAAGTTCACCAATGCCACCGAGATATACATCAAACGAAAGGTCTATTCAATACCTCCACACACATGCAAGCTAAATCGTGTTGCGTGGTCTGGTTATCGAGATATGGTCATCCAAAATTATTTCACTAATTCCACTGATTTTTGAGCTTTAACTTCCTAACAATGTGTTTGGGTGGCGATATTTGCAAAACTAAGCCTCGTAGAAAGTTGCGGTTTTCAAAATTTAGAGTCAATTTTGTAAGAGCTATTCACGGGTGAAAACCAGAAGGTTCTGCGAGGCCTGGTTATCGAAATATGGCCACCCAAAGTGATTTTACTGAAAATTGACCCAAATCTAAAAAAGTCATCGGATGCGGATGGGGATATTTCCGCAACCAAGGCTCGTAACGGGTTGCAGTTGTCAATTCTCAATAGAGAATTGACAGACCTTTCCATGGATGTGCCAAACTCAAAATTTATTTTTTTAATAATTTTGGGAAAAATCATGGACTAACCACTTGTCTTTAAAAATCATTATTTTTTCGAAGTTCACCAATGCCACCGAGATATACATCAAACGAAAGGTCTTTTCAATACCTCCACACACATGCAAGCTAAATCGTGTTACGTGGTCTGGTTATCGAAATATGGCCACCCAAAGTGATTTTACTGAAAATTGACCCAAATCTAAAAAAGTCATCGGATGCGGATGGGGATATTTCCGCAACCAAGGCTCGTAACGGGTTGCAGTTTTCAATTCTCAATAGACAGACCTTTCCATGGATGTGCCAAACTCAAAATTTATTTTTTTAATAATTTTAGGAAAAATCATGGACTAACCACTTGTCTTTAAAAATCATTATTTTTTCGAAGTTCACCAATGCCACCGAGATATACATCAAACGAAAGGTCTATTCAATACCTCCACACACATGCAAGCTAAATCGTGTTGCGTGGTCTGGTTATCGAAATATGGTCATCCAAAGTGATTTCACTCATTCCACAGATTTTTGAGCTTTAACTTCCTAACAATGTGTTTGGGTGGCGATATTTGCAAAACTAAGCCTCGTAGAAAGTTGCGGTTTTCAAAATTTAGAGTCAATTTTGTAAGAGCTATTCACGGGTGAAAACCAGAAGGTTCTGCGAGGCCTGGTTATCGAAATATGGCCACCCAAAGTGATTTTACTGAAAATTGACCCAAATCTAAAAAAGTCATCGGATGCGGATGGGGATATTTCCGCAACCAAGGCTCGTAACGGGTTGCAGTTTTCAATTCTCAATAGAGAATTGACAGACCTTTCCATGGATGTGCCAAACTCAAAATTTATTTTTTTAATAATTTTGGGAAAAATTATGGACTAACCACTTGTCTTTAAAAATCATTATTTTTTCGAAGTTCACCAATGCCACCGAGATATACATCAAACGAAAGGTCTATTCAATACCTCCACACACATGCAAGCTAAATCGTGTTGCGTGGTCTGGTTATCGAGATATGGTCATCCAAAATTATTTCACTAATTCCACTGATTTTTGAGCTTTAACTTCCTAACAATGTGTTTGGGTGGCGATATTTGCAAAACTAAGCCTCGTAGAAAGTTGCGGTTTTCAAAATTTAGAGTCAATTTTGTAAGAGCTATTCACGGGTGAAAACCAGAAGGTTCTGCGAGGCCTGGTTATCGAAATATGGCCACCCAAAGTGATTTTACTGAAAATTGACCCAAATCTAAAAAAGTCATCGGATGCGGATGGGGATATTTCCGCAACCAAGGCTCGTAACGGGTTGCAGTTTTCAATTCTCAATAGAGAATTGACAGACCTTTCCATGGATGTGCCAAACTCAAAATTTATTTTTTTAATAATTTTGGGAAAAATCATGGACTAACCACTTGTCTTTAAAAATCATTATTTTTTCGAAGTTCACCAATGCCACCGAGATATACATCAAACGAAAGGTCTATTCAATACCTCCACACACATGCAAGCTAAATCGTGTTGCGTGGTCTGGTTATCGAGATATGGTCATCCAAAATGATTTCACTAATTCCACTGATTTTTGAGCTTTAACTTCCTAACAATGTGTTTGGGTGGCGATATTTGCAAAACTAAGCCTCGTAGAAAGTTGCGGTTTTCAAAATTTAGAGTCAATTTTGTAAGAGCTATTCACGGGTGAAAACCAGAAGGTTCTGCGAGGCCTGGTTATCGAAATATGGCCACCCAAAGTGATTTTACTGAAAATTGACCCAAATCTAAAAAAGTCATCGGATGCGGATGGGGATATTTCCGCAACCAAGGCTCGTAACGGGTTGCAGTTTTCAATTCTCAATAGACAGACCTTTCCATGGATGTGCCAAACTCAAAATTTATTTTTTTAATAATTTTGGGAAAAATCATGGACTAACCACTTGTCTTTAAAAATCATTATTTTTTCGAAGTTCACCAATGCCACCGAGATATACATCAAACGAAAGGTCTATTCAATACCTCCACACACATGCAAGCTAAATCGTGTTGCGTGGTCTGGTTATCGAAATATGGTCATCCAAAGTGATTTCACTCATTCCACAGATTTTTGAGCTTTAACTTCCTAACAATGTGTTTGGGTGGCGATATTTGCAAAACTAAGCCTCGTAGAAAGTTGCGGTTTTCAAAATTTAGAGTCAATTTTGTAAGAGCTATTCACGGGTGAAAACCAGAAGGTTCTGCGAGGCCTGGTTATCGAAATATGGCCACCCAAAGTGATTTTACTGAAAATTGACCCAAATCTAAAAAAGTCATCGGATGCGGATGGGGATATTTCCGCAACCAAGGCTCGTAACGGGTTGCAGTTTTCAATTCTCAATAGAGAATTGACAGACCTTTCCATGGATGTGCCAAACTCAAAATTTATTTTTTTAATAATTTTGGGAAAAATCATGGACTAACCACTTGTCTTTAAAAATCATTATTTTTTCGAAGTTCACCAATGCCACCGAGATATACATCAAACGAAAGGTCTATTCAATACCTCCACACACATGCAAGCTAAATCGTGTTGCGTGGTCTGGTTATCGAGATATGGTCATCCAAAATGATTTCACTAATTCCACTGATTTTTGAGCTTTAACTTCCTAACAATGTGTTTGGGTGGCGATATTTGCAAAACTAAGCCTCGTAGAAAGTTGCGGTTTTCAAAATTTAGAGTCAATTTTGTAAGAGCTATTCACGGGTGAAAACCAGAAGGTTCTGCGAGGCCTGGTTATCGAAATATGGCCACCCAAAGTGATTTTACTGAAAATTGACCCAAATCTAAAAAAGTCATCGGATGCGGATGGGGATATTTCCGCAACCAAGGCTCGTAACGGGTTGCAGTTTTCAATTCTCAATAGAGAATTGACAGACCTTTCCATGGATGTGCCAAACTCAAAATTTATTTTTTTAATAATTTTGGGAAAAATCATGGACTAACCACTTGTCTTTAAAAATCATTATTTTTTCGAAGTTCACCAATGCCACCGAGATATACATCAAACGAAAGGTCTATTCAATACCTCCACACACATGCAAGCTAAATCGTGTTGCGTGGTCTGGTTATCGAGATATGGTCATCCAAAATGATTTCACTAATTCCACTGATTTTTGAGCTTTAACTTCCTAACAATGTGTTTGGGTGGCGATATTTGCAAAACTAAGCCTCGTAGAAAGTTGCGGTTTTCAAAATTTAGAGTCAATTTTGTAAGAGCTATTCACGGGTGAAAACCAGAAGGTTCTGCGAGCCCTGGTTATCGAAATATGGCCACCCAAAGTGATTTTACTGAAAATTGACCCAAATCTAAAAAAGTCATCGGATGCGGATGGGGATATTTCCGCAACCAAGGCTCGTAACGGGTTGCAGTTTTCAATTCTCAATAGAGAATTGACAGACCTTTCCATGGATGTGCCAAACTCAAAATTTATTTTTTTAATAATTTTGGGAAAAATCATGGACTAACCACTTGTCTTTAAAAATCATTATTTTTTCGAAGTTCACCAATGCCACCGAGATATACATCAAACGAAAGGTCTTTTCAATACCTCCACACACATGCAAGCTAAATCGTGTTACGTGGTCTGGTTATCGAAATATGGCCACCCAAAGTGATTTTACTGAAAATTGACCCAAATCTAAAAAATTCATCGGATGCGGATGGGGATATTTCCGCAACCAAGGCTCGTAACGGGTTGCAGTTTTCAATTCTCAATAGAGAATTAAGAGACCCTTTCATGGATGTGCCAAACTCAAAAATTTATTTTTTATTAATTTTGGGAAAAATCATGGACTAACCACTTGTCTTTAAAAATCATTATTTTTTCGAAGTTCACCAATGCCACCGAGATATACATCAAACGAAAGGTCTATTCAATACCTCCACACACATGCAAGCTAAATCGTGTTGCGTGGTCTGGTTATCGAAATATGGCCACCCAAAGTGATTTTACTGAAAATTGACCCAAATCTAAAAAAGTCATCGGATGCGGATGAGGATATTTCCGCAACCAAGGCTCGTAACGGGTTGCAGTTTTCAATTCTCAATAGAGAATTGACAGACCTTTCCATGGATGTGCCAAACTCAAAATTTATTTTTTTAATAATTTTGGGAAAAATCATGGACTAACCACTTGTCTTTAAAAATCATTATTTTTTCGAAGTTCACCAATGCCACCGAGATATACATCAAACGAAAGGTCTATTCAATACCTCCACACACATGCAAGCTAAATCGTGTTGCGTGGTCTGGTTATCGAGATATGGTCATCCAAAATGATTTCACTAATTCCACTGATTTTTGAGCTTTAACTTCCTAACAATGTGTTTGGGTGGCGATATTTGCAAAACTAAGCCTCGTAGAAAGTTGCGGTTTTCAAAATTTAGAGTCAATTTTGTAAGAGCTATTCACGGGTAAAAACCAGAAGGTTCTGCGAGGCCTGCTTATCGAAATATGGCCACCCAAAGTGATTTTACTGAAAATTGACCCAAATCTAAAAAAGTCATCGGATGCGGATGGGGATATTTCCGCAACCAAGGCTCGTAACGGGTTGCAGTTTTCAATTCTCAATAGAGAATTGACAGACCTTTCCATGGATGTGCCAAACTCAAAATTTATTTTTTTAATAATTTTGGGAAAAATCATGGACTAACCACTTGTCTTTAAAAATCATTATTTTTTCGAAGTTCACCAATGCCACCGAGATATACATCAAACGAAAGGTCTATTCAATACCTCCACACACATGCAAGCTAAATCGTGTTGCGTGGTCTGGTTATCGAAATATGGGCACCCAAAGTGATTTTATTCAAAATTGACCCAAATCTAAAAAAGTCATCGGATGCGGATGGTGATATTTCCGCAACCAAGGCTCGTAACGGGTTGCAGTTTTTAATTCTCAATAGAGAATTAAGAGACCCTTTCATGGATGTGCCAAACTCAAAAATTTATTTTTTATTAATTTTGGGAAAAATCATGGACTAACCACTTGTCTTTAAAAATCATTATTTTTTCGAAGTTCACCAATGCCACCGAGATATACATCAAACGAAAGGTCTATTCAATACCTCCACACACATGCAAGCTAAATCGTGTTGCGTGGTCTGGTTATCGAAATATGGGCACCCAAAGTGATTTTATTCAAAATTGACCCAAATCTAAAAAAGTCATCGGATGCGGATGGGGATATTTCCGCAACCAAGGCTCGTAACGGGTTGCAGTTTTCAATTCTCAATAGAGAATTAACAGACATTTCCATGGATGTGCCAAACTCAAAATTTATTTTTTTAATAATTTTGGGAAAAATCATGGACTAACCACTTGTCTTTAAAAATCATTATTTTTTCGAAGTTCACCAATGCCACCGAGATATACATCAAACGAAAGGTCTATTCAATACCTCCACACACATGCAAGCTAAATCGTGTTGCGTGGTCTGGTTATCGAAATATGGCCACCCAAAGTGATTTTACTGAAAATTGACCCAAATCTAAAAAAGTCATCGGATGCGGATGGGGATATTTCCGCAACCAAGGCTCGCAACGGGTTGCAGTTTTCAATTCTCAATAGAGAATTGACAGACCTTTCCATGGATGTGCCAAACTCAACATTTATTTTTTTAATAATTTTGGGAAAAATCATGGACTAACCACTTGTCTTTAAAAATCATTATTTTTTCGAAGTTCACCAATGCCACCGAGATATACATCAAACGAAAGGTCTTTTCAATACCTCCACACACATGCAAGCTAAATCGTGTTACGTGGTCTGGTTATCGAAATATGGCCACCCAAAGTGATTTTACTGAAAATTGACCCAAATCTAAAAAATTCATCGGATGCGGATGGGGATATTTCCGCAACCAAGGCTCGTAACGGGTTGCAGTTTTCAATTCTCAATAGAGAATTAACAGACCTTTTCATGGATGTGCCAAACTCAAACATTTATTTTTTATTAATTTTGGGAAAAATCATGGACTAACCACTTGTCTTTAAAAATCATTATTTTTTCGAAGTTCACCAATGCCACCGAGATATACATCAAACGAAAGGTCTATTCAATACCTCCACACACATGCAAGCTAAATCGTGTTGCGTGGTCTGGTTATCGAAATATGGTCATCCAAAGTGATTTCACTAATTCCACTGATTTTTTAGCTTTAACTTCCTAACAATGTGTTTGGGTGGCGATATTTGCAAAACTAAGCCTCGTAGAAAGTTGCGGTTTTCAAAATTTAGAGTCAATTTTGTAAGAGCTATTCACGGGTGAAAACCAGAAGGTTCTGCGAGGCCTGGTTATCGAAATATGGCCACCCAAAGTGATTTTACTGAAAATTGACCCAAATCTAAAAAAGTCATCGGATGCGGATGGTGATATTTCCGCAACCAAGGCTCGTAACGGGTTGCAGTTTTCAATTCTCAATAGACAGACCTTTCCATGGATGTGCCAAACTCAAAATTTATTTTTTTAATAATTTTGGGAAAAATCATGGACTAACCACTTGTCTTTAAAAATCATTATTTTTTCGAAGTTCACCAATGCCACCGAGATATACATCAAACGAAAGGTCTATTCAATACCTCCACACACATGCAAGCTAAATCGTGTTGCGTGGTCTGGTTATCGAGATATGGTCATCCAAAATGATTTCACTAATTCCACTGATTTTTGAGCTTTAACTTCCTAACAATGTGTTTGGGTGGCGATATTTGCAAAACTAAGCCTCGTAGAAAGTTGCGGTTTTCAAAATTTAGAGTCAATTTTGTAAGAGCTATTCACGGGTGAAAACCAGAAGGTTCTGCGAGGCCTGGTTATCGAAATATGGCCACCCAAAGTGATTTTACTGAAAATTGACCCAAATCTAAAAAAGTCATCGGATGCGGATGGGGATATTTCCGCAACCAAGGCTCGTAACGGGTTGCAGTTTTCAATTCTCAATATAGAATTGACAGACCTTTCCATGGATGTGCCAAACTCAAAATTTATTTTTTGAATAATTTTGGGAAAAATCATGGACTAACCACTTGTCTTTAAAAATCATTATTTTTTCGAAGTTCACCAATGCCACCGAGATATACATCAAACGAAAGGTCTATTCAATACCTCCACACACATGCAAGCTAAATCGTGTTGCGTGGTCTGGTTATCGAAATATGGCCACCCAAAGTGATTTTACTGAAAATTGACCCAAATCTAAAAAAGTCATCGGATGCGGATGGGGATATTTCCGCAACCAAGGCTCGTAACGGGTTGCAGTTTTCAATTCTCAATAGAGAATTTACAGACCTTTCCATGGATGTGCCAAACTCAAAATTTATTTTTTTAATAATTTTGGGAAAAATCATGGACTAACCACTTGTCTTTAAAAATCATTATTTTTTCGAAGTTCACCAATGCCACATCAAACGAAAGGTCTATTCAATACCTCCACACACATGCAAGCTAAATCGTGTTGCGTGGTCTGGTTATCGAGATATGGTCATCCAAAATGATTTCACTAATTCCACTGATTTTTGAGCTTTAACTTCCTAACAATGTGTTTGGGTGGCGATATTTGCAAAACTAAGCCTCGTAGAAAGTTGCGGTTTTCAAAATTTAGAGTCAATTTTGTAAGAGCTATTCACGGGTGAAAACCAGAAGGTTCTGCGAGGCCTGGTTATCGAAATATGGCCACCCAAAGTGATTTTACTGAAAATTGACCCAAATCTAAAAAAGTCATCGGATGCGGATGGGGATATTTCCGCAACCAAGGCTCGTAACGGGTTGCAGTTTTCAATTCTCAATAGAGAATTTACAGACCTTTCCATGGATGTGCCAAACTCAAAATTTATTTTTTTAATAATTTTGGGAAAAATCATGGACTAACCACTTGTCTTTAAAAATCATTATTTTTTCGAAGTTCACCAATGCCACCGAGATATACATCAAACGAAAGGTCTATTCAATACCTCCACACACATGCAAGCTAAATCGTGTTGCGTGGTCTGGTTATCGAAATATGGTCATCCAAAGTGATTTCACTCATTCCACAGATTTTTGAGCTTTAACTTCCTAACAATGTGTTTGGGTGGCGATATTTGCAAAACTAAGCCTCGTAGAAAGTTGCGGTTTTCAAAATTTAGAGTCAATTTTGTAAGAGCTATTCACGGGTGAAAACCAGAAGGTTCTGCGAGGCCTGGTTATCGAAATATGGCCACCCAAAGTGATTTTACTGAAAATTGACCCAAATCTAAAAAAGTCATCGGATGCGGATGGGGATATTTCCGCAACCAAGGCTCGTAACGGGTTGCAGTTTTCAATTCTCAATAGACAGACCTTTCCATGGATGTGCCAAACTCAAAATTTATTTTTTTAATAATTTTGGGAAAAATCATGGACTAACCACTTGTCTTTAAAAATCATTATTTTTTCGAAGTTCACCAATGCCACCGAGATATACATCAAACGAAAGGTCTATTCAATACCTCCACACACATGCAAGCTAAATCGTGTTGCGTGGTCTGGTTATCGAGATATGGTCATCCAAAATGATTTCACTAATTCCACTGATTTTTGAGCTTTAACTTCCTAACAATGTGTTTGGGTGGCGATATTTGCAAAACTAAGCCTCGTAGAAAGTTGCGGTTTTCAAAATTTAGAGTCAATTTTGTAAGAGCTATTCACGGGTGAAAACCAGAAGGTTCTGCGAGGCCTGGTTATCGAAATATGGCCACCCAAAGTGATTTTACTGAAAATTGACCCAAATCTAAAAAAGTCATCGGATGCGGATGGGGATATTTCCGCAACCAAGGCTCGTAACGGGTTGCAGTTTTCAATTCTCAATAGAGAATTTACAGACCTTTCCATGGATGTGCCAAACTCAAAATTTATTTTTTTAATAATTTTGGGAAAAATCATGGACTAACCACTTGTCTTTAAAAATCATTATTTTTTCGAAGTTCACCAACTTTTAACTTTAACTTCCTAACAATGTGTTTGGGTGGCGATATTTGCAAAACTAAGCCTCGTAGAAAGTTGCGGTTTTCAAAATTTAGAGTCAATTTTGTAAGAGCTATTCACGGGTGAAAACCAGAAGGTTCTGCGAGGCCTGGTTATCGAAATATGGCCACCCAAAGTGATTTTACTGAAAATTGACCCAAATCTAAAAAAGTCATCGGATGCGGATGGGGATATTTCCGCAACCAAGGCTCGTAACGGGTTGCAGTTTTCAATTCTCAATAGAGAATTGACAGACCTTTCCATGGATGTGCCAAACTCAAAATTTATTTTTTTAATAATTTTGGGAAAAATCATGGACTAACAACCACTTGTCTTTAAAAATCATTATTTTTTCGAAGTTCACCAATGCCACCGAGATATACATCAAACGAAAGGTCTATTCAATACCTCCACACACATGCAAGCTAAATCGTGTTGCGTGGTCTGGTTATCGAGATATGGTCATCCAAAAGTGATTTTACTGAAAATTGACCCAAATCTAAAAAAGTCATCGGATGCGGATGGGGATATTTCCGCAACCAAGGCTCGTAACGGGTTGCAGTTTTCAATTCTCAATAGAGAATTGACAGACCTTTCCATGGATGTGCCAAACTCAAAATTTATTTTTTTAATAATTTTGGGAAAAATCATGGACTAACCACTTGTCTTTAAAAATCATTATTTTTTCGAAGTTCACCAATGCCACCGAGATATACATCAAACGAAAGGTCTATTCAATACCTCCACACACATGCAAGCTAAATCGTGTTGCGTGGTCTGGTTATCGAAATATGGTCATCCAAAGTGATTTCACTCATTCCACAGATTTTTGAGCTTTAACTTCCTAACAATGTGTTTGGGTGGCGATATTTGCAAAACTAAGCCTCGTAGAAAGTTGCGGTTTTCAAAATTTAGAGTCAATTTTGTAAGAGCTATTCACGGGTGAAAACCAGAAGGTTCTGCGAGGCCTGGTTATCGAAATATGGCCACCCAAAGTGATTTTACTGAAAATTGACCCAAATCTAAAAAAGTCATCGGATGCGGATGGGGATATTTCCGCAACCAAGGCTCGTAACGGGTTGCAGTTTTCAATTCTCAATAGAGAATTGACAGACCTTTCCATGGATGTGCCAAACTCAAAATTTATTTTTTTAATAATTTTGGGAAAAATTATGGACTAACCACTTGTCTTTAAAAATCATTATTTTTTCGAAGTTCACCAATGCCACCGAGATATACATCAAACGAAAGGTCTATTCAATACCTCCACAAACATGCAAGCTAAATCGTGTTGCGTGGTCTGGTTATCGAGATATGGTCATCCAAAATGATTTCACTAATTCCACTGATTTTTGAGCTTTAACTTCCTAACAATGTGTTTGGGTGGCGATATTTGCAAAACTAAGCCTCGTAGAAAGTTGCGGTTTTCAAAATTTAGAGTCAATTTTGTAAGAGCTATTCACGGGTGAAAACCAGAAGGTTCTGCGAGGCCTGGTTATCGAAATATGGCCACCCAAAGTGATTTTACTGAAAATTGACCCAAATCTAAAAAAGTCATCGGATGCGGATGGGGATATTTCCGCAACCAAGGCTCGTAACGGGTTGCAGTTTTCAATTCTCAATAGAGAATTGACAGACCTTTCCATGGATGTGCCAAACTCAAAATTTATTTTTTTAATAATTTTGGGAAAAATCATGGACTAACCACTTGTCTTTAAAAATCATTATTTTTTCGAAGTTCACCAATGCCACCGAGATATACATCAAACGAAAGGTCTATTCAATACCTCCACACACATGCAAGCTAAATCGTGTTGCGTGGTCTGGTTATCGAGATATGGTCATCCAAAATGATTTCACTAATTCCACTGATTTTTGAGCTTTAACTTCCTAACAATGTGTTTGGGTGGCGATATTTGCAAAACTAAGCCTCGTAGAAAGTTGCGGTTTTCAAAATTTAGAGTCAATTTTGTAAGAGCTATTCACGGGTGAAAACCAGAAGGTTCTGCGAGGCCTGGTTATCGAAATATGGCCACCCAAAGTGATTTTACTGAAAATTGACCCAAATCTAAAAAAGTCATCGGATGCGGATGAGGATATTTCCGCAACCAAGGCTCGTAACGGGTTGCAGTTTTCAATTCTCAATAGAGAATTGACAGACCTTTCCATTGATGTGCCAAACTCAAAATTTATTTTTTTAATAATTTTGGGAAAAATCATGGACTACACTTGTCTTTAAAAATCATTATTTTTTCGAAGTTCACCAATGCCACCGAGATATACATCAAACGAAAGGTCTATTCAATACCTCCACACACATGCAAGCTAAATCGTGTTGCGTGGTCTGGTTATCGAGATATGGTCATCCAAAATGATTTCACTAATTCCACTGATTTTTGAGCTTTAACTTCCTAACAATGTGTTTGGGTGGCGATATTTGCAAAACTAAGCCTCGTAGAAAGTTGCGGTTTTCAAAATTTAGAGTCAATTTTGTAAGAGCTATTCACGGGTGAAAACCAGAAGGTTCTGCGAGGCCTGGTTATCGAAATATGGCCACCCAAAGTGATTTACTGAAAATTGACCCAAATCTAAAAAAGTCATCGGATGCGGATGGGGATATTTCCGCAACCAAGGCTCGTAACGGGTTGCAGTTTTCAATTCTCAATAGACAGACCTTTCCATGGATGTGCCAAACTCAAAATTTATTTTTTTAATAATTTTGGGAAAAATCATGGACTAACCACTTGTCTTTAAAAATCATTATTTTTTCGAAGTTCACCAATGCCACCGAGATATACATCAAACGAAAGGTCTATTCAATACCTCCACACACATGCAAGCTAAATCGTGTTGCGTGGTCTGGTTATCGAGATATGGTCATCCAAAATGATTTCACTAATTCCACTGATTTTTGAGCTTTAACTTCCTAACAATGTGTTTGGGTGGCGATATTTGCAAAACTAAGCCTCGTAGAAAGTTGCGGTTTTCAAAATTTAGAGTCAATTTTGTAAGAGCTATTCACGGGTGAAAACCAGAAGGTTCTGCGAGGCCTGGTTATCGAAATATGGCCACCCAAAGTGATTTTACTGAAAATTGACCCAAATCTAAAAAAGTCATCGGATGCGGATGGGGATATTTCCGCAACCAAGGCTCGTAACGGGTTGCAGTTTTCAATTCTCAATAGAGAATTGACAGACCTTTCCATGGATGTGCCAAACTCAAAATTTATTTTTTTAATAATTTTGGGAAAAATCATGGACTAACCACTTGTCTAAAAATCATTATTTTTTCGAAGTTCACCAATGCCACCGAGATATACATCAAACGAAAGGTCTATTCAATACCTCCACACACATGCAAGCTAAATCGTGTTGCGTGGTCTGGTTATCGAAATATGGCCACCAAAGTGATTTTACTGAAAATTGACCCAAATCTAAAAAAGTCATCGGATGCGGATGGGGATATTTCCGCAACCAAGGCTCGTAACGGGTTGCAGTTTTCAATTCTCAATAGAGAATTGACAGACCTTTCCATGGATGTGCCAAACTCAAAATTTATTTTTTTAATAATTTTGGGAAAAATCATGGACTAACCACTTGTCTTTAAAAATCATTATTTTTTCGAAGTTCACCAATGCCACCGAGATATACATCAAACGAAAGGTCTATTCAATACCTCCACACACATGCAAGCTAAATCGTGTTGCGTGGTCTGGTTATCGAGATATGGTCATCCAAAATGATTTCACTAATTCCACTGATTTTTGAGCTTTAACTTCCTAACAATGTGTTTGGGTGGCGATATTTGCAAAACTAAGCCTCGTAGAAAGTTGCGGTTTTCAAAATTTAGAGTCAATTTTGTAAGAGCTATTCACGGGTGAAAACCAGAAGGTTCTGCGAGGCCTGGTTATCGAAATATGGCCACCCAAAGTGATTTTACTGAAAATTGACCCAAATCTAAAAAAGTCATCGGATGCGGATGGGGATATTTCCGCAACCAAGGCTCGTAACGGGTTGCAGTTTTCAATTCTCAATAGAGAATTGACAGACCTTTCCATGGATGTGCCAAACTCAAAATTTATTTTTTTAATAATTTTGGGAAAAATCATGGACTAACCACTTGTCTTTAAAAATCATTATTTTTTCGAAGTTCACCAATGCCACCGAGATATACATCAAACGAAAGGTCTATTCAATACCTCCACACACATGCAAGCTAAATCGTGTTGCGTGGTCTGGTTATCGAGATATGGTCATCCAAAATGATTTCAATAATTCCACTGATTTTTGAGCTTTAACTTCCTAACAATGTGTTTGGGTGGCGATATTTGCAAAACTAAGCCTCGTAGAAAGTTGCGGTTTTCAAAATTTAGAGTCAATTTTGTAAGAGCTATTCACGGGTGAAAACCAGAAGGTTCTGCGAGGCCTGGTTATCGAAATATGGCCACCCAAAGTGATTTTACTGAAAATTGACCCAAATCTAAAAAAGTCATCGGATGCGGATGGGGATATTTCCGCAACCAAGGCTCGTAACGGGTTGCAGTTTTCAATTCTCAATAGAGAATTGACAGACCTTTCCATGGATGTGCCAAACTCAAAATTTATTTTTTTAATAATTTTGGGAAAAATCATGGATAACCACTTGTCTTTAAAAATCATTATTTTTTCGAAGTTCACCAATGCCACCGAGATATACATCAAACGAAAGGTCTATTCAATACCTCCACACACATGCAAGCTAAATCGTGTTGCGTGGTCTGGTTATTGAGATATGGTCATCCAAAATGATTTCACTAATTCCACTGATTTTTGAGCTTTAACTTCCTAACAATGTGTTTGGGTGGCGATATTTGCAAAACTAAGCCTCGTAGAAAGTTGCGGTTTTCAAAATTTAGAGTCAATTTTGTAAGAGCTATTCACGGGTGAAAACCAGAAGGTTCTGCGAGGCCTGGTTATCGAAATATGGCCACCCAAAGTGATTTTACTGAAAATTGACCCAAATCTAAAAAAGTCATCGGATGCGGATGGGGATATTTCCGCAACCAAGGCTCGTAACGGGTTGCAGTTTTCAATTCTCAATAGAGAATTGACAGACCTTTCCATGGATGTGCCAAACTCAAAATTTATTTTTTTAATAATTTTGGGAAAAATCATGGACTAACCACTTGTCTAAAAATCATTATTTTTTCGAAGTTCACCAATGCCACCGAGATATACATCAAACGAAAGGTCTATTCAATACCTCCACACACATGCAAGCTAAATCGTGTTGCGTGGTCTGGTTATCGAAATATGGCCACCAAAGTGATTTTACTGAAAATTGACCCAAATCTAAAAAAGTCATCGGATGCGGATGGGGATATTTCCGCAACCAAGGCTCGTAACGGGTTGCAGTTTTCAATTCTCAATAGAGAATTGACAGACCTTTCCATGGATGTGCCAAACTCAAAATTTATTTTTTTAATAATTTTGGGAAAAATCATGGACTAACCACTTGTCTTTAAAAATCATTATTTTTTCGAAGTTCACCAATGCCACCGAGATATACATCAAACGAAAGGTCTATTCAATACCTCCACACACATGCAAGCTAAATCGTGTTGCGTGGTCTGGTTATTGAGATATGGTCATCCAAAATGATTTCACTAATTCCACTGATTTTTGAGCTTTAACTTCCTAACAATGTGTTTGGGTGGCGATATTTGCAAAACTAAGCCTCGTAGAAAGTTGCGGTTTTCAAAATTTAGAGTCAATTTTGTAAGAGCTATTCACGGGTGAAAACCAGAAGGTTCTGCGAGGCCTGGTTATCGAAATATGGCCACCCAAAGTGATTTTACTGAAAATTGACCCAAATCTAAAAAAGTCATCGGATGCGGATGGGGATATTTCCGCAACCAAGGCTCGTAACGGGTTGCAGTTTTCAATTCTCAATAGAGAATTGACAGACCTTTCCATGGATGTGCCAAACTCAAAATTTATTTTTTTAATAATTTTGGGAAAAATCATAGACTAACCACTTGTCTAAAAATCATTATTTTTTCGAAGTTCACCAATGCCACCGAGATATACATCAAACGAAAGGTCTATTCAATACCTCCACACACATGCACCAAAGTGATTTTACTGAAAATTGACCCAAATCTAAAAAAGTCATCGGATGCGGATGGGGATATTTCCGCAACCAAGGCTCGTAACGGGTTGCAGTTTTCAATTCTCAATAGAGAATTGACAGACCTTTCCATGGATGTGCCAAACTCAAAATTTATTTTTTTAATAATTTTGGGAAAAATCATGGACTAACCACTTGTCTTTAAAAATCATTATTTTTTCGAAGTTCACCAATGCCACCGAGATATACATCAAACGAAAGGTCTATTCAATACCTCCACACACATGCAAGCTAAATCGTGTTGCGTGGTCTGGTTATCGAGATATGGTCATCCAAAATGATTTCACTAATTCCACTGATTTTTGAGCTTTAACTTCCTAACAATGTGTTTGGGTGGCGATATTTGCAAAACTAAGCCTCGTAGAAAGTTGCGGTTTTCAAAATTTAGAGTCAATTTTGTAAGAGCTATTCACGGGTGAAAACCAGAAGGTTCTGCGAGGCCTGGTTATCGAAATATGGCCACCCAAAGTGATTTTACTGAAAATTGACCCAAATCTAAAAAAGTCATCGGATGCGGATGGGGATATTTCCGCAACCAAGGCTCGTAACGGGTTGCAGTTTTCAATTCTCAATAGAGAATTGACAGACCTTTCCATGGATGTGCCAAACTCAAAATTTATTTTTTTAATAATTTTGGGAAAAATCATGGACTAACCACTTGTCTTTAAAAATCATTATTTTTTCGAAGTTCACCAATGCCACCGAGATATACATCAAACGAAAGGTCTATTCAATACCTCCACACACATGCAAGCTAAATCGTGTTGCGTGGTCTGGTTATCGAGATATGGTCATCCAAAATGATTTCAATAATTCCACTGATTTTTGAGCTTTAACTTCCTAACAATGTGTTTGGGTGGCGATATTTGCAAAACTAAGCCTCGTAGAAAGTTGAGGTTTTCAAAATTTAGAGTCAATTTTGTAAGAGCTATTCACGGGTGAAAACCAGAAGGTTCTGCGAGGCCTGGTTATCGAAATATGGCCACCCAAAGTGATTTTACTGAAAATTGACCCAAATCTAAAAAAGTCATCGGATGCGGATGGGGATATTTCCGCAACCAAGGCTCGTAACGGGTTGCAGTTTTCAATTCTCAATAGAGAATTGACAGACCTTTCCATGGATGTGCCAAACTCAAAATTTATTTTTTTAATAATTTTGGGAAAAATCATGGACTAACCACTTGTCTTTAGAAATCATTATTTTTTCGAAGTTCACCAATGCCACCGAGATATACATCAAACGAAAGGTCTATTCAATACCTCCACACACATGCAAGCTAAATCGTGTTGCGTGGTCTGGTTATCGAAATATGGTCATCCAAAGTGATTTCACTAATTCCATTGATTTTTGAGCTCTAACTTCCTAACAATGTGTTTGGGTGGCGATATTTGCAAAACTAAGCCTCGTAGAAAGTTGCGGTTTTCAAAATTTAGAGTCAATTTTGTAAGAGCTATTCACGGGTGAAAACCAGGTTCTGCGAGGCCTGGTTATCGAAATATGGCCACCCAAAGTGATTTTACTGAAAATTGACCCAAATCTAAAAAAGTCATCGGATGCGGATGGGGATATTTCCGCAACCAAGGCTCGTAACGGGTTGCAGTTTTCAATTCTCAATAGAGAATTGACAGACCTTTCCATGGATGTGCCAAACTCAAAATTTATTTTTTTAATAATTTTGGGAAAAATCATGGACTAACCACTTGTCTTTAAAAATCATTATTTTTTCGAAGTTCACCAATGCCACCGAGATATACATCAAACGAAAGGTCTATTCAATACCTCCACACACATGCAAGCTAAATCGTGTTGCGTGGTCTGGTTATCGAAATATGGCCACCCAAAGTGATTTTACTGAAAATTGACCCAAATCTAAAAAAGTCATCGGATGCGGATGAGGATATTTCCGCAACCAAGGCTCGTAACGGGTTGCAGTTTTCAATTCTCAATAGAGAATTGACAGACCTTTCCATTGATGTGCCAAACTCAAAATTTATTTTTTTAATAATTTTGGGAAAAATCATGGACTACACTTGTCTTTAAAAATCATTATTTTTTCGAAGTTCACCAATGCCACCGAGATATACATCAAACGAAAGGTCTATTCAATACCTCCACACACATGCAAGCTAAATCGTGTTGCGTGGTCTGGTTATCGAGATATGGTCATCCAAAATGATTTCACTAATTCCACTGATTTTTGAGCTTTAACTTCCTAACAATGTGTTTGGGTGGCGATATTTGCAAAACTAAGCCTCGTAGAAAGTTGCGGTTTTCAAAATTTAGAGTCAATTTTGTAAGAGCTATTCACGGGTGAAAACCAGGTTCTGCGAGGCCTGGTTATCGAAATATGGCCACCCAAAGTGATTTTACTGAAAATTGACCCAAATCTAAAAATGTCATCGGATGCGGATGGGGATATTTCCGCAACCAAGGCTCGTAACGGGTTGCAGTTTTCAATTCTCAATAGAGAATTGACAGACCTTTCCATGGATGTGCCAAACTCAAAATTTATTTTTTTAATAATTTTGGGAAAAATCATGGACTAACCACTTGTCTTTAAAAATCATTATTTATTCGAAGTTCACCAATGCCACCGAGATATACATCAAACGAAAGGTCTATTCAATACCTCCACACACATGCAAGCTAAAACGTGTTGCGTGGTCTGGTTATCGAGATATGGTCATCCAAAATGATTTCACTAATTCCACTGATTTTTGAGCTTTAACTTCCTAACAATGTGTTTGGGTGGCGATATTTGCAAAACTAAGCCTCGTAGAAAGTTGCGGTTTTCAAAATTTAGAGTCAATTTTGTAAGAGCTATTCACGGGTGAAAACCAGAAGGTTCTGCGAGGCCTGGTTATCGAAATATGGCCACCCAAAGTGATTTTACTGAAAATTGACCCAAACCTAAAAAAGTCATCGGATGCGGATGGGGATATTTCCGCAACCAAGGCTCGTAACGGGTTGCAGTTTTCAATTCTCAATAGAGAATTGACAGACCTTTCCATGGATGTGCCAAACTCAAAATTTATTTTTTTAATAATTTTGGGAAAAATCATGGACTAACCACTTGTCTTTAAAAATCATTATTTTTTCGAAGTTCACCAATGCCACCGAGATATACATCAAACGAAAGGTCTATTCAATACCTCCACACACATGCAAGCTAAATCGTGTTGCGTGGTCTGGTTATCGAAATATGGTCATCCAAAGTGATTTCACTAATTCCATTGATTTTTGAGCTTTAACTTCCTAACAATGTGTTTGGGTGGCGATATTTGCAAAACTAAGCCTCGTAGAAAGTTGCGGTTTTCAAAATTTAGAGTCAATTTTGTAAGAGCTATTCACGGGTGAAAACCAGGTTCTGCGAGGCCTGGTTATCGAAATATGGCCACCCAAAGTGATTTTACTGAAAATTGACCCAAATCTAAAAAAGTCATCGGATGCGGATGGGGATATTTCCGCAACCAAGGCTCGTAACGGGTTGCAGTTTTCAATTCTCTATTGAGAATTGACAGACCTTTCCATGGATGTGCCAAACTCAAAATTTATTTTTTTAATAATTTTGGGAAAAATCATGGACTAACCACTTGTCTTTAAAAATCATTATTTTTTCGAAGTTCACCAATGCCACCGAGATATACATCAAACGAAAGGTCTATTCAATACCTCCACACACATGCAAGCTAAATCGTGTTGCGTGGTCTGGTTATCGAAATATGGTCATCCAAAGTGATTTCACTCATTCCACAGATTTTTGAGCTTTAACTTCCTAACAATGTGTTTGGGTGGCGATATTTGCAAAACTAAGCCTCGTAGAAAGTTGCGGTTTTCAAAATTTAGAGTCAATTTTGTAAGAGCTATTCACGGGTGAAAACCAGAAGGTTCTGCGAGGCCTGGTTATCGAAATATGGCCACCCAAAGTGATTTTACTGAAAATTGACCCAAATCTAAAAAAGTCATCGGATGCGGATGGGGATATTTCCGCAACCAAGGCTCGTAACGGGTTGCAGTTTTCAATTCTCAATAGAGAATTGACAGACCTTTCCATGGATGTGCCAAACTCAAAATTTATTTTTTTAATAATTTTGGGAAAAATCATGGACTAACCACTTGTCTTTAAAAATCATTATTTTTTCGAAGTTCACCAAAAAAAATTTATTTTTTTAATAATTTTGGGAAAAATCATGGACTAACCACTTGTCTTTAAAAATCATTATTTTTTCGAAGTTCACCAATGCCACCGAGATATACATCAAACGAAAGGTCTTTTCAATACCTCCACACACATGCAAGCTAAATCGTGTTACGTGGTCTGTTTATCGAAATATGGCCACCCAAAGTGATTTTACTGAAAATTGACCCAAATCTAAAAAATTCATCGGATGCGGATGGGGATATTTCCGCAACCAAGGCTCGTAACGGGTTGCAGTTTTCAATTCTCAATAGAGAATTAACAGACCTTTTCATGGATGTGCCAAACTCAAACATTTATTTTTTATTAATTTTGGGAAAAATCATGGACTAACCACTTGTCTTTAAAAATCATTATTTTTTCGAAGTTCACCAATGCCACCGAGATATACATCAAACGAAAGGTCTATTCAATACCTCCACACACATGCAAGCTAAATCGTGTTGCGTGGTCTGGTTATCGAGATATGGTCATCCAAAATGATTTCACTAATTCCACTGATTTTTGAGCTTTAACTTCCTAACAATGTGTTTGGGTGGCGATATTTGCAAAACTAAGCCTCGTAGAAAGTTGCGGTTTTCAAAATTTAGAGTCAATTTTGTACGAGCTATTCACGGGTGAAAACCAGGTTCTGCGAGGCCTGGTTATCGAAATATGGCCACCCAAAGTGATTTTACTGAAAATTGACCCAAATCTAAAAAAGTCATCGGATGCGGATGGGGATATTTCCGCAACCAAGGCTCGTAACGGGTTGCAGTTTTCAATTCTCAATAGAGAATTGACAGACCTTTCCATGGATGTGCCAAACTCAAAATTTATTTTTTTAATAATTTTGGGAAAAATCATGGACTTGTCTTTAAAAATCATTATATTTTCGAAGTTCACCAATGCCACCGAGATATACATCAAACGAAAGGTCTATTCAATACCTCCACACACATGCAAGCTAAATCGTGTTGCGTGGTCTGGTTATCGAAATATGGTCATCCAAAGTGATTTCACTAATTCCATTGATTTTTGAGCTTTAACTTCCTAACAATGTGTTTGGGTGGCGATATTTGCAAAACTAAGCCTCGTAGAAAGTTGCGGTTTTCAAAATTTAGAGTCAATTTTGTAAGAGCTATTCACGGGTGAAAACCAGGTTCTGCGAGGCCTGGTTATCGAAATATGGCCACCCAAAGTGATTTTACTGAAAATTGACCCAAATCTAAAAAAGTCATCGGATGCGGATGAGGATATTTCCGCAACCAAGGCTCGTAACGGGTTGCAGTTTTCAATTCTCAATAGAGAATTGACAGACCTTTCCATGGATGTGCCAAACTCAAAATTTATTTTTTTAATAATTTTGGGAAAAATCATGGACTAACCACTTGTCTTTAAAAATCATTATTTTTTCGAAGTTCACCAATGCCACCGAGATATACATCAAACGAAAGGTCTATTCAATACCTCCACACACATGCAAGCTAAATCGTGTTGCGTGGTCTGGTTATCGAAATATGGTCATCCAAAGTGATTTCACTAATTCCATTGATTTTTGAGCTTTAACTTCCTAACAATGTGTTTGGGTGGCGATATTTGCAAAACTAAGCCTCGTAGAAAGTTGCGGTTTTCAAAATTTAGAGTCAATTTTGTAAGAGCTATTCACGGGTGAAAACCAGGTTCTGCGAGGCCTGGTTATCGAAATATGGCCACCCAAAGTGATTTTACTGAAAATTGACCCAAATCTAAAAAAGTCATCGGATGCGGATGGGGATATTTCCGCAACCAAGGCTCGTAACGGGTTGCAGTTTTCAATTCTCAATAGAGAATTGACAGACCTTTCCATGGATGTGCCAAACTCAAAATTTATTTTTTTAATAATTTTGGGAAAAATCATGGACACCACTTGTCTTTAAAAATCATTATTTTTTCGAAGTTCACCAATGCCACCGAGATATACATCAAACGAAAGGTCTATTCAATACCTCCACACACATGCAAGCTAAATCGTGTTGCGTGGTCTGGTTATCGAAATATGGTCATCCAAAGTGATTTCACTAATTCCATTGATTTTTGAGCTCTAACTTCCTAACAATGTGTTTGGGTGGCGATATTTGCAAAACTAAGCCTCGTAGAAAGTTGCGGTTTTCAAAATTTAGAGTCAATTTTGTAAGAGCTATTCACGGGTGAAAACCAGGTTCTGCGAGGCCTGGTTATCGAAATATGGCCACCCAAAGTGATTTTACTGAAAATTGACCCAAATCTAAAAAAGTCATCGGATGCGGATGGGGATATTTCCGCAACCAAGGCTCGTAACGGGTTGCAGTTTTCAATTCTCAATAGAGAATTGACAGACCTTTCCATGGATGTGCCAAACTCAAAATTTATTTTTTTAATAATTTTGGGAAAAATCATGGACTAACCACTTGTCTTTAAAAATCATTATTTTTTCGAAGTTCACCAATGCCACCGAGATATACATCAAACGAAAGGTCTATTCAATACCTCCACACACATGCAAGCTAAATCGTGTTGCGTGGTCTGGTTATCGAAATATGGCCACCCAAAGTGATTTTACTGAAAATTGACCCAAATCTAAAAAAGTCATCGGATGCGGATGAGGATATTTCCGCAACCAAGGCTCGTAACGGGTTGCAGTTTTCAATTCTCAATAGAGAATTGACAGACCTTTCCATTGATGTGCCAAACTCAAAATTTATTTTTTTAATAATTTTGGGAAAAATCATGGACTACACTTGTCTTTAAAAATCATTATTTTTTCGAAGTTCACCAATGCCACCGAGATATACATCAAACGAAAGGTCTATTCAATACCTCCACACACATGCAAGCTAAATCGTGTTGCGTGGTCTGGTTATCGAGATATGGTCATCCAAAATGATTTCACTAATTCCACTGATTTTTGAGCTTTAACTTCCTAACAATGTGTTTGGGTGGCGATATTTGCAAAACTAAGCCTCGTAGAAAGTTGCGGTTTTCAAAATTTAGAGTCAATTTTGTAAGAGCTATTCACGGGTGAAAACCAGGTTCTGCGAGGCCTGGTTATCGAAATATGGCCACCCAAAGTGATTTTACTGAAAATTGACCCAAATCTAAAAAAGTCATCGGATGCGGATGGGGATATTTCCGCAACCAAGGCTCGTAACGGGTTGCAGTTTTCAATTCTCAATAGAGAATTGACAGACCTTTCCATGGATGTGCCAAACTCAAAATTTATTTTTTTAATAATTTTGGGAAAAATCATGGACTAACCACTTGTCTTTAAAAATCATTATTTTTTCGAAGTTCACCAATGCCACCGAGATATACATCAAACGAAAGGTCTATTCAATACCTCCACACACATGCAAGCTAAAACGTGTTGCGTGGTCTGGTTATCGAGATATGGTCATCCAAAATGATTTCACTAATTCCACTGATTTTTGAGCTTTAACTTCCTAACAATGTGTTTGGGTGGCGATATTTGCAAAACTAAGCCTCGTAGAAAGTTGCGGTTTTCAAAATTTAGAGTCAATTTTGTAAGAGCTATTCACGGGTGAAAACCAGAAGGTTCTGCGAGGCCTGGTTATCGAAATATGGCCACCCAAAGTGATTTTACTGAAAATTGACCCAAATCTAAAAAAGTCATCGGATGCGGATGGGGATATTTCCGCAACCAAGGCTCGTAACGGGTTGCAGTTTTCAATTCTCAATAGAGAATTGACAGACCTTTCCATGGATGTGCCAAACTCAAAATTTATTTTTTTAATAATTTTGGGAAAAATCATGGACTTAACCACTTGTCTTTAAAAATCATTATTTTTTCGAAGTTCACCAATGCCACCGAGATATACATCAAACGAAAGGTCTATTCAATACCTCCACACACATGCAAGCTAAATCGTGTTGCGTGGTCTGGTTATCGAGATATGGTCATCCAAAATGATTTCACTAATTCCACTGATTTTTGAGCTTTAACTTCCTAACAATGTGTTTGGGTGGCGATATTTGCAAAACTAAGCCTCGTAGAAAGTTGCGGTTTTCAAAATTTAGAGTCAATTTTGTAAGAGCTATTCACGGGTGAAAACCAGAAGGTTCTGCGAGGCCTGGTTATCGAAATATGGCCACCCAAAGTGATTTTACTGAAAATTGACCCAAATCTAAAAAAGTCATCGGATGCGGATGGGGATATTTCCGCAACCAAGGCTCGTAACGGGTTGCAGTTTTCAATTCTCAATAGAGAATTTACAGACCTTTCCATGGATGTGCCAAACTCAAAATTTATTTTTTTAATAATTTTGGGAAAAATCATGGACTAACCACTTGTCTTTAAAAATCATTATTTTTTCGAAGTTCACCAATGTCACCGAGATATACATCAAACGAAAGGTCTATTCAATACCTCCACACACATGCAAGCTAAATCGTGTTGCGTGGTCTGGTTATCGAAATATGGCCACCCAAAGTGATTTTACTGAAAATTGACCCAAATCTAAAAAAGTCATCGGATGCGGATGAGGATATTTCCGCAACCAAGGCTCGTAACGGGTTGCAGTTTTCAATTCTCAATAGAGAATTGACAGACCTTTCCATGGATGTGCCAAACTCAAAATTTATTTTTTTAATAATTTTGGGAAAAATCATGGACTCACTTGTCTTTAAAAATCATTATTTTTTCGAAGTTCACCAATGCCACCGAGATATACATCAAACGAAAGGTCTATTCAATACCTCCACACACATGCAAGCTAAAACGTGTTGCGTGGTCTGGTTATCGAGATATGGTCATCCAAAATGATTTCACTAATTCCACTGATTTTTGAGCTTTAACTTCCTAACAATGTGTTTGGGTGGCGATATTTGCAAAACTAAGCCTCGTAGAAAGTTGCGGTTTTCAAAATTTAGAGTCAATTTTGTAAGAGCTATTCACGGGTGAAAACCAGAAGGTTCTGCGAGGCCTGGTTATCGAAATATGGCCACCCAAAGTGATTTTACTGAAAATTGACCCAAATCTAAAAAAGTCATCGGATGCGGATGGGGATATTTCCGCAACCAAGGCTCGTAACGGGTTGCAGTTTTCAATTCTCAATAGAGAATTGACAGACCTTTCCATGGATGTGCCAAACTCAAAATTTATTTTTTTAATAATTTTGGGAAAAATCATGGACTTAACCACTTGTCTTTAAAAATCATTATTTTTTCGAAGTTCACCAATGCCACCGAGATATACATCAAACGAAAGGTCTATTCAATACCTCCACACACATGCAAGCTAAATCGTGTTGCGTGGTCTGGTTATCGAGATATGGTCATCCAAAATGATTTCACTAATTCCACTGATTTTTGAGCTTTAACTTCCTAACAATGTGTTTGGGTGGCGATATTTGCAAAACTAAGCCTCGTAGAAAGTTGCGGTTTTCAAAATTTAGAGTCAATTTTGTAAGAGCTATTCACGGGTGAAAACCAGAAGGTTCTGCGAGGCCTGGTTATCGAAATATGGCCACCCAAAGTGATTTTACTGAAAATTGACCCAAATCTAAAAAAGTCATCGGATGCGGATGGGGATATTTCCGCAACCAAGGCTCGTAACGGGTTGCAGTTTTCAATTCTCAATAGAGAATTTACAGACCTTTCCATGGATGTGCCAAACTCAAAATTTATTTTTTTAATAATTTTGGGAAAAATCATGGACTAACCACTTGTCTTTAAAAATCATTATTTTTTCGAAGTTCACCAATGTCACCGAGATATACATCAAACGAAAGGTCTATTCAATACCTCCACACACATGCAAGCTAAATCGTGTTGCGTGGTCTGGTTATCGAAATATGGCCACCCAAAGTGATTTTACTGAAAATTGACCCAAATCTAAAAAAGTCATCGGATGCGGATGAGGATATTTCCGCAACCAAGGCTCGTAACGGGTTGCAGTTTTCAATTCTCAATAGAGAATTGACAGACCTTTCCATGGATGTGCCAAACTCAAAATTTATTTTTTTAATAATTTTGGGAAAAATCATGGACTCACTTGTCTTTAAAAATCATTATTTTTTCGAAGTTCACCAATGCCACCGAGATATACATCAAACGAAAGGTCTATTCAATACCTCCACACACATGCAAGCTAAATCGTGTTGCGTGGTCTGGTTATCGAGATATGGTCATCCAAAATGATTTCACTAATTCCACTGATTTTTGAGCTTTAACTTCCTAACAATGTGTTTGGGTGGCGATATTTGCAAAACTAAGCCTCGTAGAAAGTTGCGGTTTTCAAAATTTAGAGTCAATTTTGTAAGAGCTATTCACGGGTGAAAACCAGAAGGTTCTGCGAGGCCTGGTTATCGAAATATGGCCACCCAAAGTGATTTTACTGAAAATTGACCCAAATCTAAAAAAGTCATCGGATGCGGATGGGTATATTTCCGCAACCAAGGCTCGTAACGGGTTGCAGTTTTCAATTCTCAATAGAGAATTGACAGACCTTTCCATGGATGTGCCAAACTCAAAATTTATTTTTTTAATAATTTTGGGAAAAATCATGGACTAACCACTTGTCTTTAAAAATCATTATTTTTTCGAAGTTCACCAATGCCACCGAGATATACATCAAACGAAAGGTCTATTCAATACCTCCACACACATGCAAGCTAAATCGTGTTGCGTGGTCTGGTTATCGAAATATGGCCACCAAAGTGATTTTACTGAAAATTGACCCAAATCTAAAAAAGTCATCGGATGCGGATGGGGATATTTCCGCAACCAAGGCTCGTAACGGGTTGCAGTTTTCAATTCTCAATAGAGAATTGACAGACCTTTCCATGGATGTGCCAAACTCAAAATTTATTTTTTTAATAATTTTGGGAAAAATCATGGACTAACCACTTGTCTTTAAAAATCATTATTTTTTCGAAGTTCACCAATGCCACCGAGATATACATCAAACGAAAGGTCTATTCAATACCTCCACACACATGCAAGCTAAATCGTGTTGCGTGGTCTGGTTATCGAGATATGGTCATCCAAAATGATTTCACTAATTCCACTGATTTTTGAGCTTTAACTTCCTAACAATGTGTTTGGGTGGCGATATTTGCAAAACTAAGCCTCGTAGAAAGTTGCGGTTTTCAAAATTTAGAGTCAATTTTGTAAGAGCTATTCACGGGTGAAAACCAGAAGGTTCTGCGAGGCCTGGTTATCGAAATATGGCCACCCAAAGTGATTTTAGTGAAAATTGACCCAAATCTAAAAAAGTCATCGGATGCGGATGGGAATATTTCCGCAACCAAGGCTCGTAACGGGTTGCAGTTTTCAATTCTCAATAGAGAATTGACAGACCTTTCCATGGATGTGCCAAACTCAAAATTTATTTTTTTAATAATTTTGGGAAAAATCATGGACTAACCACTTGTCTTTAAAAATCATTATTTTTTCGAAGTTCACCAATGTCACCGAGATATACATCAAACGAAAGGTCTATTCAATACCTCCACACACATGCAAGCTAAATCGTGTTGCGTGGTGTGGTTATCGAGATATGGTCATCCAAAATGATTTCACTAATTCCACTGATTTTTGAGCTTTAACTTCCTAACAATGTGTTTGGGTGGCGATATTTGCAAAACTAAGCCTCGTAGAAAGTTGCGGTTTTCAAAATTTAGAGTCAATTTTGTAAGAGCTATTCACGGGTGAAAACCAGAAGGTTCTGCGAGGCCTGGTTATCGAAATATGGCCACCCAAAGTGATTTTACTGAAAATTGACCCAAATCTAAAAAAGTCATCGGATGCGGATGGGGATATTTCCGCAACCAAGGCTCGTAACGGGTTGCAGTTTTCAATTCTCAATAGAGAATTGACAGACCTTTCCATGGATGTGCCAAACTCAAAATTTATTTTTTTAATAATTTTGGGAAAAATCATGGACTAACCACTTGTCTTTAAAAATCATTATTTTTTCGAAGTTCACCAATGCCACCGAGATATACATCAAACGAAAGGTCTATTCAATACCTCCACACACATGCAAGCTAAAT
The DNA here is from genome assembly GCA_911387755.1 of Chrysotoxum bicinctum. Lineage (NCBI taxonomy): Eukaryota > Metazoa > Arthropoda > Insecta > Diptera > Syrphidae > Chrysotoxum > Chrysotoxum bicinctum. The sequence goes on from OU426989.1 coordinate 154,994,922, forward strand.
CGTGTTGCGTGGTCTGGTTATCGAGATATGGTCATCCAAAATGATTTCACTAATTCCACTGATTTTTGAGCTTTAACTTCCTAACAATGTGTTTGGGTGGCGATATTGGCAAAACTAAGCCTCGTAGAAAGTTGCGGTTTTCAAAATTTAGAGTCAATTTTGTAAGAGCTATTCACGGGTGAAAACCAGAAGGTTCTGCGAGGCCTGGTTATCGAAATATGGCCACCCAAAGTGATTTTACTGAAAATTGACCCAAATCTAAAAAAGTCATCGGATGCGGATGGGGATATTTCCGCAACCAAGGCTCGTAACGGGTTGCAGTTTTCAATTCTCAATAGAGAATTGACAGACCTTTCCATGGATGTGCCAAACTCAAAATTTATTTTTTTAATAATTTTGGGAAAAATCATGGACTAACCACTTGTCTTTAAAAATCATTATTTTTTCGAAGTTCACCAATGCCACCGAGATATACATCAAACGAAAGGTCTATTCAATACCTCCACACACATGCAAGCTAAATCGTGTTGCGTGGTCTGGTTATCGAAATATGGCCACCCAAAGTGATTTTACTGAAAATTGACCCAAATCTAAAAAAGTCATCGGATGCGGATGGGGATATTTCCGCAACCAAGGCTCGTAACGGGTTGCAGTTTTCAATTCTCAATAGAGAATTGACAGACCTTTCCATTGATGTGCCAAACTCAAAATTTATTTTTTTAATAATTTTGGGAAAAATCATGGACTACACTTGTCTTTAAAAATCATTATTTTTTCGAAGTTCACCAATGCCACCGAGATATATGTACATCAAACGAAAGGTCTATTCAATACCTCCACACACATGCAAGCTAAATCGTGTTGCGTGGTCTGGTTATCGAGATATGGTCATCCAAAATGATTTCACTAATTCCACTGATTTTTGAGCTTTAACTTCCTAACAATGTGTTTGGGTGGCGATATTTGCAAAACTAAGCCTCGTAGAAAGTTGCGGTTTTCAAAATTTAGAGTCAATTTTGTAAGAGCTATTCACGGGTGAAAACCAGGTTCTGCGAGGCCTGGTTATCGAAATATGGCCACCCAAAGTGATTTTACTGAAAATTGACCCAAATCTAAAAAAGTCATCGGATGCGGATGGGGATATTTCCGCAACCAAGGCTCGTAACGGGTTGCAGTTTTCAATTCTCAATAGAGAATTGACAGACCTTTCCATGGATGTGCCAAACTAAAAATTTATTTTTTTAATAATTTTGGGAAAAATCATGGACTAACCACTTGTCTTTAAAAATCATTATTTTTTCGAAGTTCACCAATGCCACCGAGATATACATCAAACGAAAGGTCTATTCAATACCTCCACACACATGCAAGCTAAACCGTGTTGCGTGGTCTGGTTATCGAGATATGGTCATCCAAAATGATTTCACTAATTCCACTGATTTTTGAGCTTTAACTTCCTAACAATGTGTTTGGGTGGCGATATTTGCAAAACTAAGCCTCGTAGAAAGTTGCGGTTTTCAAAATTTAGAGTCAATTTTGTAAGAGCTATTCACGGGTGAAAACCAGGTTCTGCGAGGCCTGGTTATCGAAATATGGCCACCCAAAGTGATTTTACTGAAAATTGACCCAAATCTAAAAAAGTCATCGGATGCGGATGGGGATATTTCCGCAACCAAGGCTCGTAACGGGTTGCAGTTTTCAATTCTCAATAGAGAATTGACAGACCTTTCCATGGATGTGCCAAACTCAAAATTTATTTTTTTAATAATTTTGGGAAAAATCATGGACTAACCAATTGTCTTTAAAAATCATTATTTTTTCGAAGTTCACCAATGCCACCGAGATATACATCAAACGAAAGGTCTATTCAATACCTCCACACACATGCAAGCTAAATCGTGTTGCGTGGTCTGGTTATCGAGATATGGTCATCCAAAATGATTTCACTAATTCCACTGATTTTTGAGCTTTAACTTCCTAACAATGTGTTTGGGTGGCGATATTTGCAAAACTAAGCCTCGTAGAAAGTTGCGGTTTTCAAAATTTAGAGTCAATTTTGTAAGAGCTATTCACGGGTGAAAACCAGAAGGTTCTGCGAGGCCTGGTTATCGAAATATGGCCACCCAAAGTGATTTTACTGAAAATTGACCCAAATCTAAAAAAGTCATCGGATGCGGATGGGGATATTTCCGCAACCAAGGCTCGTAACGGGTTGCAGTTTTCAATTCTCAATAGAGAATTGACAGACCTTTCCATGGATGTGCCAAACTCAAAATTTATTTTTTTAATAATTTTGGGAAAAATCATGGACTAAGCACTTGTCTTTAAAAATCATTATTTTTCCGAAGTTCACCAATGCCAACGAGATATACATCAAACGAAAGGTCTATTCAATACCTCCACACACATGCAAGCTAAATCGTGTTGCGTGGTCTGGTTATCGAAATATGGCCACCCAAAGTGATTTTATTCAAAATTGACCCAAATCTAAAAAAGTCATCGGATGCGGATGGGGATATTTCCGCAACCAAGGCTCGTAACGGGTTGCAGTTTTCAATTCTCAATAGAGAATTGACAGACCTTTCCATGGATGTGCCAAACTCAAAATTTATTTTTTTAATAATTTTGGGAAAAATCATGGACTAACCAATTGTCTTTAAAAATCATTATTTTCTCGAAGTTCACCAATGCCACCGAGATATACATCAAACGAAAGGTCTATTCAATACCTCCACACACATGCAAGCTAAATCGTGTTGCGTGGTCTGGTTATCGAGATATGGTCATCCAAAATGATTTCACTAATTCCACTGATTTTTGAGCTTTAACTTCCTAACAATGTGTTTGGGTGGCGATATTTGCAAAACTAAGCCTCGTAGAAAGTTGCGGTTTTCAAAATTTAGAGTCAATTTTGTAAGAGCTATTCACGGGTGAAAACCAGAAGGTTCTGCGAGGCCTGGTTATCGAAATATGGCCACCCAAAGTGATTTTACTGAAAATTGACCCAAATCTAAAAAAGTCATCGGATGCGGATGGGGATATTTCCGCAACCAAGGCTCGTAACGGGTTGCAGTTTTCAATTCTCAATAGAGAATTGACAGACCTTTCCATGGATGTGCCAAACTCAAAATTTATTTTTTTAATAATTTTGGGAAAAATCATGGACTAAGCACTTGTCTTTAAAAATCATTATTTTTCCGAAGTTCACCAATGCCAACGAGATATACATCAAACGAAAGGTCTATTCAATACCTCCACACACATGCAAGCTAAATCGTGTTGCGTGGTCTGGTTATCGAAATATGGCCACCCAAAGTGATTTTATTCAAAATTGACCCAAATCTAAAAAAGTCATCGGATGCGGATGGGGATATTTCCGCAACCAAGGCTCGTAACGGGTTGCCGTTTTCAATTCTCAATAGAGAATTGACAGACCTTTCCATGGATGTGCCAAACTCAAAATTTATTTTTTTAATAATTTTGGGAAAAATCATGGACTAACCACTTGTCTTTAAAAATCATTATTTTTTCGAAGTTCACCAATGCCACCGAGATATACATCAAACGAAAGGTCTATTCAATACCTCCACACACATGCAAGCTAAATCGTGTTGCGTGGTCTGGTTATCGAAATATGGTCATCCAAAGTGATTTCACTCATTCCACAGATTTTTGAGCTTTAACTTCCTAACAATGTGTTTGGGTGGCGATATTTGCAAAACTAAGCCTCGTAGAAAGTTGCGGTTTTCAAAATTTAGAGTCAATTTTGTAAGAGCTATTCACGGGTGAAAACCAGAAGGTTCTGCGAGGCCTGGTTATCGAAATATGGCCACCCAAAGTGATTTTACTGAAAATTGACCCAAATCTAAAAAAGTCATCGGATGCGGATGGGGATATTTCCGGAACCAAGGCTCGTAACGGGTTGCAGTTTTCAATTCTCAATAGAGAATTGACAGACCTTTCCATGGATGTGCCAAACTCAAAATTTATTTTTTTAATAATTTTGGGAAAAATCATGGACTAACCACTTGTCTTTAAAAATCATTATTTTTTCGAAGTTCACCAATGCCACCGAGATATACATCAAACGAAAGGTCTATTCAATACCTCCACACACATGCAAGCTAAATCGTGTTGCGTGGTCTGGTTATCGAAATATGGCCACCCAAAGTGATTTTACTGAAAATTGACCTAAATCTAAAAAAGTCATCGGATGCGGATGGGGATATTTCCGCAACCAAGGCTCCTCGTAACGGGTTGCAGTTTTCAATTCTCAATAGAGAATTGACAGACCTTTCCATGGATGTGCCAAACTCAAAATTTATTTTTTTAATAATTTTGGGAAAAATCATGGACTAACCACTTGTCTTTAAAAATCATTATTTTTTCGAAGTTCACCAATGCCACCGAGATATACATCAAACGAAAGGTCTATTCAATACCTCCACACACATGCAAGCTAAATCGTGTTGCGTGAACTGGTTATCGAAATATGGCCACCCAAAGTGATTTTATTCAAAATTGACCCAAATCTAAGAAAGTCATCGGATGCGGATAGGGATATTTCCGCAACCAAGGCTCGTAACGGGTTGCAGTTTTCAATTCTCAATAGAGAATTAACAGACCTTTCAATGGATGTGCCAAACTCAAAGTTTATTTTTTTAATAATTTTGGGAAAAATCATGGACTAACCACTTGTCTTTAAAAATCATTATTTTTTCGAAGTTCACCAATGCCACCGAGATATACATACATCAAACGAAAGGTCTATTCAATACCTCCACACACATGCAAGCTAAATCGTGTTGCGTGGTCTGGTTATCGAAATATGGCCACCCAAAGTGATTTTATTCAAAATTGACCCAAATCTAAAAAAGTCATCGGATGCGGATGGGGATATTTCCGCAACCAAGGCTCGTAACGGGTTGCAGTTTTCAATTCTCAATAGAGAATTGACAGACCTTTCCATGGATGTGCCAAACTCAAAATTTATTTTTTTAATAATTTTGGGAAAAATCATGGACTAACCAATTGTCTTTAAAAATCATTATTTTTTCGAAGTTCACCAATGCCACCGAGATATACATCAAACGAAAGGTCTATTCAATACCTCCACACACATGCAAGCTAAATCGTGTTGCGTGGTCTGGTTATCGAGATATGGTCATCCAAAATGATTTCACTAATTCCACTGATTTTTGAGCTTTAACTTCCTAACAATGTGTTTGGGTGGCGATATTTGCAAAACTAAGCCTCGTAGAATTTTGCGGTTTTCAAAATTTAGAGTCAATTTTGTAAGAGCTATTCACGGGTGAAAACCAGAAGGTTCTGCGAGGCCTGGTTATCGAAATATGGCCACCCAAAGTGATTTTACTGAAAATTGACCCAAATCTAAAAAAGTCATCGGATGCGGATGGGGATATTTCCGCAACCAAAGCTCCTCGTAACGGGTTGCAGTTTTCAATTCTCAATAGAGAATTGACAGACCTTTCCATGGATGTGCCAAACTCAAAATTTATTTTTTTAATAATTTTGGGAAAAATCATGGACTAACCACTTGTCTTTAAAAATCATTATTTTTTCGAAGTTCACCAATGCCACCGAGATATACATCAAACGAAAGGTCTATTCAATACCTCCACACACATGCAAGCTAAATCGTGTTGCGTGAACTGGTTATCGAAATATGGCCACCCAAAGTGATTTTATTCAAAATTGACCCAAATCTAAGAAAGTCATCGGATGCGGATAGGGATATTTCCGCAACCAAGGCTCGTAACGGGTTGCAGTTTTCAATTCTCAATAGAGAATTAACAGACCTTTCAATGGATGTGCCAAACTCAAAGTTTATTTTTTTAATAATTTTGGGAAAAATCATGGACTAACCACTTGTCTTTAAAAATCATTATTTTTTCGAAGTTCACCAATGCCACCGAGATATACATACATCAAACGAAAGGTCTATTCAATACCTCCACACACATGCAAGCTAAATCGTGTTGCGTGGTCTGGTTATCGAGATATGGTCATCCAAAATGATTTCACTAATTCCACTGATTTTTGAGCTTTAACTTCCTAACAATGTGTTTGGGTGGCGATATTTGCAAAACTAAGCCTCGTAGAAAGTTGCGGTTTTCAAAATTTAGAGTCAATTTTGTAAGAGCTATTCACGGGTGAAAACCAGAAGGTTCTGCGAGGCCTGGTTATCGAAATATGGCCACCCAAAGTGATTTTACTGAAAATTGACCCAAATCTAAAAAAGTCATCGGATGCGGATGGGGATATTTCCGCAACCAAAGCTCCTCGTAACGGGTTGCAGTTTTCAATTCTCAATAGAGAATTGACAGACCTTTCCATGGATGTGCCAAACTCAAAATTTATTTTTTTAATAATTTTGGGAAAAATAATGGACTAACCACTTGTCTTTAAAAATCATTATTTTTTCGAAGTTCACCAATGCCACCGAGATATACATCAAACGAAAGGTCTATTCAATACCTCCACACACATGCAAGCTAAATCGTGTTGCGTGGTCTGGTTATCGAAATATGGATACCCAAAGTGATTTTACTGAAAATAGAACAAATCTAAAAAAGTCATCGGATGCGGATGAGGATATTTCCGCAACCAAGGCTCGTAACGGGTTGCAGTTTTCAATTCTCAATAGAGAATTGACAGACCTTTCCATGGATGTGCCAAACTCAAAATTTATTTTTTTAATAATTTTGGGAAAAATCATGGACTAACCACTTGTCTTTAAAAATCATTATTTTTTCGAAGTTCACCAATGCCACCGAGATATACATCAAACGAAAGGTCTATTCAATACCTCCACACACATGCAAGCTAAATCGTGTTGCGTGGTCTGGTTATCGAGATATGGTCATCCAAAATGATTTCACTAATTCCACTGATTTTTGAGCTTTAACTTCCTAACAATGTGTTTGGGTGGTGATATTTGCAAAACTAAGCCTCGTAGAAAGTTGCGGTTTTCAAAATTTAGAGTCAATTTTGTAAGAGCTATTCACGGGTGAAAACCAGAAGGTTCTGCGAGGCCTGGTTATCGAAATATGGCCACCCAAAGTGATTTTACTGAAAATTGACCCAAATCTAAAAAAGTCATCGGATGCGGATGGGGATATTTCCGCAACCAAGGCTCGTAACGGGTTGCAGTTTTCAATTCTCAATAGAGAATTGACAGACCTTTCCATGGATGTGCCAAACTCAAAATTTATTTTTTTAATAATTTTGGGAAAAATCATGGACTAACCACTTGTCTTTAAAAATCATGATATTTTCGAAGTTCACCAATGCCAGCGAGATATACATCAAACGATCTCCAAACACAGAATATAATCCGCGCCTCAAAGCCAAGACCATAAAACATGGAGGATACAGGTTTGGGTATGTTTTTTCTTCTATGATCTTGACCCTATATACCGGATTGAAGGCAGTATTGATCAGCATCTTTATGTGAGAATCATGGAGGAAGTTATGTTCCCATATGCGTAAGATGAAATGTCACTGAAATGGGTGTTTCAACAAGACAACGACCCAAAGCATACAAGTAAACTTGCGAAGCAGTGGTTCCAAGAAAAGAGAGTTAATGTCATGGAGAGGCCTGCGCAGTCCCCACACCTCAACCCTATAGAAAATCTTTGGCGTGATGTCAAGAAGTATGTTGCTAGTTGTAAGCCAACTAATATCACAGCCCGTTGGGAAGTTATACAGCAGGCTTGGAGATCCATACCTGTAGAAAGATGTAAAAAATCAAAGGGCACGGTAGTGCCCAGCCAAGTAATAGGTAAAACAGGAACAAACTCAGGCGATTTTTGACCCCTTCCTATCTTGAGTACCAATGAAGTCAGAAACTTAAAACTCCGAATATATGCTAAGCTAGTCAGGCACAGACGCCTCGCCAAATTTTAGTTTAGTGGTCATGTTTTCAAAACCTTTTGAATTGGGCATACAAAAAAACTTGCCAAGTAAGCCCATCAAATTTTAGTCAGTAATCATTAAATAATAAAATTTCTCTATTACATTGTAGCTGTTTCAATATTATTCTACTTTAAATATTCGCTAATAAACCCTCATGAAGTAAGAACTTGGCGTACTTTTAGATCTCAGTACTTTTCACGGCTGACTTGTTACACAAAGGTTTTTTTATAGACTAACTTGGCTCTTTTTTAACATTAATGTTTTTTGGTCTGATTTAATTTAATTTAAATTTTTGTTGGCTCTTATACATATTATGATACATTTATTATATCTTAAATCTAAGGAAACTGGAATTGGGGTGAATTTAAAGGAACTGAGGTTAAAGTCGAAAAAGATTTTGGCAACATGTTTCTGGGTATTGTGGGTAATAGGTTCATTATAAATACGGTGGGTGGGCAGATAGAAGAGACGATGATTTGTAAGATTGAAAGCGATTGAGATATGGAAGTGTATACAGTTGTACAATAAACAAATGCGGAAAGTGGTCGATGAATGCGGAGAATGTCACGTATTGATAAATACGGTGGGGATACCATCGGGGTTAGGAATAAACTCATCATTAAGCTGATTAAGCTATGAGGAAGAAATGGGTTGAGGGAGAAATTCGGTAAATAATTAAAATAATTAGTATCAGGTTGAGTGGTCTGTAAAACATTGTCAAAAAAAAGTTTGGGATTGTTTGTGGTTCGTTCGCAGTTTCGTTGTAGAAAGAGAGAGATGAAGGGTTACCATCGTGGAGTTGTTTAAAGAAGACAAACTGGAAAAAGGATTGGAGATATTTCAGGAGATTGCTTTGGGTTTGGTTTCAAAAGCGTGGATAGAGAGATAGTGAAGATAAGTACCAAGATAGTAAGAATATTTGGTTAAAGACCGAAAAGGAAGGGAAATTGCCCAAACCTTTTACATCCTTTTTGGCAATGACCGATGCCTGTGCTTGACAGAAGTTGGAGAAGAAAACGAAGTTTTCGTCGAGAAAAGGGTACACAAGGAAGAATTAAATAGTTCTCATTAAAATATGTATTTTTAGTCATTAACAGTTAGATTTTCGAAATTAAAGGAAACTCCGTTGATATAGTTCATTAGTTTGAAAAAAAAAATTGCTTTAGGAAAGTCATAAAAAGACACATCTGTAGATAGAGGAGTCTATATAGGAGAATTACAATAAAATGATAAATATAGAAAGAGATGCTAGTTGTTGATAAAGTATAGAGAAAGAGGACTGAGTGGGACTGAAGAGTTAATAGGATCTGTTGTGAAAATAATGTGTAGTTACTTGTCCATACAATTTGGAATTCTTGACTCCGATGTTCTGCTATGTAACGAGTGGAGCCTCATCTGATTCTTATGCACTCTCTTAGCTTATCTGGTACGCTTTCGATGGTAGGTAGGTAGAAATTAACGCTGAAGTGCTACATTTTGATACCATAACTGGTATGAACCTGAGGAATTGATATGGGAAATTATGAACATTCTCACGAAGTCATCCAGTTTGGAGTAAGTTCAAATAGGCTTTGACATGACTTTTGTCTTTGAGGCTTTTTTGCCTGAGCTTTTGTCTGAGCTTATTGCTAGCTATGGGAAACCGTAATATTGCTGTCTTTGTGTAATTTTGAACGTATGAGGACGAGCACTGTCTTGCATATTATGAACAAAATTCAGCACCTAATCACGGTAAAAATAAGAGATTAGATGTCGAATAACTGTTTCAACATAGCTGGCGGCGTTAAAGGTAGTATCAACTAAAATTATCATCTCTGTTCTTCTTAACAAGTCTGTTTTTTAAGTGACAAAGAAACATTTTAAATCTTTTGAACAGAATTGCTTTTTTAATTCTTCAGAGAACACGCTAATTAAAAAAAAAAGAATAAAATTTCATGACATTGGAGACGTTTTTTCAAAACAGTTTTTACCGATTTTTTTTTTGAAGTAGTTAAATAAATTATAGGCCATTACGACTCGTAGAGTGCGTAAGCCTAGTGACTTAGAACACTCAACCTCAAACATTTCTGTGTGCGTCTTAGCAGGAATGGAGCGGACCTAAAATTTTCTACAAATTCCGAGCAGCACTTTTCAAGACGAAGGATACTCTTGGAAGATTTGTCTTTTCTTCACAAGAATCAGAACAACCCCGAAAACATATCTGAGAATCGAAACATATACACTCTGCATAACAGACCAACTCACTTACCGTTATGTCAAACGACAACGGATACTAAGTACTTGTAAAACAAAACAAACAATATTATTAAAAAAGCTTATGTCCTTACCTAGTGATACATTTGCTGAACAATATTAGAAAGTTACCACCCCTTATAAAGAATATAAAAGTCCAAAACCTGATTCAAAAAGGTGTGGAAAAAACTAATTTAATACGCTAATGAAGTAGAATAATTTCAAATTGACATAAATGCTAATGCTAAGGCATAAGAGTGGAAGCAATAAGGTTTAAGGTTGCGCACATGATAACATTTGGAATCTGTGATTTTGGCACCTATTATATGTAGAATGCATTGACTCGATTTTACTTTGCTAAAACCGTAACTCTTCTTAATAGGTCACTTCGTATAAAGCAATTCAAGAATAATAAAACTGTAAGTAGGGCTTAAAAACAGTGTTTAACTCGCACTTTCTTGGCAACTCATTTGTGGGATATTCAGAAAAATGTATACCATTCAAAAATCCCTAGATCGTTATAAAAAGGAAAAATATTTTCAGTAGGTAATTGGTTAGCCATAGATCTTTAATGATTTTTTAATATTTTTTTCAAGGTCATAGCGATTTTTGGGATATTCGCATATGTGTATACTACGGGAGGGGCTCTTACATTTTTATAAAAGCTAGTTTAAGTAATTGGTCAACCATAGATTTTCTTAATGATTTTTCAAAAATATACCTTTTAATAATGATTTTTGGCACTTCATATATGGGATATTCGCAAAAGAAACATTCCATCTAATTGGTCAGTAAAAAGTCAAAAGTTAACTTGTTTTAGAAATTTGTGAGCTATTGAAAATTAATAATCAACGCCCGAAGTTTTCAAGTTCACGCAACATCACAGACAATTGTGCGCACTTCATTTGTGGGATATTCGCAAATTCGCAAATTTATACCATTCGAAAGATCAGTAGATCGTGATAAAAAGTGAGCTAGTTTTAGTAATTGGTGAGCCATTGAAAATTAATAACCAACGCGCGAAGTTTTCAACGTCACGCTACATTACGGACAGTTTTGCGCACTTCATTTGTGGGATATTCGCAAAAAATGTATACCATTCAAAACATCAGTAGATACAAAGGAGCTAGTTTTAGTAATTGGTGAGCCATATTTTAATTAAAATTTAATTTTTACTTCAACGTGAGAGTATTTTTTCCTATGATTGACTAATTATTTAAGAGAGCTTGCCTTTTACGATGATCTAGTTACCTTTATTGTTTTTAGGAAAAATGAACAAATGACTTACGAAAAAGAGGACGTGGCCTTGAAAAACTTAAAACCTTAATTATAAAATTTCAATGGCTAACCAGTTTCCAAAACTAGTTGTTCAGTTTCTGTCCTATTAGATGGCATGTTTTTTTCTTGCGAATATCCCATGTATGGGATGCTAAGATCCCAGTCTTTCATTTGCTTTTCTATTTATTGCTTCCCGTTGCATATGCTTTAGCTTTAAAATAATTTCAATTTGGTTTATTTTGAAATTCAGAAAAATACAACCACCACTCTTGACATTTTCCTTAATTGTTGGTGCGAAATTATTTAACAAGTCTTGGAACTAAGGACAAATTTCAAAAAGGCAAAGAATTCACCCACACAAAAATGACATGAGAAAGAGGTATTCCTTAATATACGTGTATTGAATCCTAAAACCGAAAAACATAATTCAAAGGTTTTAGGTTTTAAATTCTTTTTCGTTGATGAAACTAAAGTTCACTCGAGCATAATGCGGTATTCGTTTAATAGATTTCTCTAAGTTAAGTTAAATTGTCCATTTCCAAGAGATTTATTCGGTTAAGGGCTTCAATGTCATTCCTTCTTTTATTGGCAAAGAACTATTGAGATCTACTTTAAGGTTTATATTGACAGCATTATAGGGTCGGTGACATCTTCTGTATAAATTCATAATATAATCTTTGAGTACATAGGATTGGTACCGTTTGCGAACGTGTCTGTTGAGCAAAATGGCAAAATAGAGTAGTTTTTGCATTCGATTTGCCAAGTAGTAGGGTCTTACGTTGCCAAGTCTGCTTTTAGCTGGAGGATATTTTTTTTATTATTTGTTTTATTTAAAATATCAAGGTGTTAGATTATTTTAAGTGTAGACAACAAAACATACGCGAATGCGAATATGTATTTTCTTAGAGAGGTTGGTATAAGTACCTTTAGGATTTCGATAAGGAGCAAGAGGATTTGTTTCTTCTGTCTGCCTTCAATTTTGCATTACGAAACAATTGATAGAACTCATAACGGGCAGATGACATTGACATAGCACGTATGTCGAATCTGTTTTTTGAACACGAAAAGGCAGAACTGATAGTATTAGAAGTGGGTAAGTGATTTCGAGTGTGGTGTTGAATAGTAAGTGCAAATGATACAAGCAAAATTGTTCAAAATTTAAATTCAGGCAATTGTAAAACAAATAAATCTCTTTAATGCAATTCGCGAGCTCTTTGGAATTCAAAATGATTTTTTAGACTATCTACAAGGCCTGCTAAAAGTTGCAGATAGAGAAATAAACATTTCAACTAGTTGCCTCAACAACCTAGTAAAACAGACCAAATTTTAAGAAATATGCTATTTATGTGTAGAGCTTTGTTTTAACTTCTTAAGCATACCGTAAGTTCAAAGGTAGAATCCACTTACTAAAAAAATAGACAAATGATTTAAATTTCAATTCTACATGATTCATTTCCATGTTTAAAAAAAAACATTCAGTTAAGATGATTTTAAGAGAAATAAACTTAACGACTTTTAACCCTACCCTTAAGGGACGATTCGAAAAATATTGATCTGATCTGAACGAGAAACAAAGTTTAATATTTTTTAATGGAAAATATTTTATTTTTAATACAAAAATACTACCGCTAACTTCGAAAAGACTTAATCTGTAAAATTTGCAATTATAAGTTTATGACATTTGGAGTTGACACATTGAATTTGATTTATTAGTGTATATTTCAAATTAGGCAGAAAAAAAACCATAATTTAACACATACGGCCTTTCATAAAAAAAACTCAACAGAGAAACTACACCTTAAGGTTCCGAAATATCCAACTTACCATAGCTCTGGCGAATAAATGAGCCTGAATTTTACCAATACCGCTGATTAAAAAACACTACAAGAAGAAGTCTAACGGGGTCAAATTGTACGAACTGAGTGGTCAATTCATATCGCCTCCTAGGGAGATAACAATGTTCGGAAATCGCCTATGCAAAAATTCCGTTGCGAAACGGGCTTTGCGGCACAAGCGCCCGTCCTGTTAAAACCACAATTCGTCAGTGTCCATATCATCTAATAATCGGACAAGAAGAAATTGGTAATCATTGACGGATAGGGCTCGCTATTGACGGTGATGGCCTGGCCAACGTAGTTCTCAAATATAAGTGTGGACAGAAACCCATCCAGAAATGGGTTTCGTCGCTGAATATGATTTTTCGATTGAAATATTTGTCAACTGTGAACTGCTCGAGAGCCCAGTTAGCCAACTTTTTTTTTTGGTTTTCTCGAAAACTGTACAGCCGATTTAAACAATTTTTTCTATGCTAAAGCTCCTCGAAACATATTCAAAATTGTTTGGATTTAAAAAAAAAATCAAATTTTTTTTTCGGAAACTCAATATTTCGAAAACCCCATGGTCAATTTTTTTCAAACTTGACAAATGAAAGTTTCCTAACATAATCTACAAGATTTGAGAAAAAAAACATTGTTTTATCTAAAACTAATGGTACCTTCCATACAAATGTTAAAAATTGGTTTTCGAGAATCGTATTTTTCTCGAAAACGGTTCCGAGAATTTTGCTAAATTTTTTTTTTCTTTTGATTAATTTTTACAATCTATAATTTAATAAAAAAAATTGAAATCTAGATGACTGTACCTACCATAGAACGATTTTTTCGAATTTTGAATTTCTCATTATCGGCATAACGGACTTTAATGAATTTTTTTTGTAAAGAAGCTCCTAAAAAGCTTAAAAAACATTGCATTTCAAAACTTTAAAAAAGATATTTTTTCAATTTTTAGAAAAAAAAGTCGTTTTTTGTTTTGGAAAATTCGATATCTCAAGAACGGCTTAAGAATTTTCTTGGAAATTTAGCTCTTATTCGTACAATAATAAAAACTTAAAGTTGGCGTACCAAAATTTTTTCTGAAAAATGTTTTAAAAATTTTGTACATAAAAGCTTATTTTTTTAAGGAACCACTACAACGACTTATAATTTTTGTGCTTGTATAAATTCATATTTGCATAGCATTCTGTTTTTATCTCTTACTATCTAATAAAAGAATTAAAAAAAACCATTTTATCCTTATGAACAGTTTTCTTTAATAACTTTCGTTTTTAAAATTCATAGGAGCAAGTCGTGCATTTTATTTTCTATTCGTTTAACCATTTTCAGCTTTATATGAACCTTGAAAGACTGCGTATTTCATTATTTGCCAGGCCAATCGGATCGTTGTAGAAAAAGTCTTCCAAATTGAGTTTAGGTCTTTGAGATAGAGCAGGTCATATACATTGAAGGTAAAAAACACCTTCTCCTCTTGATCCATACAGCTTCTTTGCAGAACTCGTTTGAGTTGACGCCAAGTGGCGCAGAGCAGGTAAAGTACCTATTTATTAATGCCCGGCTATGACATACAATATGGAACTATAGTGCAATCTGCTTAAAGAAAGTAGATGGTTAGAGCGCTTGAATGTTTTGTCAGATGTGTTTTTTCGCCAAGCAAGTGGTGGTATTTTTCCAGAATGAGCCATCCTCTCAAGTAGATCTGAATAGAATGCTAACCTGGAAGTCAGTGTTGGGATAGTCAGTGTTACTTGAAATTTTTATCGTTGATCAACTGTAAAGAGGCCTTAACACGAATGACTGTGCTCGAGGAATTAGGCGCAGTCCTGTGTTTCTACACGTTCAGTCTGATTTTTGGACCTTATTAAGTTTATCGCAGATTTGGAAAGACCCAATCCGGTAGTGATGTTGAGGAGTTACAAACTAAGAACTAACCCCCCCCCCCCTAATCCAGGGTGTTACGTGAACCGTGCCTATTGGATGGTTTGCAGAAAAGGGGTATACCGGCTGTATTCTAACGGAACCTCTTCGACACCAGGTCGAATCGAAGAGTAATCAAGACCTTACCATATCATGCGGAGCTCTGATATGGCGGACCCACCCTTCTCTAACTACTCGTGGGAATCAAATTTTTAAAAAATGCCAAAAAAAAACAAAAAAACAACACAAACCACAACAAATTTAACATTCCGCGGGATGTCACCGCGAATGAGTATGCGGATCGTATGTTGACTAACCTCCGTGGAGACGATTCGAGACCGAACAGCAGTCACTTTTTCAAGAGAAAACCTAATGGGCAAGTGCAAAATCGGGCAGAAAAAGAAAGTGTTCGCACCAGGAAAAACAATGGCCCACTTCCGAAAATGGGCGAGTCGGGTGGCCGGGATGACCCAAATAGGAAAGGGCTTAGCGGTGCGGGCGCGAGATGGTACCTCCGGTTCCTTACCGAGGGCATGTAGCCGCAAGATGCCAGGAAAAAGGTAGACGAGAGAAGGGCGGATGCAAATAGGGAACTTGCAAAACGCCTAGAACAAGGTAAGAGGAGGAGCCACCACATAACCCCTCCCCAACGGCAAGAAGCCAAAAAAGCCAAAACGTCACCAGCAACCACAGCGGGATCAAGCACCGCTAAAGTCAGAGCGCGACCAGGACTTTGAGGATTGCGGTTCTACCAAAGGAGTACCCTCAGGTTTCCCTCAGTGCTGACGAATTGTTAGTATTGGAGGAGGCCATTATTGAGGAAGTCTCCCTTGGATGGACGCACAAACTGAAATTTAATAACGTGCACTTCAGGGCGGGACTGTTGTTAGTCGACTGCGCTGGGCAAGAGATGGCAGATTGGCTCAAGGAGAAAGCCTCTAAGCTGAGTACTTGGAAAGGCAGCGAATTGATGGCATACATGGGCGCTGACATCCCAAAATGCACAATGGGCCACTGTAAGTTGAGAAGACACCTCAACATCCTTGGCCTAGTGAAAAACGCGTCTTGCAGATTCTGCAACATTCACGAAGAGACACCTGACCACATGCTGAGAAAATCAAAGGCATAGGTATCTGGGCAAGCACCACATAAAAGAGAGTGAATTACATATCCTCCCTTAAGATACTCCAAATACTTCGATTCCTCAAAGGAACAAACTTGGAGAAAGAACTGTAGTAATGAGCTAACATCTTTCAGTTCTTAATGGGGACACAATAGATCTTTAGGCCGCCGTGTTTTTATACCCAAATTTATTCATTAATTCATTCAAGTTTATCGCAATTTACCGCTTACACCAAACCTACACAGATTTGTCCAACGTGCTTAGAGAATTTTGTAATACGTAATCCTAATACGTTGAAAGATGTATTAGGATGTTTTCCTGATGCTGGTATAACAACATCGTCCGCCAAGGCAATCACTCTCTACCTCTGCTTTTCCAGGGACATTGGTAATATGTTTACTGCCAAGTTTTAAAGAAATGAGGAGAGGAGCCCACCTTGCGGCTGACCACAAATGGCACATCTGCTTCCACAGTGTGCTTCAGAGTGCGAATAATATTGCAGAGGTGTCGAATTTTTAAAAGCGCCTTTTGTATCTAGAAAAGCATCGAATGTATAAACTTTGCTATAGTGTGTGTCGTCTATTTAGAGCACTTTCCACCGAATTACCTTCGGCATGTTGTGCCTTAGATAAGAGACTGTTGTCAATAGTTGATGGCAAATAGATATCAATCAGACGTTCTAAGGATTTTAGAAGAAATGATGATAGGTTAATAGGTCAAAGAACTTTCGGTGTGTTTACAAGCTACGGTTAAAACCTGGACAAACAAATTTACTAAATTCACCAGGTGTGCCATCGAAAACAAGATGGTTCTAAGGTTCTTAAATATTCTTTTGGAATTCGTTTACTAAAAGTAAGTTTTCAGTTTAAAAAATAGTCAAAGCCATTTAGACGGTTGGCAAATAGACAAACAAGCAGACTTGCAATAGCAGTCTTTTTCGTCTTCCATTTCATTGTTATGTAAAGTTTGATCAATATCTCGAATTAGATTTTTTCACAAATGAACGACTTTCTATAAAACACATAAATGTCGCGAGGAAATATTCGTTTTCCTGAAAGAAAACTTGAGGGTATTTTGGGACAACACAGAAGCACAGCAGGAAATCATATGCAAAGAGACAAGTCTCAAAAGATTCTAGACGTTATAAAATTGTAATCCGTTTCAATGGAAATATTTAAATACTGTTCTCAGAAAGACTTTCACATACATATATCTTTTATATTGATTTTTGTTGTCCATAGCAACATACCTATTTCATTTGCAATCTATCTGTTGGTTTCGTTGGATATATATTTTGTCTTGCAAGTCCAGCACGTATCTTGAATTTATATTCAACACATATACTACCAATTTTTGCATGGAGATGTACATATCTATAGATACTTCGTGAGAACCATTTCAAACATTTTATATTTTCGTTCTGAAAAAAAAAGGGAGTAAAACGAAAAAGCAAAATATAAGAGCGTTCAATTCTACGAAAATTTTTTTTTTTTTTTGCAATAATTTGAATTTTGTCTTATAATGTCAACAAGGAATGTTAAGAGAAATATTTTGAAATCATTTAAGACGGCTCCTTGAAGTTGGAATTTTAAATAATTTTATTTAAGTGTAAGCTGATTTCGATCAATAATTTATTCAAGGATATAAAGAAAATGTTGGAGTATTGAAATAATTATTCAACAATTGTCAAACTTATTTATTTTTCTAAGTTGAGTGTTCTTAGAAATCGTTTACTTGAATGGGTCAACTTCCCTAGCTTTTCACCGAAGAGTTGCTATGACTAAATTGTTAAATTAAAATGGATGCAAAATTAGAAAAGTGAAATTACTTCTTTTACACTTTATTAAATGCCACAAAACCATTTTCTTAAATCAAGTTCTTCTATTGAAAACATATTTTTATATTGTTTTCTTTCATATTAGAATCTAAGAGGGCGTTCTAAAAGGTACTTAGCCTCACTGTCCGTTGGTGCCAGTATCGCAAGAGAGATTTACTATCGTTGGGGGTGGCAGTGGAGCGATGGATGTGTGCTCGCCTGTGAACCTCATGATCACAGGTTCGAGCCCTGTCGTCGTCTATGTCGTTTTAATTCGATTAAAAACCTTCTAAGAATTGTCATCAATGGGTTGCTGGTTTACTCACTACATGTTGTTCAGGCATAACACTAACAGCATGTAATTGAGTTAAACTAGTATACCCAAGAAGGATGAACACGAATAAAATAATGTGAATTATAAGCGACATAGAAATAAGACACGGCATTCTCCGCTTTAGTTCAGCCGCCATCCCTGGAGATAAAATATCTGAGACAACAACCTTCAGTCTCAGAACATCGTGTCACACATCTTTCCTATCCTTCTTTCTCTTCCTTAACTTCACGCCCGGGCTGTGTTCAAACATTTAAAGGGTAATCAAAGCATAATCCCTTGAGTGCGTGTAGATTATAAAAAAAAAAAAAAAATCGTCAAGTACATTCTCTTAGACAGCTACTGTCAAAATTTCAGCCGAATCAGACTCGTAGTTTTGTTTAGACCACGTTAGGAAGCCAGCTTGTCCGCGAATTTTAGATAAATGAAAAAAAAAAGCAATATCGGTCGGTGATTCGATTCTTGTTTTTGGAAGGGAAATCGCGCAGCGAAATCAAAGAGCGCGTGGATGCTGTTTACGGTGACTTTTCTTTCGATGGCGACCGTCAAAAATTAGTATAAAGAGTTTTGATGTGGTCGCTCATCGGTTTTTGATGAGCCTCGCTCAAAATGAAACATTTTAAATTATTCTGGTTTTTACCGTTTGAATTAAAATTAATAAGGCATCAACCATTAAATAAAACATTAGAACCAGTTAAGTAGAATATTATTGGGGATTTTTTTTTAAATCTAAGGTTCTATAAATTATTTTTTAACACACCTCATACTACATGACAAATTTGGATTTGAAAGAAAAAAATTCAAAATGGGCATCTGGCTTAAGAAAAAAGCAATGCCGTAGCATAAGTATTGTCATTGTTTTTTTAATAGTTTGTATCTACTTATTTTTAGTTAATCTTATAAAGTTACAACTCTCCCGAAGACGGGAAATTGTTCCTTCCTGTAAGATTTTTTCTTTAGAACATATCCGAGAATCATTTCTCAACTTGATTCTCGTCTTACCTTCCTTTCATTCATTTATTCGGTTGCAGCGGCAAAATTCTGGCAGGGTTGAGGGCAACCATGGTACCTTTTGGTACGCCGACTTAAAGTTTTTATTATTGTTCGAATAAAAATTAAATTTAAAAAGAAAATACTGACCAGCTTTTGAGATATCATATTTTCCAAAAAAAAAATAGATTTTTCTTTTTTCTAAATTAAATTTTTTTTTTTTAAGTTTAGAAATATAATGCTATTCAAAATTGTTAGAAGCTTCTTTTTGAAAAATTTCATTAAAATCCGTTATGCCGATAATGAGAACTTCTATGCTAGTTACAGTCGGTATACATATCTTAATTTAAAACTTCTTTTTATTCAATCATAGATCGTAAAAATTCATTGAAAGAAAAAAATTTTATCAAATTTCTACGATTTTCGAAAACCACTTTTTAACATTTGTATGGTGGGTACCGTTAGTTTTAGGTAACACAAACATTTTTTTCTCACATCTTTTAGACTGTATTAAGAAAATTTTATTTATTAAGTTCAAAAAAATCTAGCATGTGGTTTTCGAAAAATTGAATTTTGAAAAAAAAAAAATGAAAATAAAAAACAAAAATCCAAAAACAAAATTTGAATTTACAATATACTCGTAATATGATGATCCAAATCGGTTTTACGGTTAGTGAGAAAATCAAATACAAAAAAGTGGTTCTATGAGGGTTACCATTAATATATACATATTTATATATTTTTCGGATTTTTTTAAAGATCAAAATAAATGATTTTTCTTTAATATGTCGAACAGTTTTTGAGAAAAAAAATTATTTTGTAAAATTTCTTAAAAAAAATCATTTAAAGAAAATCGACCGAAGCATTTAGGCTTTAGTCGAATATATACGAGTATACAGTAAGAATTGCCAGGCCAACTTTTCTCGTCTTCTCCATTATCATAATGTAAAGTCCTTCATACAGTGACAAGCAAACAAATATCAAAAAATTTAAATATTTCAAAAACTTCAGTGCTTAACATTAAAAAAAGTAAAAAAAAATCGAAGTGCCCATGGTAAAACAAGGACGAAAGTAAGTATCCTCTTTGACTTGGTTGCAAGAAGGTTGTTGAGAGAATAAAACACCAAAGACAGCAGAGAAAAACATACAAAAGCCAAAAGCCGCGCTCTCAAAATAATTGGAAAAATAGCGAAAAAGAAACCTACTTTCAGCGAAAAATTTGACAGCCAGGTTATCTTTTGCTAAGAGTCACACAACTGCACTATTTACCAATGAAAAAAAGGCATTTGGTCTGATGAGACAAAGATCAATCGAATATGAACAGATTGCAGATAGTATTACTGGTCACGTTGTTGGAGAACCCCTTCAGCAACATTAAGTTCATAGCACAGTGAAATATGGTGAAGGAGGTTCGATGATGGCTCGTGAATTTCTGTAAGGCGTTAAGTAAAAATTGAAGGATTACTGAACAAAGAAAAATATCTTAACATATTAAGGCGAAATTTTCGGCAGCAACTGGCAACAGGGAGTCAGAAATTATTTTTCAACAATATAGGGACCCAAAACACACCGCTAAAATTGTCAAGGAATCGCACGAAAATCAGGAATTTCAGGCGCCGACATGGCTAGTACTGGGAATCTGTGGTCAATTGTGAAGCGATGGTTAGGTTAGGTTAGGTTGGAGTGGCTGTCTAGTTGTTGTTGACTCACTTAGACCTCAAGGATCCGTTGTGATACCACTAAAGAAGTTACTCATGGGAGAGTAATGAATTTAAACAAACCATTTCGTGCTTTTAATAAAGTTAGAGAGACATTTTGTGTCGATCGTTGCCAGTTCACTGGTATTATCGAAGAAGGGATTACCGAGATAATTATTCCTTCTATTGGAGAGTGCTGGACATGTACATAGAAGGTGTTGGACTGTTTCCTCTTCCTCCTCGTCCATGCAGCTTCTACAGAAGTCATTTGTGTAGACTCCTAGCCTCAAAGCATGTCTACCTATGAGGCAGTGTCCTGTTATAACTCCGATTGTAGAGCTTATATTTTGTCTGCTCAGGGAGATCAAGCCTTTTGACCGTTTTAGGTCTATGCTTGGCCATATTTGTTTAGTTGCCAGGCAGGTGGTACCCTGTGACCATCTAGCATTTGTTGATTCTAGAGCATATTGTTTGAGAAGATGTTTGCATGTAGCAAGTGGTGTTCCTATGTTATGTTTTTGTCTAACAGTAGGCAGAAGTGTTCCTTTTTTGGCGAGCTCATCGGCCTTGCAATTTCCCGGAATGTGTCTGTGGCCCAGCACCTAAATAAGGTGAATATTAAACTGTTCTGTCATCTCATTCAGAGATGATCGACAATCGTGGACTATTTGAGAGTTTGTGGAGACAGACGCGAGAGATTTGAGAGCGGCTTGGCTGTCCGAGATGATTCGTATATCCTTGCAAGATATAACGTTTTCTTTGAGCCAGGATAGTGCCTCTTTGATCGCCATTACTTCTGCCTGGAATACACTACATTGATTGGGAAGTCTATATGAAAGACTGAGATTCAGTTGTTTCGAATAGATGCCACTTCCAACGCCGTAATCGGTCTTTGAACCGTCTGTATAGAAGTGTACCGCATTGTCTTCCAGGGGTCTCTCTTCTTCCCAAGACGATCTTGAAGGGATGGAAACAAGGAAGCTGTTATCGAATACCATTTTTGGGGTGGTATAGTCTAAGCGATCTGGGATAGATCTGAAGTTGTCTATGATGGTTGTATGACCAGTATTGTTACTGATCCATTGAGAGGTGGCTCTAAGTCTCACGCATGAGTTGGCTGCCACCATTTTGGAGAAGATGTCAAGAGGTGTTAGGTTTAAAAGCACTTCCAGGGCTGCGGTTGGTGTTGAGCGAAGTGCTCCTGTGATGCACATACCTGCCGACCGCTGGACTTTGATGAGTTTATTTAGATTTACCATCTTGTCCAGTGCGGTCCACCATACGACAACTCCATAAATGAGTATCGGTCTGATTACCGAGGTGCATAGCCAGTGGGTTTTTTTTGGGGAGAAGCCCCTCAAATGCGATGGTTAGGGCAATACTAAAATCATCCATCCAACACTGATGACATTTGGGATCGAATTGTACTAGAATTGAGTCGAATTCCCCAGCAATGTCTTTACAATTTAGTAAAAAGTATACCAAGACATTGTTTATAAATAATACAAATCAAACAATTATGGACTAAGTAGTTTAAACATAAAATTTATTTTTTTGTTTTTTCAAAATAACACAAATGTCTTTTTGACAGCGAATGTAGTGGATTTTGTAATAGAGTGCTGCTCAGTAAAAGGCGCCTTTAACTTGGTTATTGGTAAGCGCGAAAATGAACTCTTCTTTAAAGTTTTACCTGGTGTTTGCATAAACGTGTGCTTAACAATTAATTATTAGTAAGGCCCAATGACAATGCCCAAATGGTATCCCTATTTATTCATACACACAAAAAATATACCTGCCGCAAAATTGTTTAACTAAAAAAAAACATATTTGCTATTTATTTACTGAAATTAAATCAACAAAATCAAGTGGAAAAATGTTTTTTTTTGTTTTGGTAAATAATACTTTAACTAAAATATTTATACTTCATTTAATTGATCTTTTTAAATTGAAAATTTTAAGAGGTTTACCTTCGTCATGCAAAGTGATGCGTATTAATGGAATTTGGAACACTTATTTATTTATATTTTCGTGTGTTGTGCCAGTTGGTTTGTGCAAATTTAAGAGTAGCAGTTAAAAATAAATAAATTTATTTAAAAATACGTGTATTGATTTAAAAATAAATAATAAATAACATGCATACATAAATGTACATGTATTGTAAGAAAATTCATGCTACTTACTTTTTATTAGTTTGAGGGCATTTTCGTTGTTGTCTTGGACGTGTCCTTTGTCATAGAATGTGTATTTACAATTGGTTGTATTTTTGTGATATGTGCATGCAAAAAAATAAATAGACAGAAAAATAATAATAATATATTTGTTTATTAAGTATTGAAACAAAATGCAGAAAACTATTCCTATTTTATGTATAAATATAAGCATTAGAGAAATACTTACACAATCTTAGAACTTATACTTACATTTCGACAAGCTCTACCTAGCAAACGCACTGGCATTAAAGTAAAAAAATGTATTGTGCAGTGATGGGCGGGCGTAGCTAGTGCGCACAATAGTTCGGGGTAAATCATAAGATTAAATGAATTTAACTTGTGATAGAGAGTTTAGGGTAACTGGATCCGAAATAGTACCTAGGCAGACAAGAACTAGAGATTACTGGATATCCCAAAACATCTGGGGCAAAATCACAGACCGAAGGACATTGAAAGCAAAAATCAATGCTGAAAGTGATGCTCATAGGAAACGTAGCTTAATGAATGAATATAAAGCAGCTCATAAGATAGTGCAGAGATATGTGAGACGTGACAAGAGTGCGGAAATAGCTGCAGGAAGAGGTGATACCCGGCAGCTGTACAAATCACCAAAGACATTGTCTGATTGCATAGCATAGTGGATAACATCCTGTGTTAGATGTGGATGGCAACCTATTGTTGACTATAGAAGATCAGTTCTAGATCTAGTTCTAGTGCAAGGTGTTTCGCTTTGCACAATAGACAGCTTTCCGATTTTTTTGGGGAGCGTCTAAGAGTGAGGCAAGGAGATGTTCTTTCAGCTATTCTGTTTTTACTGGCAATTGATGATGTGATGGCTGCTACAGTGGGTTCAAACGAAAGGCCTGGAATACAATGGAGACCGTTTGATAAGCTCAGCCATATAGACAATGCCGATGATATCTGTCTTCTGGCAAGCAGCACCTGCGGCTTGAATCAAATGTGTCAATCACTGCAAGTGAACGGAGCGGTGGCTTTCTTAAGGATTAACGTCAACAAAAGCAAAGTAATGCACACCGGCCATTCAACTAAACAGAAAATTACTATTAGCCATGAGATCATTGAAAAGGCGAAGCAGTTTAATTATCTGGGAGTTGTGTAGCAATTGATGGTGGAACAGATCTGGATGTTAACCTCAGAATAAGCAAGGCCCGACGTGCATTTGAAATCCTCTCTGTGTGGAACACTAGTAAAATATCAATACGCAACAAGTTGAAACTCTTCGAATCCAACGTAAAATCTGTGCTACTATACGCCTGTGTAACATGGAAGTGTTCTGCTAACACCTCGACCAAGTTACAGGTTTTCGTTAACCGATGTTGACGGTACATTTTCAAGATCTACTGGCCACAAACCATATCAAACTTCAAGTTTTGGAATAGAACCGGGCAGAAAAAAGTGGATGTAGACTTTATGCAACGAAAATGGCGGTGCATTGGCCATACATACATTGAGGAAAAATGACAATAACATCTCGAAGCAATATTTTGAATGGAATGCTTAGGGTACAAGACGTGTTGGAAGGTCAAAAACAACCTGGAGGTCAACTGTAATGTGAGAAGCAAAGATATTCGTACGTGGCCACAGATAAAACCGTTTGGTTCAAACCGTGATTAATGGAGAGATTTTTTTGCTGCCCTATGCTCCAGATAGAGTTGAAGTAGCCGGAAACCATATAAAAAATTGCATGGGCTTTAGTAGTTATGGAGTTGATGTGGCCTATGAATTCAAGATGGCCGTGCAGTGACACACCAGAATAGCCATATCTCTAGCACTTGATAATGATACCCAATTAATCAAAAATTCTTTATTAAGCTCATGGTTTAATATTTATCGACATTAACCGAATAAAGATCACATTGCAGCTATTGACAATCACGAGCAGTTGAGATAGTTTTGAAGATTGTTACATCGCATCGTTTGTATTAATGAGACACAGATAGTCATATAGGAATGAAACAAAAAAGAACAGAGCCTTGCATTGCAAGAGCTACCAATGCATCCAGAAAAAGACACTGTTTGGTGTGAATTATGGGCTGGCGGAATCATTGGACGGTATTTCTTCAAAGATGATCGCAACGTTACTGTGAACGCCGGTGAGCGCTACCGTGCGCGGATAACAAACTTTTTTTGCGCAAAATGGAAGAGCTTGACTTGCATGACATGTGGTTTCAACAAGACGCTGCCACATTAAAGATGTGGCTGTGGCCATCGTGATTGATTCGGTCTTTGTGACCCGTTCACCAAAACGATTGATTGATCGCAATCAAAGTTAACCAAATCAATCAATCCTAATGTCAATCTCAAAAAAAGTTAAGTTTCGTTCATTCGACTTGTTCTCAACCATTTCACAATACCAAATAGGAATGGACATGAAACAGAATGTATATTCCTCATTTTATATATGTATATGCAACAGAAGATGACGTGAGTGAAGCAACGAAGTCGAAAAAAGTCAAACGTTCGTTCATTTTTACATTGTTTCGGTCTGGGTGTGAACGAAACAATTGGAAAAAAATATTTTTGTTGAATGAACGATTGTAAATATTTCGTGTCGGTTCTTTTCTCGTTCGGAATGAAACGGCTGGATAAGAAATGATTTTCATTAAATGAACGATTGATTGAAAAGATCGAATCCTTGAACCAATCAATCAATGATTGATTCGATCTTTCGAAATGAACGATTGGCACAGCTCTATGCAACATGCCACACAGCACGCGTAACAATGGACCAATTGAGAGGTGAGTTCGGTAAACAGTTTATTTTACGTTTGGGGCCGGTCAATTGGCCGCATTGATCGTGCGATTTAACGCCTCTAGACTATTTTTTGTGGGGCTTTGTTAAGACTCATGAAGCCAACTTTGAAGCATTTATTCGTGATATACCGGCCGAAATTTTAGAAATAGTATGCCAAAATTAGACTAAGCGCAACCGAGACCAACATTTGCATGAAATAATCTTCAAACATTAAATGATATCGACCGTTTTATCGATTCAAATAAGGATTTAATGCATTTTTCTGAATTTAATGTTTTTTTTTTTATTTCCGACGGCTCTTAAAAAATCACTCATTACGTAAGTTTCGTCAATGTTAGATATAAACTTCGCAATGTTTCTTAAATGAATCATAAGGGGTCCTGAAATCTAATTAGATTATTGGAAATTTATTTTTATTCCGAGGGAAAAAGTCATTAAATTTAAAACAAATAAAACGAACAGAAAATGGAAACCTTCCCGAAGTGAGAGGTGAAATCAAAACCCAGTACAAACGATGATAATATATTGACGGTGTGCCTATAATTGCTTAGTTCAGATCAAAAGGTAATAAAGAATCAGATTCCTAATTGATACATAAAAAGTCTTTTTTTTTTCTCAGAAAATCCCTTTCTTTGACATTTTGACATTAAGCATAATTAGCTTGAAGCAATCGATTAAAATAAAATAACAAATCGTCTTTCCCACCCAGCAGGCAAGTTAAGCTTTTATCCAGATGATGAACGAAATAAATTAATAATTTATTATTCGTGTCACAAAATTAATTGACTATTTTGCATTTTTCGCCACCCAAAATAAACAGAGATTTGCTAATTTGTGCTTCAAAATGAACTGTAGAATTGCTTAATTAGTTTATCGTCTTACGAAAGCAGTGTGTTGGATGGAAAATCCAAAAGAAAATAAATTAATAGCAAACCGTTGGAATTTATTTCTACAAATAAATTACAAATCATCGGAAATACGAAAAGACCAAAAGAAGCATAAAATAGGGTACGGAAATCATTAATCAAGGTGTTGGTTTTGGTTGAATAGAAAGCAGAAAAATGTCATTAGCATAATCTCGGGAATGTTTTAAGTTCTTTTGAAGCTTACATATAATAATATAGTGGTCGAAATCAATTATCTTGAGAATAAAACTCAACAACATTTATAGCATTCTGCTTTTGGAACCGAAACATAATATATTTACATTAAAACAATATAAAGTCGGCTCCGCTTAACTGGAACGACATTATACTGTAGAAAATATGTTTCAGCTAAGCGGAATTCTCAGTTCATCAATCTTCGCACAACTGAAACTAATTTGAATTAAGCGGCACAAGCGTCCACAGGTTTTTCTTAAAACCCACCTCTGTCTATCAATTCCTACACTCACCTCTTCATGGTGAAAAGGAGATGGGGTTCCAAGTTCGAACTCCAGTGGAAGGTTGGCATCTCTCTTTTTCATCCATCCCCGGATGGAATCAATGGTGGCGTCTACAGTTGCAGTTAGGCTTAACTACTCAGTGAACACCTTTCAGGGCTACTAGAACATATTTAGAGCTCACACCTGTGCAAATCGTGCAATACGGCTTCCCGTCATTGGAGTTATACTAAGGACCTGGCTCGTAAGGTGCCTTCGCGTCGGGGTGTCTTCTTGGCTATACATAAAATAACTTAGTTGCGAAAAAATTACAAGTCGGATGGATTTTCTGAGCACCAACCATGCCAAAGAAATAGAGACAACGAACTTCCGAACAATTAGAGTAAGCCACAAGCTGCTGCAAAGCAGATATTACCGCTTTCCAAGAAATGCTAAGGGATAGACCTGAGAGATGAAAATAAAAAGACAGCGGTATCTATTACGACGACTGGAAAAAAAAGTAACGCCTATTTGCGTGTGGATTTATTGTTGGAATTAGACTAAGGCAAAAAGTCTTGAGTTTCAACTGTATGAACGAGCATCTCATGGCTATTCGTTGGCTAAATTCACTAATGGATAAGGAGACCAAAGACATATTCTAGGAGCTCTTGGACAAAACATATTATAAGCAATGCCTTAGCTTTCACATTAAAATTGTCTTGTAAGATTTTAACGCCCAGCTGGGAAGAGAGGACATCTTTGGTGACACGGTCAGAAGATACAGCCTGCACGACACAATTTCCGATAGCTGATTCAGGTTGATTGACTTTGCTGTGAGGGGAAACGTTTTGGTAGCTAGGACCTAGGACGCAGTTCAAATATGTCGATATTTACGAAGGGCACATGGAGATCTCCTGCTTAATGAACCCTAAACCAGATTGACCGCATTGCGATTGAAGCAAGCCAAGTATATACAATTTTCGCATTTTTCGGAGGAATAAACACAGACTCGGAACACTACTTCGTTGTATCCAAAGTAAAAGCTGGGGTTATTCCGATTCAAGCCAAAACAAGGAAGAACTGTGAGAAAGTTTGACGTTCAAACGAGTCGATGGCTACAATCGCAAGAGATCGCCAAGTACTTTTCTCTAACAGTCTCTTAAGAGAACCTCTTAAAACCAGTGAGTAAGTGGCTTTATACGACCACTGCAAGGAAACCTATGGTTTGATGGTTAGTGCCGGTGAAAAGATTCAGCAGAGCTGCGAGCGAGCGAGCTCTTCGAGCATAAGAGGACAGAGAAACTTCGGCTTCTCAGAAAGAAAAAGAAGTAGCATGAGAAGCGAACGGTGGAGGATGGCATAGCAGAAATGAGGATCGTAAGTTTAAAATAAACATCTTAAGGATACAGTTCACCCGCCGAAACCTGCATGTACAATCAAGGAAACATCGTTGTATAGAACCGCTGTCCGTGCTTAGAATATGATCATTTCCCCCACAATAATACGGCGAGCTCGAAGAGAATTCCGCTACTATATAGATAATAACAGTACGTGCCATTCGACTCATGGGACGCAGGCCAATAACACCGCCCACGCCCATCCTGTACGAAGTGAAGATAGCTATAACTAATCTTAAGTCTAACAAAGCCGCTCGAGTTGACAAATCTTGCAGCCAAATAGTTCAAAGCGGCAGGCGATGTCTACGTTAGGAGTGTAAAACAGCTCGTCTGCAAAATATGGTCGGAAAAAAGCATACGCGATGAATGGAACCCCAGCATTGTTTCAGCGATCCAACTACATACATATGCATCAGCTCCCAGAACAAGAACATTTCATAGAAGATCCTTTCTGTCGTATTATGTGAAAGTCGGAAGCCTTTCATCAACAACCTGAAAGGTTAGGCGACATTTCATTAGGAAAGTTCATCATAGACCAAATATTCTTAGAAAAAACCATGGAACTTCATTGCCATCTTTCCATCGATTTCAAAGTTGCCTATGTAATTTCTAGTTTTTGGATCCCTGGCAAACTTGTCCATTTTTGCAGGATGACGTTATATAATGCACGATGCTTCCTTAAGGTAGGCAAAGATCTCAACGATGCATTTTATGTCAAAAAAGGTTTTAGACAAGACGATGTTCTGTAATGCGACTTCTTCAATATCGTTATGGAAAAAATAGTGCAAAGCTCCCACGTCAAAACTTGAAGCACAATCTCTCTTAAGTCATATAACTGCGATAAGCCGACGATATTAACATAATTTGAACAACAAATTGTGATGTCAATATTGCTTTTGGGAGCATTGACACAAAGAAGTTGGGATTAGTGGTCAACCTGTCTTATCGACCCGAACCCGATCCTTGTTCACTGTGCGGAATAAAATAAATAAGTCAAAACCTTGTGACTCACAACTCTCAACCAGTCGTGTGTTTTTGTTACCAGGAATGGGCGAAATGCCGATTCCGAACAGCTAATGAGCAGCACTTCTCAATACAATAAATACTCTTGAAGGGTTTGTCAATTCCTCGCAAGAGGTAGTGCAACACTGAAAAACATGATATTCCAACGCACCAAACATTATTCCACGAACCACGACATACTACACAGTCTATGATATAGATATTGTGAATAGTGGATGAGAACGCCTAAGAATGTTTCGAGAATATTCTCTGGGTGATTTTTGTCCTATCTGCATAGATGGGGAGTGGATATTACACCTAACTGTACGGGTCGTACAGCAAAACCGGCCTAGTCCAACGACTGAGAGGCTGGGACAAGTTGAGCGAATCGACCTAAATGCTCCGGCCCGGAAAATCTTCGAATGCAATCCCATTGGATGGGGAAATTATAAGCAAGACCACGACCCGGGTGTCACACACAAGTGAGAGACTTCTACCAACTTGGCGTGCATGACTGGAGACAGCTAGCTATAGACCGATCTGGCTGGAGAAGCTTGTTGATTGAGACTCTCGTCTAACCTAAACTGTAGCTTAAACTGAGAGAGATTAGTATAGATGAATTTAGTTAATTAAGCTAAATTTATAGTACATAACCAATGTCTTTTAGTTCCTT
Source organism: Chrysotoxum bicinctum (assembly GCA_911387755.1). Lineage (NCBI taxonomy): Eukaryota > Metazoa > Arthropoda > Insecta > Diptera > Syrphidae > Chrysotoxum > Chrysotoxum bicinctum. Next base: position 155,025,494 of record OU426989.1, read on the forward strand.
TTAGTGCATTATAGGCTTGATTGTCCTTAACTCCATCGGACGGGACAGCATGATGGACGTGAACTGGTATAGAACAGAGATTGAATCTGATACAACTTATTTTCAAATAGAGATTTGATCTGAAATGAAAAACTATAAAAGCTGTAGAGTACGATTGAAAACAGTTTCTCGTATGTCTAAATTTCATCTGAAAGACTAAACGGCGAATGAGTCTTCGCTCATACATTGTTTGTTTGTAACATTTATGGTGTTCGAAAATATGTCACTTCAGTTTCAGCCATACCCCAATGGAAATTAACACAGAATGGCTTGACAAACTATGTTTGCATGAATTTTAAAGGGTTTTAAATTGGCACGGGTAGATTTTGGCGGTTACTGTTTAAGGTGACATCTGTTGCTTATTATTAAGTTACTGATGCCAAATTACCATGGTAAGTTACACGATTGAACAGCACGTCCAGATGATAAAACTTTATTATAAAAATGTGTGTTTGGTAGTGCACACGTTGTGCGTGGGGCGCCCATTTTACGGTAGACGTGGTGGCTTTTCGCAGACTTACAACTTCGAGAATTTTGCATCGGAACTGCCCGTTTATTTAACTGACCGTTTATATGGGGAATATTTAATAACAATTCAAAACTGGATTTAAGATCCTCTCATGCTAAGCAGAAGTTAATTATAATCTTTTGATTCCCAATGTTAAATCCCACTTATATCACCACAATACGATTTTACGATTTTTAAACCCGAGGCAAAAAACCGAACACTATAAAATTCACGTATTATTTCCTCTACTGTTTTAACGACTTCCGGTTGAAAAAAAATGGAATACAGCCAACCTCCTCAACCCATCCACTTGAGGCATTTGAATCGTTTTTAAAAATATAAATATGTATTTCCAATTAATTACAAAAAATAAAATAACACTTACCCTGTGAAACATTCCTGCTCAGCGAGTCCATACTTCCGCTTAGTCCATTTTGAGCACTCTTGTCTACGGCATTCAAATCAGTTGAACTTTCATTGGGTTGCAAAGTTCTCGGTACTTCCAGAATGTTTCGTTGTGTATTACTTTCATCTCCTAGAATCTGCGAACAATCAAGGCCATTCGAAACCCTCAGTATTGCAACCGATAAATACATATCAAGTGCCTGCAATAAATATGCATTAATATACTTCCTGTTCTGAATTCGATTTCTATTAACTCTTTCCAACGAAAGTTCCCACTCACTTTGTGCATTATATTGAAGTACAAATTCAAGTCCTTTCGTTCGCATGTCTGCCAATCTGTTTTATAGCCCATAAGCAAAATGTTCGGCTTTAATTTGCCAATTCCTGAAGCCTGCAATACATAATCATTGATGTGTTTGAAGAATCGTTCATTTATCAGAAATCGAACATAACAGCTATTACCTGCATGAGGGCCTTAGAGCCTGCTTCAAAATCCTCTCCATCCACAAGCGAATAAAAACCCTTGACGCGATGCTTTCGGAACCATGAGGTTGCACGTTCCTGTAGATAATTCCGATATCTCTGGGAACTTGATCCGCGCAAAACATGACCACAAACTAACAGCGAAAGATTCTTTGTCAACATGTAGGCAAAGTCTACAAGGACTGGACGTGTGTTCGGCAGACCGGAAAGGACCAAAATCTAGAAAACCATACAATTCAATAACCATGGTGTAAAACTTAGAAAGTTTTCAGAACTTATTTGATAAAACAGGGATATTTAAAAACGTACCTATGGTATCGATTTTGACCAATTTAATGAAAACAGTTTAAGAGTTCTCTATATAAAAGTGGGGCATGAATCTTTCTCCAAAAACAAAACGTAATATCTTTGTTTCTTTTTTTTATAGGTTACTATTTAGATTTATTAGAATGAGAACTTGAAATACAGAAAACTCACGCAAATGGGAGTTAGCAGACGGTCATAACTAATGACTTGTTTCCGTAAAAAATCCAAATTACGAGCAACTTAAACACTCTGGGTTTGCATGTTCACCGGGAATTTTGCCAAAAAATTATTGAAATGGCCGAACAAGACAACAACTTGATAAATTGCTTGTATGTCCTTGATGAGGCTCATTTTGATCTAAATAAATTAAATAAATTTTGTGGCTCGAAGAGAACCAGAATCTAGTGAGTTACAACTCTCAACCATTCCTGTGTGCAAGTTGCCAGGAAAGGAGGCAACCTTCAGTTTTCTACTGATTCCGAACGGCTAATGAGCTGCACTTTTCATAACAAGAGACACTGTGAGAGGATTTGTCAATTCACCTTTGAAACTCTTTTTTGAGACTTTCTGCATGACAAACCAACACACTTAAGGCCCAACCCTAATCGAAAAGGCTCATAAAATTTGTATAGTAATAAAATTAGAAGAATCACATTTTTTGTCAAGTCTAAAGATTTTTTCACTAACAATTCGGTAAACACTGTAATTTCTGCAAAGATGAATGGCACTTTTATATGACAACAGATAATCTTGGAGAAATTGTCACTATATTTTTAAGAAAAAAATTTGATACCTCAACTTTATTATTTTATTTTATTATTGTACGAATACAAATTTAATTTCTAAAAAAAATATTTTGAGACATAAAAAACCAATAGATTTTATTTTTCAAAAATTAAAACAAAAATTTGAAATTTTGAAATACAATTTTTTTGGAAGTTCTTAGAACCTTCGTTATAAAAAAAATATATTAAAATCCATTAAGCTGATAGTGAGAAATTCAAAATTTAAAAAAATGGTTCTAAGGTAGGTACAGTCAGTAATATTTTAATTTCATATTTTTTTTATTCAATTGTACATAGTAAAATGAAAATTCTAGGCGCCGCCGTTGTCGAGAAAAATACGAATTTCGTAAGCCATTTTTTTATATTTGTATGGTAGGTCGCGTTATTTAAAGGTGAATATATTTTTTTTCTCACATCTTGTAGATTGTATTAAGAAACTTTTACTTGTGAAGTTTAAATAAAAATCGAGCATCGGGTTTTCTAAATATCGAGTTGAAAAAAAAATTAGAATATTTTTTTTTAAAATCCAAAAAATATTCGAATACACAATAATATTCAAACTTTTGGAGAGCTTTAACATACAAAGATTATCAAAATCGGTTGAACCGTTTTTGAGAAAATCAAACACAAAAAAATGGTTCCAATGGTTCTATTAATAACCAGTTTTCGGCAATTTTTTTTTTTCAACCATTACCTAGCTTTAACTGAATGAAATTTTTGTTTTTGTTTTTTAAATCTAATCTATGAAGCAGTTTTTGAAAAAAAAATGCATCAAATCTTTATTTGAATCGATAGTACGGTCGATACAATTTAATGTTTGAAGATTATTTCATGCAAATGTTGGCCGCGGCTGCGTCTCAAATGATTGATCCGCTTAGTCCAATTTTAGCATACTCTTTCTAACCTTTCTCTTTCTAACCTTTCCAGTATCTCACGAAAAAATGCTTCAATGTTGGCTTCCAGTGCGTCAATCGAAGCGGGCTTGTTGTTATAGACATAAGCCCTAGCCCCACAAAAAATAGTCTAGGCGGTCAATGACCGGCCCCAAACGTGAAATAAACTGTTCACCGAACTCGCATCTCAATTGGTCCATTGTTACGCGTGCTGTGTGGCATGTGACACTGTCTTGTTGAAACCACATGTCGTGCAAGTGCAATCTCTTCCATTTTGCGCAAAAAAAAAGTTTGTTATCATCGCACGGTAGCGCTCACTATTCACAATAACGTTGCGATTCGCATCATCTTTGAAGAAATGCGGCCCAATGATTCCTGCAGCCCATAATCTGCATCAAACAGTGACTTTTTCTGGATGCAGGTTTCTTTGTTCACGTATCCATTCAACCAGAAATGAGCTTCGTCGCTGAACATAATTTTTCGATAAAAAAGTGGATCTTCGGCCAACTTTTCAAGAGACCACTCACCAAAAATTCGGCGTTGTGGTAGGTCGTTCGGCTTCAATTCTTGCACCAGCTGTATTCTGAAAGGCTTCATACCTAAATCCTTACGCAAAATTTTCCAAGTAATGGAGTACCAGAGGCCCAATTGCTGCAAGAGGCGCCGAATCGATAATTGACGGTCATCACTACGATACAGCTGCGACATTTTTCTCAGTTTGCACTCTCCGTAAGCGTGTTGGTGGTTTTATGTCCAACAATGTAAATTTGGTGCGAAATTTAGTCACAATAGCCCGAATAGCCGCCTCAGTAGGTCGATTAAATTGACCATAAAATGGAAGAAGCGCGCGATGAACTTTCTTAACAGAGCACGCATTTTGTTCGTTTGTAAGACAATTCATGGTTAAATTATAGACCAAACTGAAGATGTTTGACAGTGACACAAAACACGAAACGAGCGTGAGCTGTCAATACCATTGTTGCCAAAGAGAAAATAGCAAAGTTTTATATACAATGAACTTTTTTCGGCGAAAAATTATTTGGTTTTAAGTTGCTTGTGTGCTTTTTAAGTTTTTTTTTTGTGTAGTTGTTTAAGTTCTTTATCTGCCAAATTTAGGGTTGTTCACCATTAATTTGCTTAGATTCTGTTACTAAAGGTGTTACTACATTAGTAAGAACAGTTGTCTCCCAACTAAACGACTGTAGACCCGGTTTTATTAAACGAGCAATGTTTAAAATTTTGCGTCAATGCTTTTTAATATTATCTTGCTGTTTGTATTAAAAAATGTGAACTGTCAAGATTTAAAAAAATCGAGCTTGGAGTTTTCGAAATTTATAATTTAAACAAAAAATAATATGTTTTTAAGCCCAAACAACAAAAAAATTGAAATTTGAATGCTATTCAAACTTTTAACAAGCTTTAGCATAAACAAATTGATCAGAATGGGTTCTACCATTTTTTTAAAAAAAGAACAGAAACAGCTTATAGCTAAAGGACATTTTTTGATTTTTTTAAGCCGCTGAATATTTTTTTAGAAATATAGATATTTTATAAAATTTCGAAAGTAATTTTAATTGTACAACACGGTACTGTTATAGATTTTCAAATTACTTTCGAAATTTTATAAATATTTTTTTTTTATTTTGCTTAAAAAAAAAAAGAAAACAGCTGTGGGGGATAATTTAAAAATACTATATACCAATTTGAAAGAAAATCGGCCGAGCTGTAGTCGAACAGACAGACAGACAAAATTGCAAAACAGTCTTTTTCCGTCTTCCCTACCATCGTAATGTCAGGTCTGATCAATATCTCGATTAAGATTTTTTTGGAATCAATAAGTTGCCATAAATTACCTATACATGTATCGCAAGTTTTTAAATACTGTTGAACATTCCTTCTTGGCGATTGAAATTTAATACCAAACAATTTTTCAGTCACTCTCTTTCAATGACCCTTAGAAAGGAAGCTATTATCAATTCAAATACTTCCGTCTGCTGTGCGTCACCCTGCACAAACGTTTCGAATTTTTGTCAGTTTCAACTTAACTAAAACTTCGTAAGATGGCTACAAAATTAAATTTTAAACTTAGTCGGGCAGTAATGATGTTTACGTTTCGTTGTATCGTTACCCTAAAATTCCTGGCTTTCTTAATTTTTGATGGAGCAAAATTTTGGTGTCCCAGAAAAACGGTCTATATCTATTCATTTGGATCCCGTGCCTTTAGGGGAATGCGTACGCTAGCGACTAGATTCCGCTTGGTCAGTGTTCGAAACCTATGTAACAATGACCAAAAAAGTTTTTTTAATTAGATTGAACAACCTAAACCACTTAAAATTTATGATAATCGGGTTGTCTCCCTTGAACAATATTTATCGAAAAATGTTCGTCTTGAAATTCTGAAATCTGAACATATTCAGTTCAAAGTGACACAAGATAAGGCTTTGTTTGAGCCTTTTCGATCTAAATGGGTACTAACGAAAGAGAGTTTGAGAAGATGTGTAAAGGAGGAAGATTCTGAATAATGGTTCTCGGTTATTATAAATGTTAAACAGAATTTTAAAAGTTCTAAAATGGGAGTGATAATATGCCAAATTTCGAATGACTACTTTCAATATTGAAGAACAATAAAATCCAAAATAAAGGGTGATATGCATAAAAGATAGTAAATGCTTTTACTTGAGAATTTCTAAGTAATTACTTTTTTTGATATGCATAAAAATGTAGTAAATGCTGAAAATAAAGTATTTACTTGAGGCCACAGTACTTACTTTTTTCGGATGAACTTTTTCATTAAATACTTTATTCCATATGCATAAAAAGTAGCAAGTACTTTTTTTCTGTAGGAATTACTTCTTTTTTTCAAAGTCAAAGGATAGCAACATGAAAATTTAAAAGTACATATTTTTTTTTTGATTTAAACACATAACTATGTAGCTTCGAAACCATAAAAACTTACAGTCTTAACTCTATTCTCAAAGGATTCACGTGTCGCTGATATAAATTAAAATTAAGTTACTGTTGACTGTACTGAAATGGCGGAATTTGTACGCGTTAGTTCACAAAAAGTCTATAAAAGTCGAAGATCGGGTTCAGAATCAAATTTTAAACAACTCTATCGTTTTTAAAGGGAAAACGTAGATTGGTTGAGTGAATACTTCATTGGTAAGTCATTGCAAAATCGTAATTTGTAGTTTTAAAACTTGACACACCCTTACTATTTGGAGCCTTTTGTTAGTTCGCGGAAATGGTGTAAAACTTTCTATTTTCTTATACGCCTGTTAACTTAAAAATATAATTTATAATTTTACAAGAAGCTAACACTTATGAAAACTGTTATATATGTATATTGCGATACTATACCAATAGGCCTCCGTTAGTTAAAGGAGTTAGTTTATTTAGTCTTAAGTTGAACAAATGGTTCATATATATAATACTTTTTAAGGAGCTCAAACTGAAACAAGAGGAGGGGCAATCACTCATCAAGAAAAGATGCGAATTTTTTTATGCATATCACCCAAAGTCTATTGCCTGTTGACAAGATTTACCTGTGGCCTGTAGTTTTTGACGTGTTCTTCCACATTGTTCAGCTGCTGCACTGATATTAATGCATTTTTATAAGTTTGAGCTTGAGTTGTAGAGCCCCAGTTAACGTCTGGTTTGCGATATGACACGATTAAGTACAGTGCAAGAACAGCAACAAATGTAATGAGCGCCGTCCACCAGGATATCAGGAACATAACAGCAACACATAAGATCGCACCAATTAAACTAAGCCACATGTTGTAATACTATAGATGAAGAAAGAAAATACTTAATGTTAGTTTGAGATACAGGTGACATAAAGGTAAGCCGTCCAGAGGAAATATGGCCTGCAACTCTGTTGCACCTTTCAGACATCATATAAATGTAACAAGTATCGATAATTCTATGTAGATAGATACCCTAAACTTACCTTAAAAGTCGGTCTCCATCCGACGGGCTGTGCCAAACTTGCATGGAATGTACTGAAATTTATTAACATATAAGCAGCAAGGAAAAAATTCGAAATCAACGGTGCTATCAAATTAAGCTCGCCAATCAAAATGAATCTGTAACGGTAATGATAGGCCATTATCAAATAAAAAAATTTACAAAATATCTCAATATTCAGCGCTAACTTACCCAATGGCAATAAAAAAAGTTAAAACATAACCACGAACTGGCTCGTTATTTTTACCAAATCCTTTTGCAAACCAAACAATTTTTGGATAAAGTTCGTCCTTGCAAAGAGCCTGTGAGGTAGCAAGAGAAATAAATATAAATTAAATAATGTTGAATGCGTTAACTTTTATTCGTAGCAAGAAAAGGGATTCTTATTGATTGTTTGGCAATTTGACTAAATGGCTTAATTTGTCCCCTTTCCATTGGTCTATCACTTAGTTCGGATTTGCTGACTTTTGGCTAAGTTACAATTTATACCCATTTGATTTTATGATATCATTAAATTTAACGTTCTGTGTTAAATGAAGTAGTTAGGGTTGGAGTTTGCCTGGTGTTAGAATAAGTTAATGTAAGGGAAAATTGAAAGCAGTTTAAAAATTTGTAGAGACGAAAAAGTAGTCGTGAGTAAAATGGTATACATACACATGTATCAATCAAAATGACTTTTTAAATGTTTTTAAAAGTTTTAAATGGCCTACAGAAATGTTTGTGTATTTTTTTTAACGAGGCTCATCATTTTATTTCTTGGGGCCTTGTCAATCAGAATCTTTGTAAATATCACTTTATCTTACATCGATTTTTCTTCTTCAAAATTTCAATACTTTTTGTCTTTGGCGAATTTGTCTAAAACCAAATAGGGAAGTGACTAAGTCGTTTGCTGAATTGATTGAGTAACGTCAGCTACTCTCACACATTTAGAGCCGAGGTCACTATGGATTTTCAATACTAGTCAGGTCTGAGATAGAGTTGGTCCAGGATGAATGCGCGGCTTTTTTCATATGAACATAGTGGTTTACTGGCAACACAACAGATTACCCGGCCTTCTTTCCTAAGGTAAGGCAATAGACCTATCCCTCAAAATCGACAATTCTATAGTCGGGTGAACTTATTAACTTCCCTAGAGCTTAAAACATCTCCGTTGGAAGAAAGATACAAGAACCTTAAAATATTAATTACATTCAAGTTGCAACAAGATTTCAGAATATTTATGTACCTGGAATGGGACAATTCTTAATATACCAGTTGCTATTAAAAAGCTTAAGTCTCTCCTCAAGCGGTATAAAGCTGAAAGTATGCCTCTTTTGATGAAGGTCAATACACTATTGAGAAGTAGTTGTGTGACTTTTTGAATGGAGGCTTCATACGGATCCTTTCAGGAGTACCATGCACGGGCACATTAATACTCAATTAGGGAAAAAACATCTTAAGTGGATTAGTTGAAACGAGAACAGATAATGACTTCCAACTAATAAAGACTTAAGTGCTTAACATATGAGCTGCGAACTGCGAATGTGAATAAATCTTTTAAACTATTTTCACAGCTAGTATCAATTTTTGTTTTATTTTAACTTTACGACGAAGTGAATGAATGATCCAATTAACTATTTAAAAGGAAAACACTGCATTAAATAATTATAAATTGAAATATTTTGTATTTCAAATTTACATTTGACAGTTCGCAGAAGATATGTTGTTGGTCGCGTAAAAAAAATATTAATAGGGCAATAAGCAGAAGCAGGTTTGCGGGGATGCATTGGTCGCAAAAAACCATGTGTGTCAAAAAAAAAATCATAAACGTAAGTTGGAGTTCGCAAGATTGAATCTGAAAAAAAAAACGATCTTATTTTGGAAAAAGGTGCTCTGGAGCGACGAATCCAGGTTTAACATCTTCGAATCGGTTGGCAAACGTTACGTGCGACAGCTAATTAATAAAGAACTTGATCCGAAATACACGATCAAGACCATCAGGTATAGTGGCTGGTTATGTCATGGTTTGCGAGGGGTTTTCCTAACGTGGTGTTGACGCTATCGTGCGAATTGAAGGACGAATGGATAAGTTTCATTACAAGAGCATACTGGAAAACGTAATGGAGCCCTATGCATTTCAGCAATTGTCGGTTTCTTACAGTTTCCAGCAAGACAATGATCCTAAACACACTTCACGTGTCGCATCCAATTTGCTTTAGAATATCGAGAAGGCATGGAAGTACATTCCATTGAAAAGATGCCAGGAATTGGTAGACAACTTACCGAGACGCTGTGAAGCAGTACTCAAAAACAAAGGTTAGATAACATGAAGCAAATGCACACATATTTTATTCGTTTCTAATTATATTTCCAGAAAAAAAATTGTATTTTCTGTTATAACACGTTATATGTTTTTGTTTTTGACTAATTTTTTATTTTTTTTGGAAATATGAAGCTTAAATAACAACAAAATACAATAAAATCAAAAATATGTCTTTCCAATTATTTAAATAAAATCATAAGCTTTAGTTCACAGAAAAAGAGTTTCCCGATCGAAATCTTGACAGAATGTCAGTATCATACCTCCGCGGAACGATATGCGTCGCTATATGCTTGAACCACATTGGAAAATATTGAAAACTTATTTCCAAATTGAGTGCTGTGGTGCCCAAACAGTGCGTTTTTTGAAAAGAAGTTTTGGCCGAAATGTAGCAGCCACCGTGCCAGCTGAACGCTTGTGCAAAAAGTTCGTAGAACATACGTGGAACAATGTACTCTGTTATAGATATTTTTTTTTTGTGTCAGGGACATGGAAGGCAATTTTAAAAGACTTCAGCATAGCTACACAGTTTTTATCTGACAGCATGTCTTTATAAATTATCTTCTTTAATTTCAAGTTCGAAAACTACTTGGACTACTATGAAATTAGTAAGGAGAGACAATTGAAACGTGGAACTTGGTTAACGACACGAAGACAAATCATTGCGCATGAAATACCTCCACCAAATTATATTTAAGGCTGTTCCAGCAAGTAGCACAGGAAATAGATTTAAATAACCTTGGCTAAATGCTGATTGCCATAAATCCAGGAAAAAATTTCTGAACTGCTAGGGTACTGATGCAAGAAAGCAAAAAAAAAACACTTTCTTAAAAAGTATATATGCATCAGAAAAACAAATGCCTTAAACAACTCTGTTTTTCCAAAGGGAAACCAACGGAGCAACAAAATATATATCCGTCTTGAATTCATCAAGATCTTCAGCTATAAATAACAACGAAGAACAAATACAATTTCGTCTTCGAACTTCGAGTTTGGATAACCAGCTCAATCTTCTTCTTAAATATTTGGAAGAAATACGGCGAATGATGTGGTGTCTTTAAGGCTTTTCTTAACTCTGGAATATATCAGTAAATTTAGAAAAGTCAAGAATGATGATATTCAGTGAAGGGGGTAGCAGATATTCGTGCATCTAAAATTGGACCTTCAAATGACGAAGGGAAGTAAATCACGGATAACATTAATATGAGAAAACACTTCTAAACCAAGCTGACCGATGAAACAAGAACCCATTTCTTCAGTGTGAAAATGCTGCTTTGTTAATGATGATATTCCATGCAACGGCTGCCTCCACACTGTTGCATCCATGGTGCCCAGGAGGATTTTCTGAGGTACTTTTTAAAACTGTTTTATTTGTTATCAGTCTTCACGCCAAATTAAATTCTGCACTTAGAAATTTAGAAATGGCTAAAGTTATCTTTTGAATGTGTCATAATATAATTAGAAATGGATGATAGAAGGCTGTCTTCTAAACCAGTATTGAAATACGCTTTCTGCTAGCGAAAATCTTATCGTAATGTGGAAGGAGATGGGAACTGGACTTAGCCAAAACTTATTCACCCCATCCGATATACACACTATTGACCTGAGTAACATGTATGATGCTATCCTTGAAAGAATAGGTCTCAATATGTAAGAAAAATTTAAATTAGAAGCACAGACTTCATAGTACAACACCTTAAGAAAAATACGTACATATTCCCAAAACCGCTATTTGCTCGATATGATGAACGTAATAGGTGAAATTATAAACTAAAATAATATTCCACACCGACTGGATCTACCAATTCTATGTGCCATTTGCAACCTTAAGGAGAGACGAAACCTTCACGGATAAGAAGTTTCAACAACTTAGAAAGCTGAAGCGTATGCTAATCACTTTTATGATACGTTTCCCATACACCTTCCTGTTTCTATTGAAGAAGTAGAAACTCGCTTTCAGGAGATATCAGCAACCACCGAAACCGTGATCTTGATCAACGAAGAAAACCTATTATCGGAGAAGACACAGTTAGATGTTTTCACTTCTCCTGAAGAAGTGGCTGACATTATCTACACTGGAATGTCCAAAAAATCTACAGGAAGCGATAAGATTTCTAATTACGTATTTTAACATTAGCAAATCTTGCTGTTCTCCTGTTCATTATATTCTTCAACAACTGCCTGAACAACAGCTATTTCCCTGCAGCCTAGAAAACCGCAAAACTTGTCCCCGTCCCAAAGAAGAACAACCGCGTTTTCTTGACATCGAAAAAGTTTTAGGCAGCGTTTGGATAAAAGTATTACTATTCAAACTCTCGGAACTTGGACTTCCTTATCACTTGGTAAGAAAAATCAAACATTTCCTAACCCATAGACTTTTTTATGTACAGGTAGAAAAACATGTATCATCGGCCAAGGCAACCAACGCTGGAGTTCCTCAAGGATCAAAACTTGGACCGCTGCTGTTCAACTCTCCAGACTCCATCACATACACCACCGCTTTTTCACCAGGAATTGCTGCCAGGAGAGTGCAAGAGTACATTAAAAAACTATGGGAATACTTTGTCAAATGCTTCCGAACACCAGTGACTGTCATTCGAAGATGAGCGAAGATGAAATCAAACTAAAGTTTCTAGACAACACTGAAGTAACAGTCAAATCATCAACGAAGTACTTGGGAATCAAATTTTCCAACAAACTAAAATTCAGAAAGTATGCAAACTTGATGTTGAAGGGATCTAACTATTCTCTGCGCTTGGCCCATACTCAGGAAATGGAATAAGTCAGAAGACCAAGTTCATTGTGTACAAACAATTTATCCCGCATTTTGTAAGAAATATGCTCCACATTTGCACTGGACTATACCCCAACACACTGATGAAGAAATACATATATACCAACTAAGAATCGGTACGAAGAAGTTAAGTTAATAACACTGAACAAGTGTTTGCTGCAGCTTTTCGGAAGCACAAGGAAGAACGTTGGGCCTCTATTGTTGAGCCAACATAATTTAATTTACTAATAAGTTAGTTTTAAGTCAAATTGTACTTTATTTCATTGACAGTTATCCCATCCTAAGGAAGATACGGGTGAGTTACTTTGAAGTAACATCGATAGAAATAAATGCAGTCCCAGACATTTTGAATGGAAAATTAGGTTGGGAAATTTTATATAAATTTAGAGACTTTTAATCAAACAAAAATTATTGAATAATTAAATAAATTTTCAACCCAGTAGACGGCCTTTGGCAAAACCATTTTTAAGTGAAGACTAAAAATATAAAGTATGTTTTGCATAGTAAACCTTTCAACCAACTAATAACAAACTAGCACTTGGTTTCCAAGGATCAATATCCACAGCAACCGGACGCTTTCCCTACAATGAGACGAGACCAAATCGACCAACCAACTTCTTAGAGAATTAGGCTGGTTTTGATGGATTACCAGCGGAGCTCTTAAAATCCAGAAGGAAATGTTTTCATAGGAAGAACTCGTGAATGTGAATCTGGAAATTAAAGGAGCAAGTCTTTTTTGCACTATAATAAAAGACATCCATTTCGAGTCTATGATTCAAAATTTGAATTCTAGAACATCGAAGATAAGACTAGTTAATTTTTTTGATATTGTTAAAAATCTACAAATTTTCTTGGGTAGACAACTGACTGATTTTGTAATAAAAAAAAATACTCACCTGAAATACTTTGGGCGCAGATACCAAACTGGCAAGTGCTGATGACAACGTTGCCGCAAAACAGCCAGCATAGATTAATGGCCCGAATCCGGACACAAGCTCAATTACTTGAAAAGAATTCTCCAGACCATAACTGCAATTACCTGTGGAAACAATGAAATGACCAAATTCAGAAAATATACCAAATGAATACAGAAACTATACATCAATACCTGGAAGACAGTCCAAAAAAGCAAAAGACCCATTAATGGCGTCTGTGACATTGCCAGTAGCATCACGTGCAACAGTGCCTCCAACCATTAAGACCATTACCAAATATGTAGCAGTTGTAATGACGATGGCTAGAATGGTGCCTTTAGGAATCGATTTTTGTGGATCCTTAAATGGAAAAATGAGTGCTGAATTTTAATGATGCCAATGAACTTAATCCGTTTGATTTTACTCGGCAAGAAGTTTTGTATGTTTTGTTTAGTTTCTGTTTTGGTGACATTTGCTTGATAATTTACAATTTAGAGAATCAAACACGAAAGAGGAGTTAAGTTTATCTTTTAAAGGATAAAACTCTTTTTTGAAGTCTTTAAAGGCAATTGTATGAAATTTTGATTCAACATTGAGTGGGTCAAATAAAATTAACTTTTTTTTCTATTATTTCTTGAAACCATTGACCATTCTTTTTCTTTTAGACTTGAAGAAAAGGTTCTTATATTATGCGACTTTAATTTTAAAGTTAAGAAGTCTTGCCATTTTGTAATCTTTACCAGAAAAACAGAGGAAAAATTATTAGACATAAGTGAATAGAAAATGAAATGATCTACAAAAAAGATTTTCACTTCTAGGAGAAAAACGTTAGATACCATTCAAAATATAATCAGTGCAAAAGTAGGTATAACTTACGGATTTTTCTATTCTAATACTTGAAAAGATGTGATTTTTTCGGTTTCGCTTTGCTTATGGATTTACAACTGTTTTTATGTTTGGGCCCCGTGATTTATTTTAACCGACAATAATTTTTAAGACTTAAAAACTTATTTTCAAAAACACAAATTTTTTTAAACTGTGCACCTACCGACTTATGAAAACGATTTTTACAAAAAAAAAAAAAAAACCTGTCTTAATTTTCAAAATTAAGAAGTTAAATATTCTAATAAATTATTTTATTTTGTTGAGAAAGTAGTTTTTAATCGTATATGAATTATTTAATTATTAACAGTGGAAATAATAAGAATAGAATAAATATTTATATCTTCAAAATTAAAAAAAAAACTTCAAAATAGACATTTTTAGTCTAGTTAAAACAAAAAAGTTATTAAAAACTTTTTTGTTTTAACTAAACTAAAAATTGTATTATTATAAAAAAGTCTTTGATTTTAAATATTTAAATATGTTGTTGAATATTATAAATATGTTTAAAATTATATAGGCAATTTGCAAACATTCAAGGCCAATGTTCATCGACAACTCCTTTCTAAACTTCCCCTTACTATCCCATCGCTGGTGCTATATTTATGTTGAACATTACAAGGGTCTCACAATTAAACCTTGAAAATGAAAGCTTGTGAATTATAAAAATAAATTATATTTGAAAATAAAATGCACGACCGGATCGCACGAACTTGGTCTCTAGACTAAAAATTTCAAAAATGAATGCTACTAGAGAAAAACGTTCATAACCATGAAATTCATTTTTTAAATAACTTAAACCAACTCCTTTAATAGTTGGATCTTAAAACAGGATGCCATGTGATTTAAGCAAATATTAGTTTATGCAAGAACAAAAATTAAACATACATACGTCGTTTCTTAAAAAAAATAAAATCAGGGGTCTATTGCACCAACTACAAATTACAAGTACAAATTTGTGATTAAAAAAAATTACATATGAAAAAAGCTCAATTTTTACAAATTTGTCAAAAAAATGCTTGTAATCACAATTTTGTAAGATGGTGTAATAAGCCCCAGATCTTATATACAAACTTTTTAAAACTTATTATTGTTCAAATAAAAATTAAATTTCCAAAAAAAAAAACTATTGTTCAGTTTTTCAGATATCTATTGAATTTTCAAAAAAAAAAAAGAAATGATTTTTTTTTTCAAAGATTCGAAGTATATTTTCATTTAAGTTTTGAAGTGCAATGTTTTCCAAAAATTTTAGAACCTCCTCTATAAATAATTTTATTAAAATCTGTTACGCCGATAATGAGAAATTCAGAATTTGAAAAAATGGTTCTTTATTGTATTATAGACCGTAAAAATTAATCGAGAAAAACAATTTTTTTTTTCGAAATTCGAAAGGTGCCGTTTACGTGAAAAATGCGAAAACCATATTTTAACATTTGTATGGTGGGTACCGTTACTTGTAGGTAAAATAATTTTTTTGTTCACATCTTGTAAAATGTATTAAGAAACTTATAATTGTCAAGTCTACGAGTTTAGGGTTTTCGAAATATTGAGTTTTTTGAAAACATGAATACACAATACTATTTAAACTTTTGGGTAGCTTAAGCATTACAAAAAATGAACGGTTGTACTGTACCATTAATAACCATTTTTCAAGTGTTATATGAAATTTTCTGAATTTTTTAAGAAAATCTGGGGAACAGTTTTTGAGAAAAAAAAATATTTATAAAATTTGGGAAAAAAAAATCGTTGGCAGGTACCGTTATTTTGGGTCTTAAAAAAAAGAAAAAAAAAATGTGTGAAGGGAAAAAATTAGAAATTCTATCTGCCAAGAAAATCGGCCGATTCGTTTAGGCTTTAGACGAACAGACCGACTGACAGAACTACGAAACACACTTTTTTCGTCTTTGGTATCATTGTAATATGAAAAAATTTGGTCAAAGTTTATATAACGATGATAGAGAACACGAAAAAAGAGGGTCTGGCAATACTGTCCATCTGTATTTCGACCGATAAGGCGATAAAGCCTATAAAGCGATTTAATTCAAACTTTGTATTTAAGGTTCTTTTTGATACCCTACAGGAGAAATTAATTTTTTGGTTCCAAAACAAACCAAAAAAGGGCCCTAACGATTTCGATAAAAAAAAATTAGGTGTGATATTATGGACACGGACTACATTCTGGTCAACAAAAATTTTGGGGTAAAATGTTTTTAACGGTATCTTTCATAGAACCGTTTCTTACTTGCGACTTATAAGTACTGTAAGGCAAGTTATGCATTCGTAAAAAAGTCGAACTCGAGATTTTGATCGAAGTTAACATTACGATGATAGGGAAGACTAAAAAAGTGGGTCTTGCAATTCTGTCTGTCTGTCTGTCGGTTCGACTAAAGCCTAAAGGGCTCGACCGATTTTCTTCAAAGTTGGTAGATATCATTTTTAATTTTTCCCTCCACACGTTTTTTTTTTTTAAGACTAAAAATAAAGGTACCTGCCATACGATTTTTTTTCGAAATTTTGTAAATACTTTTTTTTTCTCAAAAACTGTTCTACAGATTTAACAAAAAAAGATACAAAAAAATTTCATTTAGTTAAAGCTAGGTACTAGTTCAAAAAAATGTTCCAAAAAATGGTTATTGAGGGTACCCCCCAAAGAACCATTTTTTTTGGTTTTGATTTTCTCAAAAACGGTACCACCGTTCATTTTTTTTGCTAAAGCTCTCCGAAAACTTAAATAGAATTGTGTGTTCAAATTTTCAAAAAAATGTTTCTGGATTTTTAAAAATATTTCAATTTTTTTTTTTTCAAAACTCAATATTTCGAAAACCTTATGCTGCATTTTTTTAAACTTAAAAAATAAAAGTTTCTCAACATAATCCACAAGATGTGTAAAACAGTTTTACTTTACCTAAAACTTAAGGTAGCCACCATACAAATGTTAAAAAATGGTTTTCAAAAATCAAATTTTTCTCGAAAACGGTGCCCAGAATTTTGATAAAAAAATTTGTATTTCAATTAATTTTAACGATCTTTAATATTATTAAAAAAATTTTAAATTAAGATATTACAGCCTGTACCTACCATAGAACCATTTTTTCAAATTTTGGATTGCTCATTATCGCCAGAACGGATTTTAATAAAATGTTTTGCTTCTAAAAAGTCTAAAAACCATTGCATTTCAAAAATTAAAAAAAAATATTTTTTGAATTTTGAAAACAAAATCATTTTTTTTTTGGAAAATTCGATATTTCAAAAACCGCTCAATATATTTTTTTGGAAATTTAATTTTCAATCGTACAGTAATCAGTAAAATAATGGCATACTAAATTTTTTTCTTAAAAATCTTTTAAAAATTTTGTATATAGAAACTTTTTTCTAAGAAACCACTACAACGACTTATAATTTTTGTTCTTGCATATATTCATATTTGCATAGCATTCTGTTTTTATCTCTTACTACTAAAAGAATTTAAAAAATTAATTTTATCTTTATGAAAAGTTTTCTCTAATAACATTCGTTTTTAAAATTCTTAGTCTCGTGCATCGTGCATTTTATTTTTTTTATGTTCGACTTTCTCAGCAACGGCTATAACGATTCTAACCAAAAATTTTCAGCAGGAGCAACCTTAAGTTTAAAATAATATTTTACATAAGAATATTCGAAAAAATATATTTTGGGATTTTTGACTGCTTTGTGATACTAATTCCTTGGATTTTTTTTTTAAAAACTCGTCTTCTGATCAAACATTTTTTTAAACACCAGATTTTTGATTGCATGGGATTTTGTATTAGAAGTATTAGAAGCGGGTTAAGCGTTGTATGGCTCTCCCCCCACAACAAATTAGGAACATACATACAATGGTATTTTAATGGGGGAAATACAATTATTAGAAGTTCCAAAAAATCGATTTTTTTTTGTCAAAGGAAATCGTAAATTTTATGGAGAATACGATGGTCTAACTGTGAATTTGAAATTCGAACTCCATATTTTATAAAGGGTGGTTAAATTTTATGGGCCGATGTTGAATGTAAACCAAACCTAAACGTCAAGTTTTTTTCTGCATTTCATTTGACATTTCTCAATTTCAGACTAACTCAAATTGACCCATGGAAAGATACACAATCGAGCAACGCGTTAAAGTTATTAAGGCTTATTATGAAAATGGGCGTTCAAATAAAAATGCATATCGTGCACTTCGTGATTTTTTCGGTCAATCAGAAAAATCGTGCAAAAATTTGAGCAAACCGGGTCTGTAGGAGACGTGAACACACCAGTGCATGCTCATACAGCTCGTACGGCAAAAAATATTACTGCTGTTCGCGATAGTGTGGCTGAAGATCCGTCCACCTCAACTCGTCGTCGTGCCCAACAATTGCACCTCTCACGCTCGTAGTTGATGAACATTATGCATAAAGACTTGAATTTACACGCTTACAAGGTGCAATTGACTCAATAACTAAAGCCTCTTGACCATTTCAAGCGTGCGTCGTCAATGGTCAGAATGGTGGCAAGAAATGGCAACATTAGATGATCAATTTTCGAAGAAAATCATCTTCAGTGATAAGGCACATTTTCACCTCGTAATTCTTCATTTTCATGAAAAATAAAACTTTTGTCAAGTTTTATCAAAACTCTTCTCGGTAAAAGTTTTATCTGTGTTCCTGAAAATATAGTCTTCTCTACATAAAAAAGGAACATAACTTTTGTAAGGGTTTTCATATATCACACCGTTTTATTCTTGTTTTAGCGGTATATCAAAAACTTCAACGAAAAATAAATGAACAGCTTAGCTAAAACTTATTCGACCTTTGTCAGACAAAATTTGGTCCTTTTTAGCCGATTTATCCCCTTTAACTTCTGACAAAAAAAAAACTGTATAAGTAACTAATTGTACGACACGGAACAGCGCATTTCTGCTTCAGCGAAACCGAAAAGTTAAAAAAATAATTTAGTTCATCAGACCCAGACCTTTAACTTCTCCAACAGTATTGTATATGTACTTGTGTTTTCTAAATCCATGGGAAAGGTAAATACATATTTAGAAAGATGATATTTTTTAGTTAGTCCCATGATAAATGTTTTAAAGAGCCCCACTTTCAAACAGAAAAACATCTTTTCCAAAAAAAAAAAATACAGATTTGATGATTCCCTCTCAAGGTACTCGCGGGCTGGAATTTAATGAAACCTTCCCTTAATTTATAATACAACACCAAACTAAAGTATTCATGCTAAATTTCAAGGAGAAAACTTAATTAAGTGGTTTCACGTTTACCTTTAAGTCTCCAGAGATATTGGCTCCAGCCAAAATCCCAGTGGCAGCCGGAAAAAATATCGCAAACACAGAGAAGAAATCATGTTGGACATTTTTTTCTTTCCTGTAGTCGGCAAATAAGTTTTGTTGAAACAAAGTAGCTATACAAACGATAAAAAAGAACGAAACAACACAAATTAAGGCCTTTCCGGTTTCTATAAAATTTCAAACTTTATTTTTTACTTACAATTATATCCTATGAAACCCTTTGCTTTCTCCTCATCCGACTTCGGACCAATAAGAGTTCCAATCATAAAGTCCCCAATGGCAATCAACAGGATTATCAAAAGCCCTATTTGAGCCTAAATACATTAAATCCATCAATATACGCATTGGATTCGGCAATGATATACCCCTTACCTTTGCTTCCCATTCCATGCCGACGACGACAATTACTAATAGAATTAGGATTGTGATGCTGCCAATTATCCTTACGTCCTGAACTGCTCCGTCCACAATTTTCGCTCCAAACGAGCGCAGCAAATCCATCATTGATTCACAGAATCCGACAACGTACATGGCACATGCAACCGCATTAGCCAGGGAAAAAATCAGTCCGATAGAGCCGCCGAACTCCGGTCCCAAGGAACGTGATATCATGTAGTACGTCCCGCCTTTGGTGATATTTGAAATTGAGTGATAATAATTAGATTAGTAAGTTTTGCGTCTTCACCGTCACTCACCTCCTTTAATTACGCCGTTCGTGCTAATAGCAGACATTGACAAGGCCGTAATTGTTGTGACTGCTGTTGTAGTCAGTATTAGTAGGAAACCTTCCACTATGCCTGCTTGGCCAACGACCCAGCTTAGTCGCAGGAACAGCATTACTCCCCAGATATTAAGTAGACATCGGATTAAGACACCCTTAATCCAGCCGAATTTCAACATCCCATTAAGGATGGCCGTCTCTGGGTCCTGATTTCGGTTCAAACTGTGGGACATCTGAAAAAATAACATGATATTAATATTCCGTATCATAATAACTCCCTGCTAAGGATAATAAATCCAAAAATCCTTTAAATAGTTTTAAAACACTAAAGTAATTTTGCTTATACATAAATACATGAATTACACTGCGACTCGTTTGATTCTGTTCTATTTTTTTTAAATTTTGCTCCGTTTTTATAAACGAGAAACTAGACTATACATTTCCGAAGATTCTAGATGTTGTTACAATGATTTCGTAACTTTCAAAGAACGGCTATAACGATTTTGATTAAACATCTTACGTATTATTATACAATGAACTTAGATGAATTTTGAGAAAATTGCCATATTGTTGTTACAGACCAATAATTTTTTTATAAATAACAAAACAATCAAAGAAGAAACCCCTAAGCACATTCTCGTCATCGTCAATGAATAATTCGTGTTATCCAGTCATGTAATATATTTTTGATACGAATGAACTATTTAAAATTAATTAAGAACAGCGCAGTGTACATATAATAACATTTAGTTCACACTCTGTCGCGTTAATCAGTGTTTGCTCTATGCGTGTATAGCACAAACGTGGCTCGTACATAATTGTTTGTTTAATATTTTCGTATGCCAAGGGTTCAACTCAGAGTTGCCAGCATACAAATTTATTCAAAACTCGTTCGTATATCATATTCATTTGTTTGCGTAAGTTTGAGTTCAACTAAAGTTATTCGCATTAATTTAAAAAAAAAGATTGTTTAATGAGAGAAATATTTTATACATCAGAAATATTTAATCGATTTAAATGAAGTAAGGCTTCTTTTAATAAAAATTATCTCAGAAACTACAGATCAGATTTATATATTAAAAATCATGAACGTTAAAAAATGTGAAAAATGCAACTTATAACCAATCTATATATTTTTGGGGCTCCCGCAAAATAATTAATATTTTCAAAAAGCGCTATCATTCTATAAAGATACTTAATAATTAATAAACAATTATTTTATTTCTTAAAATATATGTACTTTTCTTGCTCTTTGCTCAAATAAATTTTTCGAATGTTATATTTCTAATAATGATTTCAATTCTAAAGATTTAATTTTTTAATATTCTTTTTCACACTTTCAGATCTTTGTCGAAGAGAGCTTAAAGCAAACTACAACTAGCTACCAAAGAATAAAAACACAAATTAAATTCATTAACTCTCTTACGAGAGTAAGAGGTTCATGTAATTCATAATAAGTACGATGCTGGAGTAAGTTCATTAAATAAAATCTACGAAGATTGTGAGCTCGTCCTCGATAGTTGAAACTAATAGAATTTAACAAATCAGGTGCATCAGCAACACAACTCATTAGTTGATACAATATCATTGTTAACCCTTCTTTGTGCCAAAGTTTCAATCTTAAGTTTAAAAGGATGTTCGAAAGGTAAGACGTTCAAAGGATCAGACCATTGCAACTCTTTTAACGTGAAACGAATAAGGTTACTCTGTACAGCTTCAATCCTATTTGTATGGATTTGGTAAAAAAGGAGTCCATATCCGGGATGTGTATTCAAGATGCGGACATAAAGATCCTAAAATTCTTTAATCTATTTCTTTACAAATCCTTACATAGAATTTGCCTTATTGACGATTGAATTGATGTGCTCCGTGAAATTAAGGCTAGAATTAAAAATCACTTCAAGGTCTTTAAAACTTTGAACACAAAGTAAGGTATATTGTGATATTTTATAAATCATACGCACAAGGAATTCGATTTTTAGAAAGATTTATTGACTGGAATTTAATTAGCTTAAGATTTAGCCCGTTCTTATAACAACATAAAACATAAATATTAACATCGTGTTGCAGATCTTTTCGCAAAAAATATATACCTACAAATAAGTTAACAAAATTAAATGGGAATGTAATAAGAGATGTATTGAAATTATTTATAAATTTATATTGTTTATATTAAATATTTATATTATATTTTTATATTTTTTTCAATTAGATTGATGGTCACAACTTCTTAATACCATTTTAAAAATCTAAAACAAAAAAAATTATTTTTAACATCAAGAGAAATGAGTTCTTAAACCACACTAGTGTACACGTGTTACACGTGTTATTGTATTGCACGTGTAAAATCACAAGCGTTAATGTACAAATGTATTTATGTTTGTACACGTGTACTTAGTTTTACCCGTATATTTAGTTTTACACTCGTAATTATTTGTTGTTCATTTTTTAATGCATTTTCTGATCCGAAATTCGTTCGAAAATAAATTGAATTTACAATTTAAAAGAAATTGTTTATACTTCATAACACAAATTAAATTGCCAATTAAGTTCAATATATAGAAAGCCCGACATTGATCAAAAAGTATAACACTAAATCACTTTTCACTCCAAATCAGAAAATTCATCTGAGTCCTGCTATTGATGCCTACAAACAAAATGTTTGTTTTCTCAAAAACGAATCCACATTTTTTTATAAAAAAAATTATTTACTACTGTAAGTAAACCCTTTAACGGTAAAATTATTTTTGGAAAAATTATTTTTCAAGAAACCATTTTTTTTTTTCATTTTTGACTTTCTCAGACACGGCGGCGTTCCTTTAAGTCAATTTATATAAGAATATTAAAAAATATTGCTATTAAAATTAAAAAAAAATATACGTATGATGATTTAAAAAAAGATAAATTATATTGAATAATAAATATTTTTTTTTTTTTGAAAATTTTATACCAAAACAGCTTATTGATTTTTTGAAATTTAATTTGTATGTGCACAGTAATAAATATTGAAAATCTGTATGCAAAAGTACTATGGCAAGTTATACATTCGTAAAAAAAGTCTCTAAATTCTGTCTGTCTGTTTGTCATGTTTTTTTCTAATTATGTATGGCCAAAAATAACTGTATATGTATATCATACGATTTTTTTTTAAATCTTATATATTATATTTTTTCACAAAACATTTCGATACGCCAATTTAAAGTTTGTTTTCGAATAAAAATTAAATTTACAAAAAAGTTTCTGAGATATCGAATTTCAAAAAAAAAAAAGAAAAAAAAGATTTTTTTTTTTTCAAAAATTCAAAAAATATTTATTTTAAAGTTTTAAAATACAATGTGTATTATACTTTTTAGAAGCTTCTCTATAAAAAATTTCATTACGATCCGTTATGTGGATAATGAGAAATTCAAAATTCGAAAAAATGGTTCTATGGTAGGTACAAGCTGTAATATCTTAAATTAAATTTTTTTTATTAAATTAAAGATCATAAAAATTAATTGAAAGAAAAAATTTTTATTGAAATTCTAGGCGCAGTTTTCGAGAAAAATACGATTTTTGAAAACCATTTTTTTTTGTAATTTTTAACATTTGTATGGTGGGTACCTTTATTTTTAGGTAAAATAAAATTGTTGTTCTCACATCTTGTATAAATTTCGAAAAAAAAAATCGTTTAGCAGGTACCCATATTTTTGGTCTTAAAAAAAAAGAAAAAAACTTGTGGGGGGGGGGCAATTAAAAATGATATCTACCAATTTTAAAGAAAATCGGTCGAGCCGTTTAGGCTGTAGTCGAACCGACAGACAGACAGACAGAATTGCGAGACCCACTTTTTTAGTCTTCGCTTTCATCGTAGATAATGTCAACTTTGATCAAAATCTCGACTTCAATTTTTTTTACGAATGCATAACTTGCCTTATGGTACCTATAAGTCACAAGTTAAAATTGAAATTAAGGTATTTCTGACTGTACCTATCATAGAACCATTTTTTCGAATCTTTCATTATCGACCTAACGGATTTTAATGAAATTATTTATAGAGAATTTTTTAAAAAACTTGACAAAAATTGCAAAATTTTTTAAAAATTTATTATAAAAAGTGGTCCAACGAAAACGCACGATGGTAATTGTAAATAAAACAAAAAGTTTTCAGGGAATTATCGTAATATTCGCCAATGTTCGCCACGACTTCGGTGGCATACTTTTTAACATACAAACCTGGCTCAATTTCAAAAATTTTTGGCGTATTTTCAAAAATAATTTCCGACAGAGAGCAGAGTTCGGAGTCAACTTAGAGTATAAACAGGAGAACTAATTTATTGGTTTTAAATTTATAATAGGTATTTATCATACAAAATCTGATTTTCCTATATTTTCTCAAAAAACGGCGCAGACGGTTTTGATTAAATTTTGAACCTGTGATAGGAGAAACATTTACATATGGGAAAACAATTTTGAACTTTTTTAAATATTTGGATTTATTCCCGTACATTTTCAATGTTGTCCTAACTTTGCAGAAGGAAACTACAAATAATATTACATTCCAAAATTTCACCCCAAAAAAAAACTTTTTTATGAAGAAAAATTCTGAGGCGAAAATTAATTTTTCCTTAGAAAGTTGTTAAAACCTAATACTTTATGTTTATGTCATCAATACCTACACATTAAAGACTTGAAAGAGCAAGTGCGATCCGGTCTTCATTACTTGGTTCAATTGTTTATTTAATACATAGCTAAAAAACAAAAAAAACTTACATCTATGTATAAATAAAATAAATAAATTTGGTGGTGCAACAGCTCGAAGTGAACCAGGACCTAGTGACTTACAACTCTCAACCATTCCTGTGTGCGCGTTACAAGGAATGGAGGGAACCTACAATTTTCTGCCGATTCCGAACGGCTAATGAGCAGCACTTTCCATGACATGAGATACTCTTGGAGGATTTGTCAATTTCTCGCAAGAGGCAGTACACCCCTGAAAAAAACTTTCTTGCAGCGGCTGAGAATCGAACTCGAGACCTTCCGCATGACAGTCCAACGCACTAACCATTATGCCAAGGGGTACTACTTAACTTACATCTCTCGGTTTGAAAAATTCGCCTTTAAAGTAGATATTTTCAATTTGTTTGCCATTCTGTTTACAGCAATTTAACGAAGCAATCTCGGAGAGGGCGTGGCACATCCAATATAGCATGAAACGTTTCAATGAAGCTTACATGTAAAGATTATTTTTTAGAGCTGAAGAACTTGCGAAAATGATCCATAGTTTCTTAAATTAATAACTCTGATGGACGATTATACCTAAGTACCATAAAACGCACGTAACGCCTGATGTGATTCTAGAATTGAACCATTTTTTTTAAAATATCTACATTTTTAGCAATTTGTTAACGTTGCTACGATTAATGATGAATTTGCAAGACCTTAAAACAATCGATAACTTTCAAACCCACCGTGACAGAAGACAGTGCCGCCAATTTAAAGTTCTCCGCCTATTAAAAATCACCCTTTACTTCTCAGTTTTCTTCAAAAAAATTTTCAATATATATGGAAAACAACAAAAATATTGTGTGACATCTTCTAAAATACCTTAATGGCAACCCTAATCAAACTTGTCTGGCTGTTGGTTTATTCAAGTTGAGTTCTTGTACCAATTTATGACCACACAAGAATTTAATGGCAGCAGACTTTTGGGTTCAAACCAGGTTGTATTAATTTAACGAATGTGTGCATACATAGATCTGTATGTTGTTTCAGGGTAAGTACACACATTATGTATACTCTCTCATTTTAGTTAATAAAATTGTAATAGGCAGAACTCAGTCAAGAGCCTAAATTATATTTTGCATTCCAGGAAATTAATCAGTAAATTCAAATTAAAGTGGATTATTATAGAAGTTGTTTTTCGATATTTGATATTTGCGTTGGTAGAGCATTGGCGTAGGATTTAAACATATTTAATATTCGAGCAATCAAACGTGCAGGAAATTTGCAACACAATAACATCAATCTTTGGGAAGTTCTGTAGCATGTGCTGAAAATTGGAATTATCATTAACATAGCATACATTTAAGACAAATTAAAATGGATTTTTATAATTTCGAAGAATATATATGGCTCAATGACAACACCAAACGAGTCCAAATACCGTAGTAGTTGTTTTCAGAGCACCAGATGTGGCAGTTCTTTTTTTTTCCAGACAAATTAAAACAAACCTACTCACCCAGAATAATTGTGTGTTTAAAATCATGATCTTATTAACTATTTTTCAACATTCTCACAGCAAGTTGTGAGGTAGTGTATTAATAGTTGTTCCTTACCAAGTCATCGAATTGACGTTTAAATATTAACATTTAAAGAACGGCGCGAAATTTAAAATTTCACCTCTTGTTGAATGACCCCATATAAACAAACCTAGACAACTGAAAGGAATCGTCATATTTTGTATAAATTATCTGCATTATTATAAAATACTAAAAAAAAAATCGATCAATTTTGCTGTACCCAAGTTAAAAAATCCGACTTGAAGCGCTTTAAAATTATGACTTAACAATGAAATTTTGATTTTTTTAACTTTTTACAGAGCCCAATAGCAAAAGTTTTATATCTTGAATTAATTTGATCTTGTACGGTTTTAGGTCACTGCGTCAACTAAAAAGGCTCCTCATTTTTTGGACGGCCAGACGTGGAATAGACCGATTTGGTTAATTTTTAACTGAAGCACTTACTACTATCTACACCTTGGCTGACGTTTTGACATTGATAGATCATAAATTAAGTTTAAGGGAACGATTGTATTTAAATGTTGTATGAAATGTTAAGTACACTTAAAGCATTAATATTATATTTTTATTAACTAATTATTTATATTCAATTTGAAGTTTTTTTTTATTTACTCTGTGTTAAACTACGAGTATTAGCCAGTTGATTGGAAAACAAAGACAATAATAATTGAAAACATTTTTATGAACAACTATTTTTTTACTTGCGATATATGTAGGTACTATAGGGCAAGTTCTGCATTTGGAAAAAAAATCGAACTCGAGATTTTGATCAAAGTCGACATTACGATGATAGCGAAGACGAAAAAAGTGGGTCCGACAATTCCGTCTGTCTGTCTGTATGTCTGTATGTCTGTAAATACTTTCTTTCTTCGTGACCTTTTATTTAATTCAATAAAGTTTATCCTTAAGTGGGCTTTAGGTCAATTTTTGTTTTGTTTTTTATGTTGTGACGTTTCGGATGTGGTTACACCCTTCTTCAGACCTATTTATTAATTGAAATATAATTTAAAACATATATACATATATACCAAACATATCAAAATTCTAAAACAGTATACTTACAACTTTAAAAATATAAATATTTTGTATTTGTTTGTTAGCTTTTGGTTTCCGTGTTTTCTCAAAAAGGTTTAAGATACGTTTCAAATATTTTTCTTTTCCGCTGTATATATCTGTTATCTCTTTTGTTTTTTTATTTTTTAATTTGTTTGAAAATTTATTTCAAACAAATTGATGTTTAATTATCTGAATTTTTTAAATTCAAATAATTAATTTTGAAAATAAATTCAAATATTTTTATGTATACATGTATAATATATTTAATCGTTGAGTTTTGTTTATGTAGATATGGTTTGATAATTAATAAACTGACCGTAAATATTACTAAGTCTATCACAATCTGAACGTCTATTAATACTATTTTGGGTGTTTCTAATATGTAACATTTCTAGTAACATTCTTTTATTGTAATTCTGTTCTGATTGTAAAATTGTTATATTTTTGAAGTCAGGACGATGATTTTCTTCTATGCAATGGAGAGCTAGTGCAGTTTTTTGTGTACTACCACTATTTATATCAGATTTATGACCTGATATACGATTTCGAAGTTTTTGCATTGAGGTTCCTACATAGATTGATGGGCATGATGTTGAGCCATCACCTATACATTTAATCTTGTATACTATATTTGATTTTTCTTCCTTTTCTAATTTATCTTTTAATTTTGAGAAAACTGAATTTCTAAGAGTATTTGTTGATTTAAAGGCTATTCTAGTTTTTTCTTTATCTCTAATTGGTGCTTTCAATAAACGGTTTGAAAAATTTGGAACGTATAAAGCACTTTTATATATTCTTTGTGGTTCATTTATATTTTGAGTTGATCGTCTGACACCATTGAAATAGTTGTTAATAAGTGATTTAGTTATTTCTTTTGGAAATGAATTAGAGTACATTGTATCTTTTATTATTCCAATGTTTTTTTGTCGAAATATAATATCACTATTGTCTAGAACTCTATTTATGAAATTTTGTGCTGTATTAATAATTACTATTTTGGGTTGTTGAGAATTGAAATTTATCAAACGACCTGAAGATGTTGGCTTTTTGTACCAATCAAAAATTAGATGTGTATTTTGTCTTATAACTTTAACATCAAGATATGGGAGCATTCCTTGTTTTTCAACTTCAAATGTAAATTTAATTTTAGGATGAAAGGAATTTAATGCTGTTAAAGTTGAATTAAGTTCAGTTGATTTGATGATTAAAAATAAGTCATCTACGTATTTCTTAATAACTTTTGGTGTATACGATAGTTTTTTTTTAAAACGTTATCAAGTAAAGTTTCCATAACTATATCTGCTAAAATTGGGGATAAAGGACTTCCCATAGGTACACCTTGTTTTTGCTGATAAGTTGTTTTATTAAATTGTAAATAATTATTATCAACTATGCAAAAATGTAAAAGTTCTAAAAATTGTTTCTTTTTAATTTGTGTATTTTCTTTGATAGTATTCCAACTTTTATCAACAGTTTCTATAGCCATATGTACTGGTATATTTGTAAACAGAGAAACTACGTCAAAAGAAACTAGTATATCGTTTTCTTCTAAGATAATTGGTGATATTGTTTCAATAAAGTGTTTTGTATTTTTAACATTATATTTTGAATTTTCAGTTATTTTGTTAAGAATTTTAACAATATATTTTGAAAGTTGATAGCAAGGGACATTTGTAGAAGAGCATATTGGTCGTAAAGGACAATTTTCTTTATGAATCTTAGGTAAGCCATAAATTTGTGGACTATTGGCTGTGTATGTTGTCATACATTTCTTTTCTGATTCATTTATAATTTTTTGATTAAATAAATCTAAAAAGAAACAATTTTTAGAACTTTTACATTTTTGCATAGTTGATAATAATTATTTACAATTTAATAAAACAACTTATCAGCAAAAACAAGGTGTACCTATGGGAAGTCCTTTATCCCCAATTTTAGCAGATATAGTTATGGAAACTTTACTTGATAACGTTTTAAAAAAAACTATCGTATACACCAAAAGTTATTAAGAAATACGTAGATGACTTATTTTTAATCATCAAATCAACTGAACTTAATTCAACTTTAACAGCATTAAATTCCTTTCATCCTAAAATTAAATTTACATTTGAAGTTGAAAAACAAGGAATGCTCCCATATCTTGATGTTAA